>CM045761.1:147459067-147996704 GCA_025200525.1 Camellia lanceoleosa
GGAGTCGGTGGGTCACAGTGGTAAGGTTTGAGAATCCGAGGAGAAGAGGGTTTGAGAGATGGGAAAGAGGAGTGTGTCATGGCGTTCATTTATAGGGTCGAATGTTGGTCTCTACAAATCAAATGAAACTTCCCTCCATTTTACCACCTATTCACGGTATAACCGACTTTACTTAACTAATCTATAACAACCTTTATTTATCCAATCTATAACAACCTTTATTTATCCACATAGCCAGGTGTACCTAACTCTCTAACTGACATAGTTGTATTATTACAAGTGGGTCACTCATTCCTCTTGCATCCCTTTGATGTGAGTGCAGCTGAGGTGTTATCTGCCGTGACTTGATTAGTTGCAGAGGTGTGATCTCGCGTCTTGATTGTATAAAAAATAGACTGCCTTTCCTCCTGTCCGATTAGAAAGTATTGTTGAATCCGCATATGGATTTCCATTTTGATAATTCAATCGCTCAATACGCAGAACTCGCCGGAAAGATATATAAAAATCACGCTGACGGATATCGATAGTTATTTCAATAGATAAGATTGGCCAACTATTTATTTTTACCATACATTTTTTTATTATATAAAATTATTTTGATCAAGAACTATCGACATCTCGATCAACGAATTTTATGTAAAGATATAAGACTGATTGCAGCTCAATTATCGAACGACCTCAGTAGTGAACTCTCACAAACCCAATAGTACCCTCCAGTCCGATCTGGGACTGGAGGGAAGCCAAACCCTATAAAAAAAAAAAAAAAAAAAAAAAAGTAAATTATGAAAGGATCTCTGAAATTTATTTAAAATATAAATTATTTTTTGAATAAATTATACTTTGCCTCCTTTATATTTAGCTATTTTTTCACTATGACTCTTGAATTTTTATTTTATTTTATTTTTTTCACTTTGGCCCTCTATGTTTCTTTTTTTTTTTTTTTTTTAATTTACTCATAAAGCAAACTTTTATTAGATAAAAAATGTCATAATAATTATCACATAACATAAAAAATATATTATTATATTAGGATTTAAGTTTATGTAAAAGATGAGAGTTATATAAAATAAAATATTTTTATGTCACATAATTGTCAATGTGTCATTTTTTGTTTAATTTTTAGCAGAAATTAACTTTAGTAGTAAATTGACAAAAAAATTGAAACATAAAAGGTCAAAGTGAGAAAAAAAATTTAAAAAAAAAAAATATATTAAGAGCCAAAGTGAGAAAGTAACTAAACATAAAATGACAAAGTGTAATTTACCTTATTTTTTATGGTTCGAAAAATTACAAATGGCTCCCAGTTAGAATTTTTATTTAACAAAATTAATTGAAAAAATAAATTTCTAATTGTTCTCCCTATACAATAATAAAATTACATAAATTATTAATTAAAATAAATTTCTGACATTATTAAAAATTGTTTATTAACTTGATAATTTATTAATAAAAATGGACTATTTTTATGAAATTAGACACTTCAATGGACATGATGTAATTTCTAAAATTATAGGAGTAATTCATATTTTAAACAAATCTCATATGATATATTTGTAATTTATCCCCCCCCCCCTTTTTTTTTAAATTATACTTACGTGCATCCTTAAAAAAAATATAGCCTTCACACAAAAAATTTATAATTTTGTTACTCATTACTTTCACTATAAAAATTATATATATATATATATATTTTTTTTTTTTCACAATGTGCCCCATGTAAAGAGTAAATATTGTAATATTTTTGTTAATTTAAAAAAAATA
This sequence comes from Camellia lanceoleosa, assembly GCA_025200525.1. Lineage (NCBI taxonomy): Eukaryota > Viridiplantae > Streptophyta > Magnoliopsida > Ericales > Theaceae > Camellia > Camellia lanceoleosa. Next base: position 147,460,829 of record CM045761.1, read on the forward strand.
TATAATTCAATTAAATTAATTTTTTATATAAATAATTTATTTGACAAACTTGATAAGTTCAACTGCTTAGACCATCAAAATCAATTCAGTGTCCTTTTGGAAACATAGTAAAAAGTCACGTTTTTACTCAAAAACGTACGCTAAAAACGCAAGAAAATTTCTTTGAAATACCAAAAAACGAAATTTCTAAAATTATAATTTGGGCCTATGAAAAAAAAATAAAAAAATAAATCTCTTATGTTGGTAAGAATATTTTAGTCATTTTAATTTGATTTGACACCATAAATAAATAATAAACTAAAAATCAAAAAGTTAATATTTTACCAATTTCCTATATCACTTTAAAAAAAGTCAAAAAAACTTGATAAAAAATTAAAAATCAATTTTTTATTAATTTTTCAAAACAACCCTCAGAGTGAACATGTAACCGTATAAATTGGACTCCTTGATAAGATAAGGTAAGATAAAATAATAATAATAATAATAATAATAAAATAAATAAATAAATAAATAAAAATTGGATTAGAATTTGGAAGGAAGCTTGATTTATTTTGTCGGTAAATCGTATCTTCTCCAATAATGCTACACGTTATTGTGGCAGTAGTGTAAATGCCAACAACTTTGTCGAGGTTCCGCGTAGCCGTCTTTATTGGCCATGGACAGAAACATCTTTTTTTAAAGGAAAGGAAAAATAACATAACAGTTAACTTTTCATAAAAAAAAAAATATATATATATATACCAAATCAATTCAAAAAAATTTATATATACTAATAATTATATATATATATATATCAAATCAATCAAAAAAATTTATACATACTAATAATTAAATAAATTTGCAAAGGTTTCAATCAATTTGAGTTTTTTTTTTCCTTGACTTCACCGAGACATGTAATAACTCCCTTTTTAAGAGGGTAAATTATAAGTTTGCGCTTTTATGTTTGATTTTTTTTTTTTTTTTTTTGGTTTTGGGTTTTTGATTTTATTTATTTTTTTCATTTTGTTTTTTTTTTTATTTTAAATTTTTCTTAATTTACTTCAAAGGTTAACTTACGTCCAAAATTAGTCAAAAAATGACATATTGACAATTACTTAATATAAAAATATTTTATTATCTATAACTTACACCTACGATATAAATCCAAACCTCTGACACAAACCAAAATTATAATATAATAATATACTTTTTATGTTTTGTAGTAGTTAACGTGATATATATATATTTTTTTGGTCTAATTTTGAATAGAAGTTAACTTTAGGAATAAACAGTAAAAAATTTGAAACATGAAAAGTCAAAGTGAAAAAAAAAATTCAAGGATCAAAATAAAAAATAATCAAATATAAAGGAAGTAAAGTATAATTTCGTCGACAATTTGCTGGGTGTGTTTCTCTGTAAACACTAGAAAATGACAAATTTCTTAAGTAATTATGGAGTATAGTATTATTTTCTTCACGTAATATTTTTGATAAATAATAAATCACAAAATATATAAAGTAGATTGTTTCTTATTTCTCAATTATCTAATAAAGGAGAATCATTTTTTTTTTTAACATTGAAATAATAAAAATAAAATGAAAACATTACTTATCATAATACAAATAATTATAAAAAAAAAACACAACAATTTTTTTTACCTAAATGTCCAACAAAATAGATATGCAAAAATAATAAATTTTAAATAAAATTGCTAAAATAAAACCAATAAACATTATTTAAATATATAAAGACTGAAAAATCTAAAATCCTCCAAATATTGATTTGTGATATATTTCAATTTTAAATAACGAATAACAATCTCAATCAAACAATTAAAGGCAAATCAACACACTGATTTAACGTGAAAAAAATTATAATAGGAGCGCCACCAATTGTGCCAAAAAAATCACGGGCCAAAACTACAAAACAATCTACTAAAAAGAAAAAAAGGAATTACATATGTGTATCCTCAATTACCTAACGAATCCACACCCGAATTGAAATGACCTCGATATGCCTCTTCCACCTCCATCTTCACCTTGGAATTGTCTTACCCAACGTTAAATTCATAATGCTGATGTCAAATTCATGACGATAAGCCACTCCAGAATCTACCAAAGCTTCAGGTCCAAGTTTCTCGGAATCTACCGAAGAACAACTCTCTATTTTGTGAATAAAAGAAAATAAATAAATCCCTTGATGATGTTGATACAAAGTTTATGAATCTGTTGATCACTCTTAAATCATTAAGGAAACACTCATAAAACACCCTCCAATATAAAACACTTTATTTTTTTTGAAAATCTGGACAACTCAAACCTTAAAACGAGCAAACAGTGCACTTTATAGTAAACAGAATTGTGAAGACCGCTTGAGTGCACACTTCACCGCTTGAGCACATATTTCACCACTTGAGCGGTGTGAGTAAACCTACTCTTTATTTTGCAGCCCCTTTAAAAGAGCTAGTGATTAACTGAATTCATCACTAGTACCATTTCGATTATTAAAGTTCTCATCGACTTAAAAGCACATTTGGCCATTTTTTGTTTTCAATCGTGGAGTCAAAGCTGACAGGCGACGATTGAGAAGTGCAATTGATATACTGCCCTACCTTCACTAGCTTAGCTTTATTCCCTCTTGTGAGCATATACGTCACCACCAGGGCTTTATGGGGTATCACGCATCGCACACTTGTTGTGGTAAAAAGTAGGGCCTAAGTTCCATAAATAGAAATAGGTTCCTTATGCATGCGCTCGAGCGGTAAAACTTGCTTATCAGAAGTTTAGACGCTCTGAAAAATAATGAATAATCATTTTCTTCGCTTGAGCGCACAAATGACCGCCGAAAGCAAAGAAACAATTTCGATTGCATTTTTGCTTTTTGCTACAGGAGCGCTGATCCCCGTACATAATCAGCGAAGGGACAAACAAAAACACAATTCGGATTGGATTTGCATCTAAACACTCGCATCCTCATCAAACATAAGAGCGAATGAAATTACAAATGAAATTTTTTTGTCAAACAAGATTATCAATTATAAAAACCTAACAAAGACTCCTTCTCAAAATTTAGCCAAAGATACCAAAAATATTGACCTGCCTTGTCAACCATTTAGAGCAAAGAACACATGGAGGATGTCACGATATTATTTATAAATAAAAAGTGGAATATGTATAAAAAGTAAGAAAGAACAAAAAAGAAAAAAAAAAAAAAGGAAAGTGCAACATCCCAAAATAATTAACATTAACCCATTACATAACAGTATCACATTTGATTAATAATCTCATAGCTTCCATTCATTATCTCTTTGATGATTGCAAAAAAGGTAACATATGCAAAATATATATTCACATATCCTAGATTTTGAATTTATAGCATATGACATTGCCACAAGAGTAAAAAGGAAAATAAAACCAAATAAGGAAATGTCCTCTTGGCTACAACTTTCCAAGACAGTGATTGGTTATAACAAAATGAGTTTAATCTCAATACAAATAAAACTCGAGGCTTAAACAAAATAATTATGTGATTACCGGTTTCCTTGCGTGTTGTTTCTTTTCTGCCCTCTTTGAGTCGTGGTGTTCGAGAGCTCTCTCTCTCGAATTCCGGTTCTTGTCTAAACTCTGGGTTGAGCGTCACTTGCTTCGAAGGGTGCACGGCCGAGTCTGGAGTGCCTGGGAGCAAACCAAAAAATTTTGGGCTGTTTGGCTAGGGTCGCATGTGCGGGGCCCCAGGCCGCACATGCAGGATGGGGCCGCACGTGCGGGAGATGAGGCCACACGTGTGGGGAGGGTGAGCCTTGGAGGGTTACACACTGCCTAATAGGCAAGTGCGGAGTGAGGTGCAGGAAGGGACCATCGCACGTGCGGGGGTGAAGGCCGTACGTGCGGGGGAGGCGCTCCGCACGTGCGGGATTCTGGACAGTCCGAAGCTCTATTTTTTTTTTCTTCTTTTAGGCTTAATGTATATCATTTTTAACACTTCTTTCTCACTCTAAAAACACTTTTTCTCCTCCTTCTCTCTAAAAACCCTCACCAAACACTAAAAATCTTTGATTTCTTGCAATCCATTGGGTCTAGATCCATCATCTCTCACAAGTCTTGAAGATCAAAGCTAGAACTTCACATTATATGGTAGAAACCGAAAATCCCTCATCTTTGGCTCTAGGGTTTCATCAACCTCCTCATCAAACTCGAGGTAGGGACTTCTTGAGTTATATATATATATTTTGCAAGGATTGATGAGGATTTTGGGGTTCGTTTTGGGTATAATGTGAGGGTTTGATTTTGGCTCATAAATGTAGGTTTCTTTCAAAAAGGGGATTTTAAAATCTCAAATCTTTCTAAGATAATATCTTGAGGGTTGAAACCATCTTGGGCAAGGAAATGGTGTCTTCATTAGTATCTCTTTCAAATGATTAGGGTGTGTGTGTGTTTTGTAAAAAATAAAACCTAGAAATTTTGGGGATTTTCTTGAATAAAGGAGTATGAGGGTTTATAGGTGATACTATATATATATACATAAATTCATAGTTGTGGGTCATGTTAAGTAGAGAAAGTGGAGAGTTTCCTTGTTTTATTACAAATGTGTATGTATATATATATATATATATATTGATGATGGGTTTCTCTACACATGAGAATTTTCAAGATTGGAGATTGTTGTCCAAATTTTGCTATAACTTTGAAATGATGAAAATGATGGAAGTGCATGAATTGGGGACATGTTATTATGTTATTGATAAATGGTAGCAAGCTTTGGCTATTTGCAGAATGGCATTGAAAGGATAAAAAGGAAGTTTTGATCATCATATAATACTTGTTGAAATTATGTTGAAAATAGAGAAATGTCATGAGGCATTAATTATTGTGTTGCATACTCGTTCGATTTATTATTATTATTATTGTTATTATTATTATTATTATTATTATGCATCTTAAATTGAGTTTGGGAATGCTTACATCGAGAAAAGAATATTTTGAATGAGAACTATGGAAATGTCTATGGGGTAAATACGTTGGTAAGTCCGAATAGGAGGTGTAGATGAAATTGATAAGTTGGCCTGAGTGTCCGCGGTGAAAGACCGAAAACACGCGCGGATGAGGTATCACTTCCCTTCTCGTTAGCAATCGGTAAAGTGGGGTTTTTGGTAGTGCTTGTTGAGCCTACTTGCGGACACCAACCTAAGAATAACCTGAGTCGTATTTACCGTCCCTATTGATTAAAATTGAAAGTTTCGGAATTATTGAAATTTCAAACTGTTGTTGAAACATGGTGACTTTCAAGAAGAACATGTAATGAAATTCTCTTTAAAATAGCATTGCATGGCATTTGCATTTAACATTTGAAATTTTGCATAACTGTATATACTTTGTAAGGATTTTTTACTAGACTTTATACTCACCCCTATGGGATTTGGTGTAGGAAAAGATGTGGTGATCCCGCCGAGTTAAGGGCGTGGATATATTTTGTGAAGAGTAGATGACTCTATTTTGTTGTGATTTACTTTGTTAGCCAAGGGCTATTCATGTAGGGGTCCGAAAGGCTATTTTTTTTTGTAACTGAGCTTATGCCTTGGAAATTGTAAGCCCATGAGGGCATTTTATTATTTTTGGGACATGATGCTCTACCTGCTATAGATTCATGTATTCCTATATCTTTGAATGCATAATTCGCATGTGGGAATTTTGCATAAACCTTGTTGATTAATGGTGTAAAGATTGGAGTATTGTTATTATTGTTTAGTGGACTTGGGTTGATGTATTAAATTTATTTTGGATTATTTCGAGGCATTACAACTTGGTATCAAAGCTACCGGGTTTGAATAGTTAGGGCTCGCGGGAAATGGTTATTTTTCCACAATGGGTTCATTTCGCATGATTAGGAAATGTTTTGCATTTCGTGATTACGTGATAACATGCTTATGTGACCATATAGGTATATGATTGGACTTTTGGGATGTTAATTGCGCCTATTAAATTCCTTGAGGTCTTATTAGAAGGGTACCTGATCAATACTGCTCTAATAAGAATTCTTGATTTTCATGGAACTAATCTCATCACAGAAAAGTAATCCGTATGTGCTTACGTGACTAAGTGCTTATGTGGAGTGAATTGAATTGTTTGTGTGGTAGAATATATATAATTGTTGTAGTTTGACGTGTGAGGCAAGTTGCGAGCACATTTGGAATTATGTGCTAAATTATCTATCTTGTTCCTTAATTAGGATGTCAGGAAAGGGTCAAACTCGTGGTGGTAGAGGTGGAAGGCATGGTAGAGGTCGTCGGGGTGCACATGAAGTACCGGTTCAAGGGGTTCCAATGCAAGAAGAGGGATTGGACCAAGCTAATACGGCCAAGTAAGTGGGGCAAGCGGAAGTTCCGGGACAAGCGGGTCAAACCGCAATGAGGGCCTTAGCCCGAGAAATGGCGGGGGCCTTGATGGAGTCTATGAATATACTAAGGGCGAAAAACCAAGCTAGAGAGAACGCCGTAGAGACAAGGACGAGTTTCCTCACGAAGGAGTTTTTGCGGGCCAAGCTGGATAAGTTTCATGGTGGCCCCGAGCCTAAGAAAGCGGATGAATGGCTCGAACAAATAGTGAAAACATTTGAGATGCTTCACATCAAAGACAGTGAGCTTAGAGTGACTCTTGCGAGTTACTACCTCAAAGGGGACGCAGGCCAATAGTGGAAGTACGCCAAGGGCCGAATAGAATCGACATGGGAAGCATTTGTGGTGGCTTTCCAAGACAAGTACCTACCTCCCACTACTAGGGAGAGGTTGAGGCAGGAATTCCAATACCTTAAACAGCTCAACATGTCCGTGACTGAGTTCGAAGCGGCCTTCTCTAGTTTGTCTCGGTTTGCACCGGAGTTGGTAGCGGCGGAAGAGCGCTGTTGCATTGAGTTTGAGAAGAAACTTAGAACCAAGATCTTGTTCAAGGTTGTCAGAAACATGATTCAAAATTATGACCGTCTTGTGGAGGCGCGTATGTGGAGATTACCGTAGAGGCCGAGAAAGTGAGACTTCGGAGTTCGAAGTCTAGGGGTCAAGGGTCACAAGGGAACTACAGGCCTAACAAGAAGAGTAGAAACATCTTTTCATCACAGTCTCAATCGCAACAGTCTAGATCTACCTTTCCCTTGCCTAGTGTGGGCTCAAGGAAGAGTGCACTGAGTGGGTTTTCTTGCTTCTAATTTGGCTAACCGGGTCATAAGGCCTTTACATGTCCACAGAAGGGATGAGGACAGCAAATGTTGCCACCATCACCGCCTAACCAATCTCAGAGTCAATCTCAAAGTAGGAGACAGGGGCCTACTTGCTATCAGTGCGATCAGTCAGGGCATATAAAGAGAGCTTGCTCGCAGTTGGGAGGTGCATTTGGCACATCGGGGTCGAGGCAGACTCAGAGCCACCAGCAAGCTCTCTCAGTACAAACTTCGTGAGCTAATCAGGGAACCGCTTCGGCTTAGTCAGTGCAGCAGGCCTATGCTCCGAGAGGCGAGCAGGTTGATCAAAGGCCACAGGGATGCGTGTATGCTGTTATCGCGCCAGAGTAGTTGCTAGGATCCTCAGTTGTGAGAGGTATTTTCATTATGTATAATTCTTTGGCTAATGTGTTGATAGATACAGGTGCGTCTCATTCATTCATATTTACTGTATTTGTGTCTGCATTGGGATTAGAGGTGGCACGGTTAGCATCTCCACTCAGAGTTGAGTCACCGGTTGAAGGTACAGTTGACTTAGATCAGGGGTGTCGTGGTTGTGAGATAGAGGTTTCCAGGTGTCGACTCCCGTTTGCTTTTGTGTTGCTAGACATGTTGACTTTTGATGTTATTCTAGGCATGGATTGGTTGTCTTCGTATCGAGCAGTGATTGATTGTTTCAGTCAGAAGGTCATAGTGTGCACCTCAGGTGGTGATTGTTTTTACTTTCTAGGAGACCGGGTTGATTGAGTCTTATTGCCAGTATTTGACCCTTGTAGTAGAAAAGAGCGTAGCGGTCTTCTTGCTACTCTCTTGGATAGTGAGAGTGACGAGACTCGTGTTGAGTTACCAATGGTAGTTCGTGAATACCCGAATGTATTTCCCGAGGATCTTACTAGTTTGCCACCCCACCGGGAGATCGAGTTCACCATCAACTTAGTGCTTGGAACGGCACCAATTTCCATGGCGCTGTATAGATTTGCACCCGCGGAGTTGCATGAGTTGAAGATTCAACTCCAAGAACTTTTAGACAAGGGTTTCATTCGCCCTAGTACATCGCCTTAGGGAGCGCCGACTCTCTTTGCGAAGAAGAAGGATGGGTCGTTGCAATTGTGTATCGACTATCCCAAATTGAATCAAGTTACCATCAAGAACAAATACCCCTTACCCCAAATTGATGACTTATTTGACCAACTTAGAAGGTCCTCCTGCTTTTTGAAGATAGATTTAAGGTTAGGGTACCATCAGTTGAGAGTCCGGAAGGAGGACATCCGAAACGCCTTTCAGACGCTAAGTATGGCCACTATGAGTTCCTTGTAATGCCATTTGGGTTGACAAATGCACCGACTTCCTTTATGGATTTGATGAACCAAATTTTTAAGGAATACTAAGACCATTTTGTGGTCGTCTTTGTGGACAACATCCTAATTTATTCGACTTCCGAGGAAGAACCCGAGGCTCACTTAAGGGTAGTGCTTGATTTGCTTAGGAAGCATCAATTGTATGCCAAATTTGAGAAATACGAGTTTCGGCTCACCGAGGTGAAGTTTTTAGGTCATGTGGTGTCAAGAGAGGGAGTAACTGTATATTCTTCAAAGATAGATTCTCAGATAGGATTGGGAGCAACCTAAAAATTTTTTTAAGCTCTCGATTTTCTTGGGATTGGGGGGGTTCTATCGGCATTTTGTGAGGGATTTCTCTAGACTAGCCGCGCCTTTGACAAGATTGACTATAGAGGGGGTTAAGTTTGTGTGGAGTGAGGCTTGTGAAAAGTCTTTCCAAGAGCTTAAAACTAGGGCCGACCATCGCCTGTTGATAATTTTAAAGAGGTTTAGGCTATGCCGTCTATTGTGATGCGTCTCGGGATGGGCTTGGTTGTGTATTGATGTAAGGGAGAAAGGTAGTAGCTTACGATTCACGGAAATTGAAAACTCACGAGAAGAATTACCCTACCCACGATTTGGAGTTAGCAGCAGTAGTGTTTGCTGTAACAACCCTCGTACCGATTACTGAATAACCACTGAATTATATACTGATTATTGCTAAACTGGACTGATAATGATTGATAATCGAATTAACTGAAGTACTGAATGAACTGATTGAAATCGAAACTGAAATTGTATAAGTTTATCTATTATATTGCATTTCTATCTGTTTGATTGATTGATTAGCTGTTTGAATTCATATGTTTAAACTGTTAATTGAAGGCCTTATCGGCGGCCGATTTAGAAACCGTTTGATGTTTTAGACTCAGTAGAATATTTCTGATTTTATGATATATTTATCTGAAAATTGATTAGGAATGATTAAATTAGATTTAAATGAATTAATTGAAGAGTTGGGCTTAACTACAGAAATGCCATTGAGTGGGTCTTGTTTAAGCTTATCATTTGAGCTTTGTATACACTTGATCAAACCTTTCTATCAGCCATTCCTTTGTTCTCACCAAAATTAGAAGAGAGTGAGAGAGAGGATTGATTTTCATCCCATTTTGCTTGATTGTGCTTGAACTTAAGAAGAATTGAAGTGTTGACTCCATTATTGATCTCTTAGGCTCTCAATACAAGACTTAGTAAGGTAATTGGACCTCTCATTGTTGTCCTTAAGGTTTATTCTTGCATGCTCCATGTTTAATTAGAGAGCTAAGACATGAATTTGTTCATAATTGTTGAGTTAGAGCTCCATTCATGCATGCATGTATATATTGATGAGTTTGAGTTGAATTCTTGGAGAATTATACATGCATGTCCATGTTTTTATTATAATCCATGTTTCCCACATTGTTTTTAAAGATTGGAGCTCAATAGAGCAAGATTTAAAGCTTGATTTTGGTTTAAAGTTCATGCATTGCATGTTTTGAAAGTGTTCTTGAATTGGATTTGAAAATGGTTTTAATTGACTCACCTTTGGGGCTTGAATTCATAAATTGGCTTTTGAAACTTGTTATTCATTGTTTTAGAATGTATTTTCCGTAATTTGGGCCCAAGAGGTCGAGAATTGAGTTGGAATGCTTGGTTTGAGCTTGAAGGCAACTGAAATTCCAGATTTGGCTTCTTCGCCGAGCGACCAACGCTTTCTCGAGCCACGCCGAAGGATTGGTGGCTCGAGCGCAAAATCGAGCATCCAAGATTTCTTTTATCGTTTCATTAGACCGCCGAGCGAAGAAGTCTCGCCGAGCGAACCCTTTGTTTTTGAAGCTCGCCGAGCGAGCATCGCGCATAAAAATCGAAAGCAACCAAGATTTTATCGTTTCATCGCATCGCCGAGCGAAGGATTGTTCGCCGAGCGAATCCTTGATTTTGCAACCTCGCCGGCGAAGGAAGGCTCGCCGAAGCGAGGCCCTGTTCAAGAACTTTTGAAAAGTGCCTTCCAACCGTATTTTTGCATCCTCATCCCATCCTAGGCATTCTTAGGCCTAGTTTAAGACATCTTAATAAGGATTTAGACATAGAACCACACCGAGGATATTTAGGATTTAATTAACATCCTTCCGATCGTGAAACTTAGTGTGTGTTCTATTTGTTAACTGCTTAGGGTTGGTTTCTGGGACGTGTTTTAGTCGCTATTAGCCCAATCTCGTGAGTAACAGATTGTGTAAAGATATGTTCAAATGGTTATATTTTGAATAATCGAATCAACTGCTTATTGAACCGATATTGTTTATTGAATGAATGTATGTCCTGTATTTAATCAGACAGACATCCTTAGCACCATCAAGTTATCGTTACAGAGCTCTGTCGGTGGCTTTGTGGAACCATATTGTTTTATGGCCATCAGTACTTGGTTCAGTTAAGGCCCGTCCTTTTGGACCTCCGCTTTATAGGCTAATGGATGTACCACATATAACTGATTGATTGAAATACTAATTGACTGAAGTACTGAAAGATTGAAGTACTGTATAATGAATTGATTTCATTACTGTAAGGGACATTCATTCATAACCTCTTTACACGTTATGTTATTCATCGGGCTTTAGCTCACTTTATATATATATATGTAGGTTCTCAAAGAACTGCACCGGAGCTAGGAGCGTGATTGGTCTCCGCTTTGTCAAGCCACTTATGTGCCTCATCGCGAGGTTCCGAGTTGCCATGTTATGGCTTGGGGTGTTTTTGTGTCCCCTATCGGCCTCCGCATCGTTTGTACTTTTGTATAGACCTCATCGTTATATCGCATCGTTATCTAGGATTTGATCCCAGATCGACCGATCAGAACGATTGTATAGACTGTACTGTATCTTTTGAATGAATGCATGAAAAATGTTTTTGGCATATAGATTTACACAGCTCAATGGACACTAGTTACTTACTGTATTGGCTTCCGCCAGCCCTCAGACTCTATTTGATCAGATATCGCTCAAGAGGCCTTCTAATCTCGGACATCGCCATTGGTGCTAAACCCATAGGGCCGGGTTTGGGTCGTGACATTTGCCTTGCAAATTTGGAGGCATTATTTGTATGGCGAGAAGTTTGAGCTTTTCTCCAATCATAAGAGTCTAAAATATTTGTTTTCCCAAAAAGACTTGAATTTACGTCAACGGAGGTGGATGGAGTTTTTGGAGGATTATGACTTTAAGTTATGCTATCATCCCGGGAAGGCCAATGTAGTGACCGACGCCTTAAGTCGAAAATCCGTGAGTAGTTTGGTGAGTGTGGCCATTCAGGAATGGGTTATGTTAGGAGACATCGACAAGTTTGAATTGCACTTGGTGAGTCCGAAGAAGGTGCAACATTGTTTACCTTGAGTGCTCAACCTACCTTGATTAACAAAGTTGTAGAGGCACAACAAGGAGACCGTGAAATAGAGTCAATTCGTAGTAGAATCTCCAACGGGAAGGAAGAGAAGGGTTTGAACATTCACTCGGATCAGAGTATACGTTACCTAGACCATTTGTTTGTACCTGAATCTTGTAGGGAGGAAGTATTTCTCACGCCTTACGGTACATCCGGGAGGCACCAAAATGTATCGTGACCTTTGCCGTCAGTTTTGGTGGAGAGGTATAAAGTGGGATGTCGCATCCTTTGTGTCGAAGTGCCTTGCTTGTCAACAAGTGAAGGCCGAACACCAAAGACCAGCGGATTTGTTACAACCCTTACCAATAGTCGAGTGGAAATGGGAGCACGTTACCATGGATTTTGTAGTTAGGCTTCCTAGAACACAGTGGGGCAATGATGTCATTTGGGTGATTGTTGATAGGTTGACGAATTCTAGGCGACTCAGTTGAGCACTTAGCAGAGTTGTATGTTAGAGAGATAGTTCGACTTCATGGGGTTCCTGTAACCATTATATCGGATAGGGATCCTCGCTTTACAACCCAGTTATGGCAGAGCCTTCAAAAGGCATTGGGAACTAAGTTGACTTTTAACACTGCTTATCACCCTCAAACCGATGGGCAGTCGGAGTGTACCATTCAGATTTTGGAGGACATGCTTAGAGCTTGTGTCCTAGGTTTCAAGGGGTCTTGGAAGAGGCATTTGCCGTTGATTGAATTTGCCTACAACAATAGTTACCAAGCTAGTATCGAGATGGCACCGTTTGAGGCCTTGTATGGACGACCTTGTAGATCACCAGTTTGTTGGGCCGAGGTGGGAGATGCACCGTTGTTGGGTTCGGAAATCGTTAGAGAAATGACTGAGAAAGTTGTTCTCATTCGGAAAAGGTTAGCTACGGCCTAAAGCCGACAAAAAAGTTATGCTGATAAAAGGAGACAACCTTTATCTTTCGAAATGGGTGACCATGTTTTCCTTAAGATCTCACCTAGGTGGCGTTTGATGAGGTTCGGTAAGAGTGGAAAGTTGTCTCCAAGGTTTATTGGGCCTTTCGAGATATTGGAGAGAATCGGAGAAGTGGCGTATCGGTTAGCCTTACCGCCATAACTTTTGGGGGTTCACGATGTGTTTCACGTGTCAATACTTAGGAAATACGAACCCGACCATTCTCATGTGCTAGATTGGGTCGATTTGGAGGTGGATGAAGATGCCTCTTACGAAGAGCGACCGGTCCAGATATTAGATACTCGAGAGCAAGTACTACGGGGCAAAACCATACTGTTAGTAAAGGTATTGTGGAGACACCACGGAATTGAGGAGGCAACTTGGGAATGGGAAGCGGAGGTCCGCTCCAAGTATCCAGATTTATTTGAAAGTGCTTAGTTATTTTGATTTGTAATGTTCCCTAGTGTCGAAAGGGATAGTGTTAAAATTATTAATCACATGTTGTTGTAAGTATTGTTAATCTAAGTGTGAGATTGTGTGGGAAGAAATTTTTGTTAAAAATGTTTTATTTCGAATGCCTAGTACAAGCAATTGTTGTTTTGATGGAATGATGACGATGAGGATGGTAAATGTTGGTTGAACATTGATGTTGCGACTTGAAAATGTTGTTAGAATGGTCATAATTGCTAGAGCCCTTTAGTTTGGTTGGTTTGTTTAAATTTCGGGGAGGAAATTTCCTATGGTGGAGAGGTTGTGATGGCCGGTTTCCTTGCGTGTTGTTTCCTTTCTGTCCTCTTTGAGTTGTGGTGTTCAAGAGCTCTCTCTCTTGAATTCCGGTTCTTGTCTAAACTCCGGGTTAAGTGTCACTTGCTTCGAAGGGTGCACGGTCGAGTCTGGAGTGCCTGGGAGTGAACCAGAAAATTCTGGGCTACTGGGCTAGGGCTGCACGTGCGGGATAGGGCCGCACATACGAGGGATAAAGCCGCACGTGCGGAGAGGGTGAGCCTTGGAGGGTTACACACTGCCTAATCGGCATGTGCAGAGTGAGGTGCGGGAAGGGACCACCGGACGTGTGGGGGTGAAGGTCGACATGTAGGGAGGAGGCGCCAGACGCACGGGAGAAGGTGCCGACTTGTGGGATTCGGGTACCAAAAACTCCTATTTTTTTTTTCTTCTTTTGTGCTGAATGTATATCATTTTTAACACTTCTTTCTCACTCTAAAAACACTTTTGCTCCTCATTCTCTCTAAAAACCCTCACCAAACACTAAAAATCTTTGATTTCTTGCAATCCATTGGGTCTAGATCCATCATCTCTCACAAGTCTTGAAGATCAAAGCTAGAACTTCACATTATGTGGTGGAAACCGAAAATCCCTCATTTTTGGCTCTAGGGTTTCATCAAACTCTTCATCAAACTCGAGGCAGGGACTTCTTGAGTTATATATATATATATATATGTTTTGCAAGGATTGATGAGGATTTTGGGGTTTCTTTTGGGTATAATGTGAGGGTTTGATTTTGGCTCATGAATGTAGGTTTCTTTCAAAAAAGGGATTTTAAAATCTCAAATCTTTCTAAGATAATATCTTGAGGGTTGAAACCATCTTGGGCAAGGAAATGGTATCTTCATTAGTATCTCTTTCAAATGCTTAGGGTGTGTGTGTGTTTTGTAAAGAAGAAAACCTAGAAATTTTGGGGATTTTCTTGAATAAAGGAATATGAGGGTTTATGGGTGATACTATATATATACATAAATTCATAGTTGTGGGTCATGTTAAGTAAAGAAAGTGGAGAGTTTCCTTGTTTTATTACAAATGTGTATGTATATATATATATATTTTTTGATGATGGGTTTCTCTACACATGAGAATTTTCAAGATTGGAGATTGTTGTCCAAATTTTGCTATAACTTTGAAATGATGAAAATGATAGAAGTGCATGAATTGGGGACATGTTATTATGTTATTGATAAATGGTAGCAAGCTTTGGCTATTTATGAATGGCATTAAAAGGAGAAAAAGGAAGTTTTGATCATCATATAATACTTGTTGAAATTATGTTAAAAATGGAGAAATGTCATGAGGCATTAATTATTGTGTTGCATACTCATTCGATTTTTTTTTTATTATTATTATTATTATTATTATTATTATTATTATTATTATTATTATTATTATTATTATTATTATGCATCTTAAATTGAGTTTGGGAATGCTTACATCGAGAAAAGAATATTTTGAATAAGAACTATGGAAATGTCTATGACGCCCCGAACGCCCTTGAAGGAAATCCAGCTTTTGTTCATTGGGCTCACTACAATTCAGACTTCAATGTCACGGTCCTCAGATCTAATCTCGCAGAGTGCAATACAAGACCGATGAATCATTAAAGAGTCCAAATCCGGCAAATCGTTTTTTAAAACAGATTTTTTTGAAAGAAGTGCCAAACATGGATTGCTTTGTCAGATACAGAGTCGCCACCTAAATATTTATTTTAGGGGAATTTAGGAAACCCTGACTCGTGCCTAAGGCCACGTGTCCGTCATCACCAAAGTTGCCTCGGCTCGGAAACTTGGGTACGATTGGGAAAGGTCACTTCGTGAGCACCCCCGCTTGCCCGATCAAAGATTGGCCTCTACTAACCATGATATCGAGTTTTGAAAACAATATGAGCTCTTATTCCGGTTTATTAGCCTAGAATTACTATGTGATGCGCGCAACATACAAGTATAGACTGGATCGCCTGAGTTGGAACAAAACATTTCACGTTTGTTTTTTAAAGCGGTTTGCTACTCGCAAGTAGGCTAAAATGCGGATTTTGCCACCCTCAAGTGGGCTTAGAAAACATGGTGATTTGCCACTATCTAGTGGGCTTAAAACTCGCAATCAATGAATTGTTTCAATTTAGATAATCCAACCTTCACCCACAGGCATTCAGGCAGTTATATCACATAAGCACTTAGCCACATAAGCACTTAGTCTCATGGTAAGCATGCTATCATGGCAGTCACTCACACACATGCAAGGATGCTAAAGTATAAATACTTACCGAGTACTCCAAGCCAAAATAGAAACTAATTAGTAATCAATGCATGATCCTAGTTCATGTTAAGATGGCTAATGCAACACATGCAAAATGCAACTAAGATAGGCTCGGCTATTCTAAACATGGCATATGAAATGCAACAGATAACATGTATTCAACTTGAAATTGAAATACAATGCAATTAGTATGATGCGTCGAGCCCGGTGCATGTAAGACAGATGAATGGATGCAAACATGCGAGCATAAGTATGCTAATTGAAACATGCCTTAAACTAACCATCATAAGCTGGTAAATAAAAAGGAGAAAGACGTGGGGTTGGAAGACATACATCACACACACGCACATTTATTACACAATTGCCCTCGTTCGGAGGGTCCAAATAAATAATACAATCCGAATAAATAATTAACTACTCTAGCTAATTAAATATTACAAAACCCTAATTAATTAATAGATTAACTAGGAAAGCGAATAAACTAGCATGTAAGCTATAAAATGAACTGCCTCAGCTCTTATTCCGAATGATGAAAGATGCACGCGTGCTCGGGTCGCTTTGTCGGGAAATTCCTTGCGATGCCCCGATTTGCCTCTATTTTATAATTGGTCCTAGAACACTGTACAAAACTTTCGAAGGCTGCTGACTAGTTTTTGATGCTGGATTTCGATTTGCTGCAACTGAGAGCAAGAAAGGGACATGGCAAAGTATTTTCAACACATGTGTGCATGACCACTCTCCCTGTCATTGCACAAGCTCTAGGGAGTGTAGACCTCGATCCTCGTGCCACCAATCACACATCTCGATGCATGATGGCCGAGGAGTCAAATTGCACGACTCAATGTGAAATGAATGCACATATAAGCATAACAAGGCCTAAACTCCATCTTGGGTAATCCGGAGTGTCGACGACTGGGAATTGAGACACGTTTCATCACTTCGAGTACGAAACGCCTCTTGTTTCCCGTGTTTGCACTAACCCTACTCCAAACACAATGCAATGAGATGGCATACACAATGCGACTAACATGCAACCTAATCATGCTGGCATGCGAGAGATGATATGTACACATGCAACCTAGTATACGCAATGTTATAGACTGAAATGGCATACACAATGCAAGGTGGACTTAAACCAATATGAGTGGACCTCAGCCATACTCAAATCAGTGGCCATACACAATTGAAGCTAGACAAGAACGCTCATGCAAACATGCCTAATGCAAGAAACTGAACATAAGGCACAACATATAACTCTAACTAAGCATGGCAAGGGATGACACATGGCATACAATGACACAAATTCCAGTTCTGAAATAGCATACAAGGTGGTCCGAAACATGTAAACACCTCACCCGTTGCATGCTAGATGACCCAAATACCGAAACTAATGGAATGGATTACACTATAGGTATGCAAAACAATGCTCAAATGATGAAACCAACCCCAAATAGTCCCTATGCAAACCAAAATCGTGGCTAAATGTGTTGGGATGGTGGCTCGAATGCATTCAAATGAAGCCCATGCAATAGTCAGTAAATGAGGCATACAAGCCCGACTCTCTAATGCACTTAAAGAGTGGAAATCATGGGAATATGGTATACATGTAAGCTCAAATATGATGTGCACACCCCAAAACATGAAAACACCTTAATATATACATGCGATGGACCTCAAATTCAAAGTTAAGCATGGATATTGAACTACAGGCATGCAAAACAAACATCATTCGACCATGAGACCCAAAAACAGAGCTAAGGCAGTCCAAAACATGCACAAAATTAGTTTAAGGCATGGGCAAAATATGCTAGGAAAGGCAGCCAAAACATCATGCAAAATAAGCTAGTGAACCATGATTTGCACTACAACTATATGAAGCACATGAGAGATCACCAAACCAACCAAAAATAGAAGTATGCCATGCCAAAATATGACCAAAAACCACTGAAACTCAGTCAATGCATGCAAGAATGATATGTCCCTTTGAAAGGCCAATAAGAGGGTTATTTTACACATGTATAATGGACATACAAAATGGAAGAACCACCTCTTGACAGAGGTTATGAGGGCCCTAAAACTCCCTGAAAAGGGCCTGAAATGAGCCTAGGAAGCATGCAAGTAAAGGCCCCTTTGAAAAGCCTTAAAGGGGATTACTCTACATATGCAAGATAGACACCTAACATGGAAAAAAAAAAAACTTTGGACAGAGTTCATGCAGGTCATAAAACTCACAAATAATGGCCCTAAATATGCTCAAGAAGTGTGAAAATATGGGCTCCTTTGCAAGACCAATAATGCTAGAAAACAAGACAAGGGGTGAGAAGGTCACCCCTCTCTGATTTTGATGCTCTAAAACACATAATAACCACTGAAAATCCGTTGGATTTTAGTGATCAAAAGGGCCAACAAAGCTCACAATAAAGGCCCTAATGCATAGCCTAAAACAAGAGGAAATGAAGCATGCAAGGGGGTAAATGACCCCCAACAGAAAAAAGGTCTTAAACAAACATGTTAAGAAGCTTAAAAAAAGACTTTTTTCAGTTTATAACAAATCCCAAATATGCTTGCAAACTAGGCTAAGATATGAAGCAAAACAATGCTAAAAAGGGAGAAAATGAGAGTTACCCTTGTAGTCAAAAGAGCCAGCAGCTTCTGGACCAAAATGGTAAGCCTTCAACCTCTGAAAACCAGCTCCAAGATGCTTAGAGTGATGGTGGAGGTGTTAGGATAGGAGGTGTAGTGCAATGGTGCAAGAACAATGGAGCTTTGGAGCTTAGATGTAGAGAGATAGAGAGAGGTGTATGTATATGCCTTAGCCAAAATTTCTCAACCCTTGCAGGTGGAGAAGAGGGTCTCTCTTATAGAAGAAGAGGTCCTAGGCTTCTCTTAGAAGCTTGGAGCAAAGGGGCCAAGCTTCTTCAGGAAGCTAAACCAAAAGGGTCAAACTTCTTGAGGAAGCTAAACTAAAGGGGTCAAACTTCCTCAAGAAGCTCAACGAAAGGTCAAGCTTCTCTTAGAAGCTAAGAGTAAAGGGCCAAGCTTCTTCAAGAAGCCAAAACAAGAGGGTCAATCCTCGGAGGATGGAGCAAATGTCTCCCAGCTGGCACAGCTGGATTGCATTCAAAGAGACAAAAAAGTAGAAGGTTGGCCGACCAGTTCAGGTGGTTGGCCGACTAGGGTCAAAAGGGTCAAGCTCAAAAGGTGGTCGGCCAACCCATATTGGTGGTCTCCCAGGTGAATGCAACTCAGTGGTGGTATGGGAGACCAGAAAATGTGGCTCAAAAGTTAAGGAGACCAACTTTCTGACAAGAAAATCGGTTGGCGGGAGAAGAGGTGGTCTCCAAGAGAATTTCTGGTCTCCCACCCCCGTACCACCTTCCTAACAATGAAACTAGGGTCCATGCCAAAAATGAACTCACACTGATGCAAAACGAGGGTTCGGGGGTCAGCCGGAGGCCCCGAAAACTGACTGTTAAGCACCGAAGGTGGCGTGCAACCGCAATGGTGGTCTTCCAAGCGACAGTGTCCCTCTAGGGAGAGGGAACAAGGTGTGTGCCAAAAACCGGAGCAAACGGAGAAGGTTAAGCGGTCCCGAACCGAGGCACATGGCCGATGGCTCCAAAAAATTAGAAACTAGTCTCCAAACGGGAATAGTGGCCTACGACCACGAAACATAACCTATGGCCACTAAGAGATGGTCTTCGAGACCTTTCCCTCCCTTCGGGAAGAGAAAACAGAGAAAACAGGACCTGGTTCGCAAATCGAGGCAAATCACAAAAGAGTCCCGAAGTCCGGAGGTAAGACTCTCAGCCGAGACTCAGTGACCTCAGAACGAGCACAATATGCATCATCACCGAGCGCTCAATCGGTGATGTCTGAGTCTTAAGGTCGGTCAAAAATGGGGTGTCTACAGGTAAATACGTTGGTAAGTCCGAATATGAGGTGTAGATGAAATTGATAAGTTGGCCTGAGTGTCTGGGGTGAAAGATCGAAAACATGCACAGAGGAGGTATCATTTCCCTTCTGGTTAGCAACCGGTAAAGTGGGGTTTTTGGTAGTGCTTGTTGAGCCTACTTGCGGACACCAACCTAGGGATTACTTGAGTCGTATTTACCACCCCTATTGATTAAAATTGGAAGTTTCGGAATTATTGAGATTTCAAACTGTTGTTGAAACATGGTGACTTTCAAGAAGAGCATGTAATGAAATTCTCTTTAAAATAGCATTGCATGACATTTGCATTTAACATTGGAAATTTTGCATGACTATATACACTTTGTAAGGATTCTCTACTGGACTTTATGCTCACCCCTTTGGTATTTGGTGCAAGAAAAGATGTGGTGATCCCGCCAAGTTGAGGGCGTGGATATATTTTGTGAAGAGTAGATGACTCTATTTTGTTGTGATTACTTTGTTAGCCAAGGGCTATTCATGTAGGGGTCCGAGAGGTCATTTTTGTGTAACCGGGCTTAAGCCTTGGAAATTGTAAGCCTATGAAGGCATTTTATTATTTTTGGGACATGATGCTCTACATGCTATAGATTCATGTATTCCTATATCTTTGAATGTATAATTCGTATGTAGGACTTTTGTATAAACCTTGTTGATTAATGGTGTAAAGATTGGAGTATTGTTATGATTGGTTAGTGGACGTGGGTTGATGTATTAAATTTGTGTTGATTATTTCACATGCTACAAATTACATCAAAACAAAACCAAAAAGAAGCCTTAAGCTCCGAGTCCTCCCAAGCTATGTCCTTGGCGGAGGCATATCATCAGCACCTGAAAGTTGTTTTCCACTTACAGGCATAACTGCTCAAGAAAATACTCTAATACAATATATAAATCTTAGCAAAAATATATGGTGAATGCACATGCATTCTATTTCCAAACATTCCTCGTTTTCCATCTCAAAACCATACAATGCTAGATTATGTGTCAATTCATGCAAATAACCATTTTATACAGAAAACAGGGCAGTAGATATAAAATACTAAGAATCTCTAGGTATGTGTCTACATATAGGCTATACAAGCACTACCAAAGCCATTTTACTGGTACTAACTAGAAGGATCGGCACCTAACCGCGCAGATTTCTAGACTTTTACCAAGGACACATATGCCAACATAATAAAAACACAACCATATCCCCTAACCAGATTCACCACAGTATTCACCAATTTTTTTCAAAATCAATACATTTACAATGTTCAATATGAAATGATGCTCAATGCTCAATGTATGAGAAATTAGTTTCAATTCAACCTAATTCTCATGCAATGTCTACAATAATCAAGATTATTCTCCACTGATAGCCCAAAACAGTTATTTCTATCCAAAAGATAATTTCCAATTATAAGATACAATTTCATCAATTACAAAGGGAGTGATACTACATATCTAACTCCATCATCATTATTAACATAAATATCGTTCCAATTTCACAATACCTAACATCATTTTTCATGTCCCTTCACAATTTCAAATATCCAAAATCTAGGGCAAATTCCCTTTATTTTACAAAATCAATTTCAAGAAGAAATATCTACCTTTATAACATATCTCACTCATAAATACATCCTCACAACCATTTTCAAGAATACATTTGAAAACCCTCTTTGATTTCAAATCCAAACCCTAGATTTTTCAAAATGTCCCAAATCAATACCCTTTTGAAGAACAAATAATTAAGCTAAAAATTATATAAAAGAGTCAAAGAAATCCCTACCTCAAAGTAGAAGATAATGAGGAAACAATGGTAGAATTGATGGTGTCAAAACACTAGATATTCCGATTAAAACGGTCAGAATAACCCCGACCTCGATTAACGCTAATCCATGATTAATTATGTCTAATTAGTGATTAAGGTGAAATTTCAATTAAACCGCATGTGTGTGTTGCATTGTTTGTGTTTATATCTGTTAGGCGAGGAAGATCTGTTTCACGTTCTAGTTTTGGCCATAATTGAAGGCCTTATCGGCATCCGATTACAAAATTGACTTGATTTATGTGCTAATTAGGATTTATAGGATTTTATGGTAAGTTTAATTAAAATTCGGTTCAGAACGATTAAATTAGATTAAATTAATGCCATTTGATTAATTTTGATTAATTACTACCTATAAGGCCATTTTGACCCCACTAAGGCCTCGTTTGGAAACAGGCTAATTTAGTAACTTTTTGGCTATTTGGCTAAAATATAAGCTAAAAAAAACTAGTATGTTTGGGATGACTTTTTGGCTTTTTACAAAAAGATGTGCAAAAAGTAGAGAGAAAAGAGAATCTTTGACTTTTTGGTATGGGTTGTTGGCTTTTTGGCTAATTTAGTAACTTTTTGACTTTTTGGCTAAAAATAAGGGTTCCCAAACGAGGCCTAAGTCTACCTTTTCATTTCATTTCTTCCTCAACTTGGTGCTCAACGTGAGAATGAGAGAGAATTGAGGGATTTGGGTCCTAGGTTCAAGGATTGAATTCATAAGGAGGGAATTGCTAGGAGAAAAGAAGAAAACTTGAAGTTTTGTTCATCTAGTTCAAGATTCTAGCACCTAAAGCCCAATTGATCACCTAAGGTATGAAACCAAGCCTTTAGCCTTGAAGTTGAGTTAATTCATACATGAATTCAAGTAAATTGAACTATAAAATGTAAGAATCAAGCTTAAGGA
Organism: Camellia lanceoleosa; assembly: GCA_025200525.1. NCBI lineage: Eukaryota > Viridiplantae > Streptophyta > Magnoliopsida > Ericales > Theaceae > Camellia > Camellia lanceoleosa. The sequence continues at coordinate 147,483,432 of CM045761.1, forward strand.
GTAGAGAGGTAGATCAATCCATGCATGCATATGCATTTCTTCACAATTAATTTGAGCATGATTTCAAAACTTCTTTCATGCATGTGTTCATTTCATCAATGTTTTGAGAATTCATCATGTTTTCTAACAATTTGCCTAGTTTGATTATGTTTTGAAGAGGTTAAGTACAAGAGAGTTCATGCATGTTATGCTTTGGAACATTCATAGAGTTTAAGTTGAGTTTGTGCACGATTGGTATCCTTTTAGGCCACGATTTTTTGAAATAATGCTTTAAACATGTTGTTTTATGAATTTCTAAGTGTTTTCCAAAGTTTTGGGCCCAGAAAATTGAGTTTGATGCATTTGAGGTTGAATTTGAGCTTGGTGATCGAATCTGGAAATTCCAGAAATTTGATCCACGCTTGAGCGGAGGACTTAACGCTCGAGCGTTCACTTTGAGTACATGCACTTCCGTTCGAGCGTCGAGAGTTACGCTCGAGCGTGAGATACATATATCCAGAAGTTCATGTGTTTTGTAGTTTGCTCAAGCAAGGGTTTGAGTCTCACGCTCGAGCGGGTATCGAGCGTCCGTCGAACGTGAAAAACATGCAACTAGTACTTTTTCAAAAGTTTGCAGTTTGCTCGAGCGGGGAAAGTCATGCTCGAGCGGAGCTTCATTGTCTGCATGTCCGCTCGAGCAAGGAAAGCCACGCTCAAGCGTGGACCTTATTTTCAGCAAGTTTTAAAAAATATTTTCCAATACATTTTTGCATCCTTATTCCATCCTAGGCATTCCTAGGCCATGTTTAAGACTCCATAATGAGGATTAAAGGCTAGAAACGCACTAAGAACAAATGAAATAAGTTATGCACAATTCGAATGTGTGTTTTAGGTATGCATCTATTATGTGTCATGTAGGTCACGTGCCATATACCGTTTGACCAGTCTGCTCCGTCTGTCTGCCTCAAAGCCAACTGTGAGTAATAACATAGTAAAACTATGTTCAACTTTATTTATCTTCTGTATGATAAAATAAGATGTGTTTTCTGAAATGCTATGTTCTATACAATGAATAATTGTCTAATTTCTGATATGTATTTGTGGCATCCTTAGCATCATGTGACATGTGTTAGCTGTTACTCGGTATCGGAGGTTCTATTATGGAACTTAATATGTTCGACTCTGCTACCTGCACTGCAGGCTCTGTACGGGGCTTAGCATATTTATTCTCTGTTACCCGGATCCGGAGGTTCCTTTATGGAACTGGTTATTTATAACCACCATGTGTCTGCATCTGTTATGTATCTGCTCTGTTAGCACTAATGGATGTACCAAATATGTTTAAGCAAGACTTATGACTTCTGTATATAATCTGGACAAGAATATGAATATGAATTTATTATGAAAACGGATTGTGATTTCTAAATCTGTATGGACTCATTCATTAAAACCCCTTTATTCCGTTATTATTCACTGGGCTTCCGCTCATTGTTTATATTATGTATGTATGTATGTAGGTGGGCCGACACGTGATCAGGGCCAGAGTTGACGGCCTTTGTTTCGGTTTTTGTCAGCCAACCCTTGTGCCTCTCGAGGAGGTTTCGGACGAAGTCTTGTTTTGTGGCTGTTTTTGTGATCATATTAAACTCTGTTTGTTTTGTTAAGTTGGGTTGGTTTTTCCTATATTACCCTTATGGGAAGAATATGTAAATACTGCATCATTTGGTTGTCACTCTTATGTTCATACAAGTTTTAAATTATTTTGTCCCATGTATGTCGTCACAGCTCACTGGACCGTTTATATTTTGTATATTTGCTTCCGCAGCCCCTTATTATATGCTAATTTGTCAAGAGGCCTTTGGTAATCCAAGGATTACTGGCCGGTTACGATGCTAAGCCTACAAGGACGGGTTTGGGTCATGACAGAAGCCCTTGACGTGCTCAACGTTTTTCTTCAAAGGACTAGGGCGAGAAAACTCACATATTGAGAGTATTTGGGGCTAAAGATCAAGAACTAGAGAGAGAGTAGATCTAGGGTTTTGGAATGCTTAGAGAGAGAGAGAGAGAGAGAGAGAGAGAGAGATGAAAAAGTGACTGAAAATGGCTTCCTTTCAGACTGATATATGCACAAACCGCTCGAGAGCATGGATGGTTACTCGAGCAACAAACGCAAAAAGAAGAAACCGCTCGAGCGATCAAAACCACCGCTCGAGCGCACAATGATCCCCTCCTAGTAGTTCAAACCTGCAAAAGTTTGCTCGAGCGCAAGAAAGACCGCTCGAGCAAAAAATTCAAACTCTCAGTAGTTTTGCAAATTGTAAAAGACTATTCAAGCGCATGAATGATCACTTAAGCAAACAAGCTAAAATCTGGGCAATAACTCTTTGAAAAACTAATCTCCCAACCTGTTTCAAACACAACCAAAACTGCCAATAGCCAAACTCAAGAAACAATAAGGTGGAAATGAGCTGAACAATAATTAAATACACGGGTTCTCGGATCCAAAAATAACTAATGGGTCGGATCTAAACCAGAATCGTTATAGAAAGACAAGTCAATAAGCCATTTATCTTTCAACAATTGTGTCTCTGTCACATTAATTTGCATTGCAAATAAGATATTTATTTATTTTAGGAAGGTAAAGAAAATATTTTTAAAAGGGTTACTTATATGAAAACTCCCTAGATTAAGAAGTATCATTTTGATTTTTTAAATTATAAAATCCCACAAATGAACTCTCTAAATTGTTGAGAAGTATCACTTTACTCCTTAAACTATAATAGCATACATATGAACCTTCTAAATTATTGACGTGTTTTACTTTGACCCCTTATGTTAGGGGGTCCAATTGGTACACTTTCATAGTTTATGGAGTCCTTCTGTATATTTTTATAGTTTAGGGGATAAAATGATACTTCTCAATAGAAGATCTATTTATATGTTTTTATAGTTTAGAGAGTCAAATGGTACTTCGTAATAGCTTTAGAGGTCTTTGTTTTTTTTACAAAGGATAAATTACATTTTGCTCCCTTTATATTTGGTCATTTTTTCATTTTGGTGCTTTTTTAGTTTAATCTTAAAATTAAATTCAAATCTAAGAAAATCTTTAAATTAATTTTTATTTAAAATTAGACAGAAAATATCATGTTAACTACCACATAACATAAAAATATATTATTATATTAGGGTTTGGATTTCTATTAGAGATTTTGATTTATGTCATATGTGTGCGTTATATATAATAAAATATTTTTATGTCGCGTGATTGTCAATAGGAAAATTTATTAAAAAATTATTTTTCAAGTGTTTGTATCTCAATTAGTTTATAAGATTCTTGTATTCTAATAAGTCCTATTATTTGAACATTTGATCTACAAAATCCTAATTCTCATATTTAAAGTATTTTATGGACATTTCACCCTTACAAATATTTTTTGAACGATTAGTAATTTGGTGATGTGAACATTCATATTTTACAATGTGAATATTCATATTGACGGTATGAATATTCACATTGTAAATTTGAATATTATTAAGGTATTTTAGTAACTATGTTACTCATAAGACTTATTGGAATCTAAGAAATTAATGTGGACTAGATACACATAAGTAGGTCAAAAGAGATTTATGAAAAAGTGTCATTTGTTAGTATGTCATTTTTTGTTTAATTTTAGACGTAAGTTAATCTTTGAAAAAAAAATTTAAATATAAAAGGTCAAAATGAAAAAAAAAAAATTTAAAAACCAAAATAAAAAAATAATCAATCATAAAAGGGCTAAATTGTAATTTACCCTGTTAAAAAACATGTTTTTTCTGAGTCCATAAAGACGGCTACGCGGAACCTCGACAAAGTTGCACCAGTGCCACAATAGTGTGTAGACATGTTGTGTGGCATTATTGGATTGGAGCAGATACGATTTTGCAAACCGACTAAAAATAAAATATTATTTTGAACCACCACATGAACATATTTTCGAATTATTCTATATATATTGGTTATTAGTGCCACAATAATGTGTAGCATTATTGGAGAAGATATGATTTTGCAAACTAAAAATCAAATATTAGAAATATATATTGGCTGGACATTAATTATCACTATAACAAATTAAGAATTGTAAATTTAGGAGTGAAATTATTTTTTAAGGATAAAATATCTTAATTGTTAAAAAATATAATTATATTTTTATCGACAAAATTAGATATTTAATAATGAATTGGTATCATTTTGTGATCAAAATTTTCATCTAAAAAAACAATTCTTGCACAAGTTGATTTTGTTCTTAAAAATTAGACGTACTCGTGGATCAGGTTAGGTTAGGTGACCTCACTTTTGCTATCCTTCCAAATTTAGGTGGATTGAAAAAAACTAATCTGCATCCATCCGCTTAGTTGGTAGATGCAGATTAAATAAGCCGTACAAGTTGACAGATGGATACTGATCGATTTGGCGGTGAGAGTTTTACTATTTTTTGCTTTTTAGAAAACTATTTTAGAGTACATTTTTACTATTTTGGGCCTTATTTGAATCTTTTTTTTTATATAATTAAAATAAAGGCCACACTTTCACATTTCATAAATAGCTAATATTATTACTAAAAAAATTCTTCTTTTTAACATACAAAGCATAAAAACCTAAAATCATTTTCTTCAGGAGAGTTAATGGATCAGGTTGGGTCGGATGACCTCTCATCCGTCATCCATCCAACACAAGAGGATTTGAAAATCTCCATCCGCATCCGCCTGTCTATACTATTGAAACTGCTTAAAAGTGGGTGGATTGGGTCCGGTCAATCAATTTTGACTGATTAGTCAAGTCCATGAGTATCACTACTAAAAATGCATTTATTAGCGACATCTCTAAAATTTTGTTGCTAAAAATCTTTTTATTTACTTTTTTGAATGATCGTTTCATAACAAATCACATGATAACTGAAGTTAGACTCCAAATTTTTTTGTAATAAAATTTTCACTAAAGAAGATATAATTTGGTTTTTAAAACACTTTTACGTTGTAATCTACAATATGAATGTCATTAATATTCAATTAATATTTGTTACATCAAATGATAATAGATAAACTATCATAAGAGAAGATGAACATTTTAACATTCTTACTTTTAATTATTATTGTTACTATTGTTACTTATTGGAATATAAGAAATTAATGTGGACTAGATAGAACATAAGTAGGTTAAAAGAAATTTATGAAAAAGTGTCCTTTGTCAAGATATGTCATTTTTGTTTAATTTTAGACGAAGTTAATCTTTGAAAAAAATTTAAAATATAAAAGGTCAAAATGAAAATAAAAAATTAAAAACCAAAATAAAAAAATAATCAATCATAAAAGGGCTAAATTGTAATTTACCCTGTTAAAAAACATGTTTTTTCTGAGGGCATAAAGATACGCGGAACCTCGACAAAGTTCCACCATTGCCACAATAATGTGTAGACATTATTGTGTGTCATTATTGGATTGGAGCAGATACGATTTTGCAAACCAACTAAAAATAAAATATTATTTTGAACCACCACATGAACATATTTTCCAATTATTCTATTTATATTAGTTATTAGTGCCACAATAATGTGTAGCATTATTGGAGAAGATATGATTTTGCAAACTAAAAATCAAATGTTAGAAATATATATTGGCTGGACATTAATTATCACTATAACAAATTAAGAATTGTAAATTTAGGAGTGAAATTATTTTTTAAGGACAAAATATCTTAATTGTTAAAAAATATAATTATATTTTTACCGACAAAATTAGATATTTAATAATGAATTAGTATCATTTTGTGATCAAAATTTTCGTCTAAAAAAACAATTCTTGCACAAGTTGATTTTGTTCTTAAAAATTAGACGTACTCGTGGATCAGGTTAGGTTAGGTTAAGTAACCTCACTTTCGCTATCTTTCCAAATTTAGGTGGATTGAAAAAAATTAATTTGCATCCGTAGTTGGTAGATGCAGTTTAAATAAGTCGCATAAGCGAGATGGATGCTGATCGATTTGGCGAAGAGAGTTTTACTATTTTATGCTTTTTAAAAAACTATTTGAGTACATTTTTACTATTTTGGGCCTTATTTGAATCTAAATTTTTTTTTTAATAATTAAAATAAAGGCCACACTTTCACATTTCATAAATAGCTAATATTATTACTAAAAAAAATATCTTCCTTTTAACATACAAAGCATAAAAACCTAAAATCATTTTCTTAAGGAGGGTTAGTGGATCAAGTTGGGTCGGATGACCTCTCATCCATCATCCATTCAACACAAGCGGATTTGAAAATCTCTATCCGCATACACCTGTCTAAACTATCGAAACTGCTTAAAAGTGGTGGATTGGGTCCAGTCGATCAATTTTGACTGATTGGTCAAGTCCGTGAGCATCACTACTAAAAATGCATTTATTGGCGACATCTCTAAAATTTTGTTGTTAAAAATCTTTTTATTGACTTTTTTGAATGATCATTTCATAACAAATAACATGATAACTGGAGTTAGACTCCAAATTTTTTTGTAATAAAATTTTCACTAAAGAAGATATAATTTGGTTTTTAAAACACTTTTACGTTGTAATCTACAATATGAATGTCATTAATATTCAATTAATATTTGTTACATCAAATGATAATAGATAAACTATCATAAGAGAAGATGAACATTTTAACATTCTTACTTTTAATTATTATTGTTACTATTTTTTAAGTGTGCTTTCTAATTAAGTTTACTCAGATATGACTCGTACATGCAATAAGATGAAATAATGTATTATTTTTTAAATAAATACATACTATTTACATTCAAATTTTATTTTCATATTGTTGCTCATAAATTATAAAAGAATTGAAGTATAAATTTATGGGTTGTACATTAATTTGTTTTCTTTCCACCCAAACAAATTCATTAATCAATATGTACTTTTAATTTTTTTAAATTAATAATCAACAATTTAGCTCAGTAGTTTTCTCTTCCCTAACCCAAAAATGAAAAAGTAAAAATTTTATTTCAAATCTATGAAAACTGAAATAAATAATTTTTTTATTTAAATATTTCATTTTTTTTGGGACTATGTAGCCTTTTAACTCCCAAAACTCAAACCTACCTTGTACCACCAAAATCCATCACTACCAATCTCAATTTTTTTTTAGATTTAAAATCTACTACCACAATCAAAACTCCGAATAAATGTATCTTCACTTACTTATACTTCACTTAATTCAAATTATTTTTGTATATTTTAATAAGTTTTATAGGTGGCATAGTTACTAAAATACTCCTAATAATAATAAGGTGAAGCGTATATTAATATTCACATTAACAATATGAATTTTCATGATTTGAATATTTACACTATCAATATGAACATTCACATTATCAACATAAATATTCACACTATCAAATTTATTTAATGTGAATATTTATATCACCAAATTACTAAGGGATAAAATTGTCCATAAAATATTTTAAATATGAGAATTAGGATATAATGGATCAAATATCCAAAATAATAGGACTTATTGAAATATAAAAATACGTTATAAACTAACTGAAATAAAAGTACTTGAAATATGATTTTCTAATAAATTCCCATGAGAAAGGGTGGAAGAGCAAGAGAGACAAAATAATAATAATATAATAATAAGATAAAATTGTTATGTCTTTTATGAAAAAATTATAGAGGGGATGTAATTATGTTGTACAAAATTTATAATTTTTCTAATTTATACAAATTTATTTGCTTTAATTTTACCAATTGAATTATAAATATGCATTTTTTATATAATACTTAAAATAAAATATTAATGGTAATGCACACAAAAAATAATAATAATGTAGTTTAGTTGAAAATATTAAAGCTTCTTAATTATTATTTTTTGTTTTTTATAAATTATTTTTATTTAATTTCAAAATAAAATTTCAAATAATTGCTCAAAATCATGCATAACATTGATTTTATGCTACTATATATCTATACTATATATATAATAGAATGTAGTGCTGTGTTTTACAAGGCTTGAAAATGCCATTCTAAAATTCTCATAAATCTGAAAAATGTGGCATTTCAAAACAAAGGCTTTAGAAGCTCCAAAAACTAAATTTGTGAATTAGTACTTTTTTAAAGAAAAAAAGAATATCCAATGGCTCTCGCTAGCATATTCAATAAATGTTTAAAATTTAAAATTATTCATATCCAATAAGTCACTTGTTAATATAATAATCTAATTTATGACTTTTAGATAAAAAAGTAATATGACTTTTAGAAGAAAAGTATACTAATTAGGGGGATGCACCAATAAATCTCAAATTAATAACTTATGTACTGTTTAGTCTTAAAAATTTTCTTATAGACTGAAAAGTCCCATTACAATGTTAATAACATCAGATATAATGTTAATAACATCAGAGTCATGTTACAAACATTAGATTTCAAACATCTAATGTTCATCAAATTTCAATAATGTTTGAAAATATAGGATGAAAAACATCTAATGTTCATCAGATTTCAATAAATTTTGAAATTATAGAATGAAACATCAGATCATTTACATCATTTACATCATGCTGATGTAAAAATGGGACTAAATGGAGCATAAGAAAACTTTTAAGACTAAATGGTTCAACGTTTCAAAAATTAGGACTTATGGGTAAATCTCAATCCTGTTAATCTGTTGTTGGGTCAATTTACACCGTTCTGACTAATTGCGTCTTTTAGACATTTTTAAAAATAATCTTATTTTATTATTATATACAGATATATAAGAGGTTACAAAAATTTCTTTACATAATACAAATAATTTTAGAGCTCAACAAACATCATGTAAAATTGGGTTTAGATTTTAAATTTATGGGCAAATTACATTTTACCATCTAAATTATTGTCTCATATCATTTTACTCCTTTTAACTAAAAATTATAACACTTTACCCCTGTCATCTATTAATTATTTTCAATTCAAACTTTAATGACAAAAATACCCTTTTAAGTATAAGAGTAAATTACACTTTACCTCCTTAAATTATCACTCAATATCACTCTACCCCTCAACCAAAAAAAGAAAAAAAAAATCGATTTTTAATTTAAAATACCTTTTTAAGTTCTTTTAAAATATTTTTTCATATTTTTTATTTTTAGTATTTTTTTTTTCATATTTCAATCAAAAAATTTAATTTATTAGATGCATTTAAAATTTAAATATTTGCGAAGAAATCTTTTTAAAAAATCACTGAGGACAAAAAAAATATAAAAATATAAAACAAAAGACTAATATATTTTTGGTGATGAAAAGATGTGCAAAAAAATAAAGAGAATGATATGACAATATATACTGATATTTTTGCATTTTGATTAAAATTAAAGATTGTCAAACGAGACCTAAATTGAAAAAAAATTAGTAGATGACTTGGGGCTAGTTGTCACAATTTTTGATTGATAGGGTAGAGTGATACAAGACAATAATTGAAAAGGGTAAAATATAATTTATCCTAAATGTATTACAATATAAATGTGATATATTGAGACTGTGTTTGAATTACAAATTTGAGTAAGAATTTTGAAAAAAAATGAAACGATGAGTAAAATGTAAAGGTCATCTATTTAAAAAATTAGTATAATTAGACAATTATAAACACACAAATAACTCGCATTAAGTTAACAATTATATTTCTCGTTCATTTTATAAAATAAAATATAATTTGTTTATGTATTTATAACTATTCGATAAATTTATTTATATATTTTTTTTAAATAGACATTTATTGCAGAGCCTATAACATGTTTGGGTTTGGATGGACCAAGGGATGCGGCTAGGGCTAAGTCACAGTAGTATGTTGTGGTGTTTCGGGGGGGGTTTTTTTTGGAGTTATATTTTATAATCCGAACTATTTATACTATAGAGTTCGTTGAGTAAATCATCGATGAAAAAAATCAAATTGATTAGACATCTATAACTCTGTAATAAGAACATATTTGTTTTTTAAAAAATAAACGGTTAACATGATCTTAATAATTTTTTTAAAAATAATTTTAATCTGATCATAGGATTGTAGATTTCTGATTAATTTAATTTTTTACATGAATGATATACTCAATAAATCTTATACTATGAACTATTCAAATCTATACTATATATTAAGCAAAAGGGGATTTTTAACCCCAAGCCTTGTGGGAGTTCTAATCTCCCAATCTAAATTTTTTGATTTTTTGATTTAAAAAAAAAAAGCCTTAGTATTTATTAATTTCTCTCAACCCCCAAGTCTTACCCTCATAATAACACTTTAATGTATTAAGAACAAGTATAAAAAAAATTCTTTAAAATCCAACACATATAAATTTCTTGAAAAGTCCCAACACATATGATTATTATCCTTCATAATAACACTTTAATACATTAAAAACAAGTATAAAAAAATTTCTTAAAAGTCCAACACATATGATTATTATCAAAATATTAAACTTTAATATAATATAATAAAAAAAAGAAGACATTTAATTTCTTGAAAAGTCCAACACATATGATTATTATCAAAATATTAAACTTTAATATATATAATAAAAAAAAGAAGACATTTAATTCCTTGAAAAGTCTAACACATATGATTATTATCAACACATATGATTATTATCAAAATATTAAATTTTAATATAATATAAAAAAGGAAAAAAAGAAGACATTTAAAAAAAAAAAAAGACATTTAAAAATCACAATTCACATATATAGATAACTAGCATGTCACCCGTGCTATGCACGGGATAATTATAGATATTTATATTTATTTTAGATTTTTTTAATATATAAATTATGTTTTTAAAATTTTTTTATAAAAATAATTTAACAATTTTATCACTAACCATAATGTATGAGAAAAGTTGAAAAGAATCTAAAGAATTATACACGGATTGTATCTATAATTATTTATATGAGAGGATTTTAAATGCTAATCAGGGGATTGTATCAATAAATGTAGGCATGTGGAAAGACACGTGGATTGAAAAAAGTTAATAAAAGCTGATCAAGAGATTTTAACCAAATCAATAAATGTTGAATTTTTTTTTAATAAAAAATTTTAAAAATTCAGATTGGAATATTGAAACTCCCACAGGCCTTGAGGGTTAAAATCCATCTCTTGCTTAATATATAGTATAGATATAGATAGATATAGATATAGATATAGATATAGATAATATAATATAGATAGATAGGTGTGTTGAAATTTTCAAGGAATTTTATTTATGCTGGTCTTTAATGCATTAAAGTTTAATTAAGAGGGGGTTTTGACCAAATCTCTCAAAAGGCATGGGGATTGGGAGAAATTAATAAATACTAAAGTTTTTTTTTTAAATCAAAAAATTAGAAAATTAAAATTGAGATATTAGTGCTCCCACAAGCCTTGAGGGTTAAAAAAACCCCCTTTTGCTTAATATATAGTATAGATTGTAACTATATTAAGGAAAATGAGGTTTCTAAACCCCAAGCCTTATGGGAGCTCCAATCTCTCAATCTTAATTTTTAAAATTTTTGATTTAAAAAAAAATAATCTCATCATTTATTGATTTGGTCAAAATCTCCTAATCAGCATTTATTAACTTTTTCCAATTCACGTGCTTGCATTTATTGATTTGGTCAAAATCCCTGATTAGCATTTAAAATCTCCTTATACAAATAATTATAGATACAGCCCGTGCATAGTTACTGCAGTAGCTTTTTAAATTTTTCCTATACACTATGATTAGTGATAAGATTGTTAAATTATTTTTATAAAAAATCTTTAAAAACATAATTTATATATTAAAAAAATTAAAATAAATATAAATATCTATAAGTATTCCGTGCATAGCACGAGTGATAGGCTAATTATCAAAAAAAGGAATGGAAAAAAGTCTCATCGGAGCACCACAACACCATGTTGTGACCTTAGTCGAATTTGAATCTGATTTGGATCCATAAGACAAAGGAAAATGTTTAAAACGTGAAAAAAAAAAAAATAAATAAATAAATCTCACAATTCTGCCCACAATACTATGTCAAGATAAGTGTCAATTTTTAGGAGTTATTTGGAGTGTCCTAAATAAGTACATTTTTTATCTTTTTGAACTAAAAAGTTGAGAAAAAAAATATAGATATTTGGGTTCATTTTTTGACTTTTTATGAAAAAATGTGTATTAAAAATTGTATAAATTAGTGTGTAAGAAAAAATTAGGATTGAGAGTTATGTAGCTGTAATTTTTGATTTTTGATGAATAATGATAATTTTTTAACTTTTTGACTTTTTTTATATTTTCCAAACTTAGCCTTAATTTATTGAAGCCCCATTCCCTATGTGGGTCAAATTTATAGGCCTCTAGCATATCCTAAGACAAATATGAGACAAGTAATGAGTAATTATTTAGCTCCGAGAGGACAACCAAATAATGGTCTAAGGTATGCTTGTTTAGACGGACTGAATAAAGAAGAATTGTAATTTATCGGATTGTTAATCTTAAGATACATTATTTTCAGACTATTTGATTGGACTAGATTTGTATTCTGTATTTGTTTAGTCATGGGATTAGATATCTGGATTGAATTACTTTATTGAATTTTATATTTGTTTGAGATATTATGAAGAATGATAAATGTTCAAAAAACTATTTTGCCATTTTGAATTATTTACTAAATAATAAGAATATTAAATCTGAATTATAAATTTTTTTTTTCTAGAACTTTTAAAAAATTAAATAAATAGAATATTAATAAAAATTACATAAATTTATTTTAATTTGTAGTTGAGATTTTTAAAATTTATTTTACTTTACCAAGTATAATTAATACCATATTATTAAAATAAATAATTTAATAAAGTATAAATAATTTAATAAATAAATTTTATTAAGTATGAATAAATTTATTAAGTATAAATAATTTAACAAGTAATTGATGATAGGCGAGGACGGCGATCATCATCATAAGCCTGGCGACTTCACTATTTTTTTACATACCTAGATGATGGCGCCTCTTACCCAAGGCGTGGCTCAAGCTGTGTCAGAGGTTACTGCTGCTACCGCCGCTGCTGCTGCGGCTGGCAATACGCCTGCTGGAGGTGCCCTTGCTGTTGCTCCCATTTCTAGACTTCCTATGATCTCCACTAAGATCATGTACATGCGTCCAGATAGAGTGATTAAGCAGATCCACTTTAGCATATCGAGGAGGGGACCGCAAGCTCGTGTTTGCTCCTAGTGTCGAGTAGGTACACATTCCTTTATGCTAGTCCATACTGCACTTTAGCTTGTTTTCTTCCATTTCTATTCATTGTTCGCTATTACTTCTGTCTGCCTGTCTTAGATTCAACCCAGGATATATAATCTCACCCTACCCTATTACTAATAATCTTACAAATTTGTTGGATTAATTATTCATTAGATTAATAATCCTAAAATAAAATTTTAAAACAAACACAAGATTATTGGACACACGGATTAATAATTTTAATTCCATACTCTAATTCTGTTAATCAAACATACCCTAAGAGTGTTGTGCTTAGTAAATAAAGTAGAACTAAAAATTTTATGTTGGATAAATAAAGAATACAAGAAGATATAGCATTCGTTTGGGATGTGGGTTGACTTTTTGGCAATTTTAGCATGGGGCTAAAAAGCCTCATTTATGATAAGTTTTTTAGTTTTTTTGACTTTTGTAAGAGAAAAAATGAAATGATTACGGCTTATATGTGATATTTTGTCTTATTGGGATAAAAAGTCTATTTAATTTTTTTGTGATTAAAATAACCCTAACCCAACCCAACCCAAACCTTCATGCCAAACATAGCCATAATATATAATGTTTAGTGAAGAAGCAGAGACACGTGCAATGGGGTGATTTGAAAAATTGGTTAAAAATTGATTTTTTGATGTTTTTAAATTTTTTTATCCTTTTGTGTGTATAAAATAAGAGAGGTGATGTGATCCAAAATGGGTTAAAAATTAACTGCTAACTTTTAGCTAGCTTCCCAAATGGCCCCATTGTTTGGCATGAGCTTTTTTTTTTTGTGTGGCTATTTTAGCCACAAAAAGATAAAGTGGTGTTTTAAGAAATTGGTAAAAAGTTAACTTTTTAGATTTTTTTAGTCTGTTTTATCTTATTGGTGGGTAAAAAATTTGAGAGGTGATGTCACCCAAAATAGATAAAAAAATTAAATGTTGACTTTTTTTTACTTCCCAAAAGACCCCAAAGTAGACTTAAAAAATTAATAAAACAAAATATTACATTCAAATCATAATTATTTTATTTATTTTTTCATAAAAGTTAAAAAGTCTAAAAATTTATCTTAAATAAACTTGTAACTTTAAATTAAAATAATTAAAAATTTTAAAAATTAAAAAACCAATTTACATGTCAAACAAAAACTACGAAAATATGTTTGGTTTGGTTTTTTTCAAAAAGATGTTTTGGAAAATGATTTTGAGAGAGAATTTTGGAAAAAGTGATTGATTTGATATGTGTGAGAAATTTGTTTGAAAAACTTGTTTGGTTTACAAGTTTTGAAAAAAATTTTTGAAAAAATTTATTTAATTTAATTACTTTTGAAAACTTATTTATAGAAAAAATTTCTCAAAATTTTTTCAGAAAATCAAACCAAACCAACCCTTTATAATTTTGCGTAAAATAGAGGGAGAAAGGTATGGAGGAAAGTTGTCATTGGGAGGGAATATGCCTCCTTACGTGGTCCAACCAACGACATGGTGCCACGTTTTACCTGGCAAAATTGGATAATTGATAATAGGATAATCCAGCCAGTCAAAGCTACCCTACCTGCCCATACTCTCAATAATTCATCGATATATGTGCTTCTAACAATGCCACCTGTGTTTATCATTATAAAATTTCTTGGGATAAGTTATGTCCATACGTATGATTTAAACAGTTTACCTCATAAATTTTAGAGTAAGAATTATTTATATTAAAAATTAATTTCATTAAATAATTATAAATATAAGAATAAATTTTATTTTATTTGTAAAATAAATATATAAGTTTACAATTATATTTATTATTAATTTTATAAAATAAAATTTTATTTTATTTCCGTGTTTATATATGTTTGATGAATAATCTTCATTGCAAAGTTTATGATATGAATAATTCAAATTATTTATGAGATCCAGAATAGAGTACACATGAGAGGTATGGAGAACATCTTCTACCCTTACATTTATTATTTATTAACAGTTAACCCGTGCGATACACATATTAATTTTCTTATTTTTAAATAATATTTTATGTTACAATGTATATGTTATAAAAAAATAATATTAATTTAAATTTAAAATTAAAATGTGATTTAATTATTTATTTTGATAATTTTAACCTTATTGTTATATGAAAGTGTTACTTGAATATTTATATATAATAATTTTAGTTAAATTATTTGTGTATTTCGATAATTTTAGTCCTATCATATATAAAAGTGTAATTATCATATAAGAATTTTATATGATATATTTTAAATTATAAGAGAGAACAAAATAAAAATTCATTTTTATATTAAAAATAATAGTTAAATTGAAAGGAGAATTAGTAACAAAAAAGTTATTTTAATTAATTAATTTTATTTTATATTCGTTTGAAAATAAAAATATAGAGAATTAGAAGTTACACAAAATTTATATAAAAAATCAAATAAAATATATTGATGATTCAAACTGTTCACTTTTTAAGACTTGCTTAGTAGAATATTCATGCAAAAATAAAGATGGTCGGAACAGTTCACTTTTTAAGACTTACTTAGTAGAATATTCATGCAAAAATAAAAATGATCGGATATCGACAATTATATGTTTGAATCAAATTTGTATTATAAAAAAGAAATAATTATTTTTGAAATTATATTTATCGTCTATTTCTTAAAAAATAAATATGATTCAAACATATAATTATCAATGTTTAATCATCTTATTTTTTTATATTAATATTCTATTTAATGAATTTAAAAAAATAAATTATTTAAATTACTAAAATCAATCTCAAAATGGATTAACTAAATCTAAACGCGCCAAATTATTTTTAAAAAGTATGAAAGAGGAGTGATGCACGAGAAAGAAAAAACAAGAGAAGAGAAATATGACCCAGAAAAAAAAAAAAAAAAAAAAAAAAAAAAAATATGAAGATAAACACTACTCAGATATCATATATATATATATATATATTTGAAAATTTATTTCAGGAAAAACATTTTTAATGAAAAAACACTTTTCGAGAAAGATCTTTATGTTTGGTATGATGTTGAATGATTGTGGGGTGGTTGGAATAGTAGCATGATTAACTTGTTAGCTAGGAATTTTTTAATGGGTAACATATTTGATAATTCTTATAATATCAACCACTTAGATTAACGAAAAACATTTAAAATACATTCTTATGAGAAAAAATTTAAAACACATTCTTATGAGGCCTCACAGGATGGGTGTTGTGCTCAGTGATGATGATCGTAGATAGAGATTACAGGATAATGATGGGGTTGTACCAGTGATGGGGTTGAGGATCCGTTTTTTTTCAGAGTTAGGTTTGGTGAAATTATTAGTGTGAGTATTATTAATGAAGAGACTGTTAATGAAAATTTTTTTAAAAAATTGTGTTTGTTTGATAACGTGTAGACTAACAATAGTTCTTATTTGTTTTGAAAAATAAGAATGAGATTAAATTACTATCAAATTTGGGCTTGAGATACCCAATTAAACTATTAAAAAACTAAATAGTAAAGAAATCAACTATTAATAAATTTTTACTCAACATTATTCTTTTTTAATATTATAGAATTCAACTATTAATAAAATGAATAAAAATTGAGACCCCTTTTCCCCTACCCCCTTTAACTCTCTTTCTTTTTTTATTGGTCACTTTTTCCTTTTCTTTTTTTTATTCTTCTCCAATCACCACCCACCACGTGTGTGTGGGGGGTGGTGGGGGTTGAAGTTTGAGCCTCCGTTTGGGAAGTGGGTTGACTTTTTGACTTTTTGGCTTTTTTTGGCTATATGAGCCTGGGCTCAAAAGCTTGGTTTGGGAAGGGCTTTTGACTTTTTTGTGAGAGAAGAGTGTAATGATTATGGGGTTGGATGAGATGTTTTGTCTGTTGTAGCTCATGAGCCTATTCTGTCTTTTGTGACTCATTGAGTCAAAAAAGCCCAATGAGCCCTTGCCAAACCAACCAATATAAGCCATCTAATTGTGTTTAATTATTTCATGAAATGTTATATTAATTATTCAATTCAAACATATTTTAAAAAATTGTTTTTAAGAGTTTGAGCAGGTAAGGTGCAATTTATATAAAGTTTAAAAAAGTTAATAACTTATAAAAAAAAATATGTAAGTGAAAGTGATAGGAGTTTGTCTTCTTGCGTCTGCTGCATGTAGAAATATGGAAATGAAAGTGATAAGAGTAAGGGCAACAACATAACAGGGTAAAATAGTAAATCTTCCTCCAATAGCAACGGATTATTTTTTCAGTACCATGTGGGTCTATCAATTCCAACAATGAAGGCCTATCATAATTTTAAGGTACTATCAATCTCCTTCTTAAATTTGTAAATAAACATAATATTATTGGGTCTCACATTTATTCTAATTCAATCTCATCTTCTATAACCCAAAACAAACAGGCTTGAAGATCATGTTATTAAGGGTGGTGGTATTGTGCTTGCAATAGCGGTGTAGTAAGATTTTATTCTATCTATACAGTTGGGTTAAAATAAAAGAACTACCGCATTTAAAAAAATTATAAATAATTTTTTAACTTTTAACTGATGAAAAAAGAATTTTAAATGTTAGTTGCTAATGAAATTAACATGGGGCATGAGAAGGGATTAAGCAACGGGTGTGGCAGGGTAAAAATCAACCCATATGAAGTGGGCTCACTTATGCCGACGTGAAATAAAAATTAAAAAACTAAATTAATAGTTAGTAATGCAACTTGTTAACTTGTCAACGTAATCTTCTATACAACACAAGCCTTGAAATATGTAATAGAGCGAATTATAAATCCTAAATGGGTGGTTTACACTATCATTGAATGAAATGAATAGCATATTAACCTATATAAAGACATCTAGTCTTATTTATCTTTATATTATTCTATATCTAACTTGATAGTTATTTTGTTTTGTTTTGTTTTTTTCCTTCAAATTCAAAACAGTACGACTCATCTCTTTGTTAATCTCTTGATTTATCAATGGAAGACAACAGGATTGACTCCTCTGCAAATATTGATTCCCATTTAATCACTAAACAAAATATAAAACTTCCCCTTTCATCAAAATTATACTGGATACTCTGCATACATATTCTCAAAACAATCCCTTGATAAGATGAGGTGATTGAAAGTTCAATTCCCCACCCTTCCATTCCTTGGTTCACAGCAACTCTGTGGATAACACTAATGCCAAAGGCATGGAGGTTTCATAATTTTCTTTGCATTTGGACAACTATACATTTGTAGAGATTGAGAACATTAAAATTGCATGAAAAATAAGTTTTGTGATAATGTCGTGATACTTGTTTATGTTTTACGTAGAACACATAGGATGATGTTTAATGAGTTATTATTCTGTCTTTGAAAAATTTTATATTAGCAGTGTGTTCAAATAATAACAGAGTGCTTAATAATTAGGGAAAAGTTAGATTAATAATTATATTAATCTAAATTTTTTTAAAAAAATAATAGAAGAATGATAATATATTATTAAATAGGCACACGGCCATATATGATAACTAGGATGTCACCCGTGTTATGTACGAGATAAAATAATATATTATTTATCAAAAATATGATAATTATATTTAATCTTTTGTATTTTGTCTCTCGTAAATAAAATTTATATATAAGTTTAAAAATTTTGTTTCAAATGTTCCTTTACTATAATATATAGTATAGATAGATTAAAATTCACTACAAGAAAAATCACTTTTGGCGACTAAATTTTTAGTCGCCAAAAGTGATTTTTTAGTCGCCAAAAGTTAGGTTTTAGGTTTTACCGACTAAATTTTTTAGTCGCCATGTTGGTCGCTGGAAAAACGTCGCGGAAGGTATTGGCGACTAACCCACTTTTAGTTGCCAAAAACAAACTCTGTAGCGACCACAAATTTCGTCGCCAAAGCTCCTTTATTTTTTTTAAATTATACATTTGGCGACTAAATTTTTAGTCGCCAATAGTAAATTATTTTTTTTTAATTTCTACATTTCCCGACTATTTTTTTCGTCGCCAATACTGAAGCTTTTGGCGACCACCTCTTTTAGTCACCAAAAGCATATTTACAAAAAAAAAAAATGTTGAACCTATTGCTCCCAGGTTTCAAACCTGAGACATCCCACCACCACACTCCAAACCTTTTGCCACACACTCCCTCCACTATGTCACAATAACATCACATGAATATATATGCAATATATATTATTTATATAGTATATTAACTGCTATTAATACAAAATAATATATATAAATATAATTTTTTTAATTCAATATACTTTATGTAAAAAATAAATTATTTACTAAAAAAAAATTTAGGCCACTTTTGGCGACTAAATTAAATTTTTAGTCGCCAATTCTATCATTTTCGGCTACTAATTATAATTTAGTCGCAAAAAAATTAAGTTTCGCCTAAAAATAAGTAGTTTTGGCGACTAAACCTGTTTTTTGTCGCCAAAAACGTCCCCCTTTGGCTACTAAACTAAATTTTAGTCGGCAATGGACTGTTTTTAGCTACTATTTTTTTTTTGTAGCCAAAAAGCTTCACTTTCAGCGACTAAACTATTTTTAGTCGGCAAAACACCAACAATCGGCGACCAATCTGTTTTTTAGTCGCCAAAACCATCACTTTTGGCTACTAAATTATTTTAGTCGCCAAAAACTATCACTTTTGGCTACTAGACAACCTTTAGTCGCTAAAACCCCCACATTGGGCGACTAAACTGCCTTTTAGTAGTCGCTAAAAGCCTTGTATTCGGCGACTAAATTCTTTTAGTCAGCAAAAGTCACCAATTTTGGCGACGAAATCCATTTTAGTCGCCATTTGTACTACTTTCAGCGATGAAAAAATTTATTTTGGTCGCAAAATCTATATTTTCTTGTAGTGATTGTTGTATTGACCATTAACAATTAAAATTATGTTTTGTTATAAAAAAAAATGACATAGTTCTAATACTTCACTATTTTAGAATAAAAATATATGAATTTTAAAAAAATTGTTATATTGGTTTTTGAAAGGAAAATAATTAAAAAAAAATTAAAAACTTAATGAGTAAGAAAGAATTATTGTAACATGTAATTTAAAATATAAAAAAAAGTTAAAAAATGAATAAAGACTTTAAAAAGATGTGATTACAATTAAAACTAATGCCATATGTATTAATAAGTATAATTTTATTTGGATATCCATTTATACTTTAACATGCTTATTTAAAACAAATAAATAAATAAAAATATTAATAATTTTGAGTTTTAAAATATGATTTTGTAGACTTGCTATATTAACTTTTGGAAGGAATATATTGGATTTTTTTTTACAAAAATTGAATATTAGTCATTGAACAAATCTTATAAGATTTAAAATAAAATTTATAAAAGGAAGAAATTAATGATATTGCAACATATGCATTTTAACAATTTTAAATTTTGAAAAAAAAAATTGATTAAGATTTTGAACTTCAATTATCGTACAACATATTTATTTATATAATAATATAAATACGGATAGGTGATGGATAGATTAAAATTAATTATAAATATAGCTATATATTTAAAAGGATACGGTTTTGTATAGTTATATTTTAAATTTCAAAATTTATTTTTTAATTTCCTATATAAAAAGATTCAAAAATTTAAATTTCATATGATCTTTTTCTATAAACATATGAACTCACAATGGAGTAGATAGAAAAGTATCATAAAGAAAGAGAGAAACTGCACATATTAAAGGTAAATAATTAAATAATTGGCTAACACCTTTAATAGTTTTAAAAAAATTGATTAAAATTAATATTTTCTTTTTATAACTTTGAAAAACTATTATATGCCTTTGAAGTAATGTTCTGTACTAACTATCAGTTAACACGTATCATGATATGAAAAAAAATATTAAAAGTAATTTTTTTTTTTTAAAAGTAATGATATACAAACATAAAATCAATACAAAACAACTTATTAATTATGATTTTGTTTGGATTGTGATTTATCACTTTATAATGAGTGACATGTTTTTTATTATACAAATGACCCTTCACGCTATTTTAGTATAAGAATTCTAGTAAAACAATATTAACCAACAAAAACTAGTTATTAACAAAAAAACAGATAATGGTTGTAGAGAGGAAAGAGAAATGACACACAAAATATGAAATACAAAAACAAAAAAAGGGTCATAGATAAAAAAGAAGAAGAAAAAATGGTGTACCTAAATGATAAAAGAGTCTGTTTAAAGAATACAATAGGAGTTGTTTGGGGTGTTCTAAATAAGTGCACTTTTTGACTTTTTGGACTAAAAAGTTAAGGAAAAAAATATAGTTGTTTGGGATAACTTTTTATCTTTTTACGAAAAAATGTGCATTAAAATATTGTATAAAATGACAAAATTACGTTTTTACCCCTATGAAGTAGACTCATCAGTGACAAGCTGCAGAGGATAGTACGGCTTGGTTGAAATGGTGCATGAGACTTCACAGGTATTGTTGGGCCATGGGGGCCCACCACGGGTCCCGTTTTGATAGTCCGAATAGTTCAATGTGTAGAACTCGTTGAGTACTATATTCTTATGAAAAATCACTTTAATCAGATATCGATAGTTATGTGATCAAAACAGTTTTGTATGAAATTAATGGACGGTGAAAAATAAACGGCTGAAAAAAATCTGATTTGATCACGTAGCTATCCATATCCGATCAACATGATTTTTTAAAAGCACATAGTACTCGATGAATTTTACACATTGAACGATTCGGATTATCAGAACGGGACTCGTGGTGGGCTCCCACGGGCCTAACATTACCCTCAAACTTAATAAATATATATATCTAATTTTCTTTTTTCGTTCCATTGACAGACTGGCCCCGTAGTTTTTGACATCAATTCAGTATCTGTCAACTCGTTGGTTTTTGTATTGAAATATTGTGTAAATTGATTTTTTTAATATTTTTAATTTATGAATAGTAATAACTTTTTTAATTTTTTAGTAACTTTTTGACTTTTTAGATTTTTTCTGGTATGCCAAACCAGGTCTAAATATAAACTAACCTCCAATTTGTCTCATAAAAACAAAGTTAAAAAATAATGAGTTTCATTGTTCCATAAATGTAATATTTATAGGGCGAGAGAGACATGAATGGCTTGGAAAAAAATATAATGTATGATGGCTACGATTTTTGGATGGAAAAACTAATTGGTTAGTGTAATGCCCTCAAAATAACAACATAAAACCCAACAACAAAGACATGTATTGATATGTACAAAAGATCCACATTCTTCCATTAACAGAGTTTCACTACAAAAAGTATTACATGTTAACAACAAAAGCAAATGCCCTAAGGGCTTACAGCTTTCCAAGTTAACACGTGGTTACAAAAAGTAGAGTACTATCTCATTTACACATTAAGCCCTTGGCTTGAATTTACATGTAATACATCAAAGAAAGACACAAAAAAAAATCGGTCCGCCTCTAGCCTCCCAAGCTATGTCCTTGGAGGTGGCATGCTGCCTGTACCTGAAAATGATGTTCCCATATAGGGTGAGCCACAACCCAGTAGAAATACACTAAACCAACTATGAACAATGACTAAAAGATTAGCAGTTGATAGATGGCTAACACCGAAACATCCACTTATATCACATTTCGATTACATGACTTACAAGTCTATGTTACCTTTCATTTTCCATTTTCGACAGATAGGTACATTAGCTATGTCATCACATTAACCGATAAGCATATGAGTCAGATCAACGTCTCAATAGATAAGTATAAGAACTATATCACACAACAACGACAAGCATAGGAGCTATATCTACTCTTCTCTAGACAAGCATATGAGCTATATCTATACTTCTCAAAGATAAGCATATAAGCTGTATCTTCACTTCTTTAGACAAGCATATGAGCTGTATCTACGGAGTACATCCCCCATCTCCTCCCAACACTATCCGGTTTAGAGGTACATCCCCCATCTTCCCCTAAACTGCGGAGTACATCCCCAATCTCCTCCTCTACATGAAGTGCATATAAACACATAGGTTCTATACACAATCAATCAATACATAAAATTAATGTATTCTAACAACCGTCATACTCTATGACACATTCCATTGATTAGTTTCAATTTGCCTAATCATCATGCATTGTCTACAACAATCAAGACTATCCTCCACCGATAGCCCAAAGCAGTTATTCCTATACAGAAAATAAATGCACAAAATGGATATTAAATCAACATTTCAATTCAGTAAGTGATAAGAAATTCAACTACACCCCTTTTTCCCGTGTACTTCCAATCTCAACATTTTCAACCCAATTCCTCATTTCCCACAATTAATTATTCAAATTAATCAATCAATGTAATTAGGGCATTTTCCATAATTAACATTTCAACCCTTATGGTTCCATTTTTCACCAATAATTCCACATTAATCTCATTTCTCAATACTAAACATGCATATAGGTTTATTTTAAATAAAACCCCAACTTTCATAAAATTACATAAAAGCCCCAAACTTTCACAAAATTATCAAATCAACCCCAACATCTCAAAATACTAAAATTTAAAGACAAACTCATAGAGAGGAGTAGGTTATCCCTACCTCAAAGTTAGAGCTCAAATGGAGAAGAGACCAAAATCAAAACGCTCCAAGCACCAAACTTTTTGGATCAAAACGACGCCCCCGACGATCAACCCAACCTTTACAAAGGCCGAAGGGAAGAAGAACACTCTACCTAGATCAAACCCTAGAGAGAAGTTATGATTTTAGAGTGAGAAGCTCTGAAAATGGCGTTTTGGAAAAGTAGGAGAGAGAAGGAAAAGTGAAAAGTGATTTAAAATGCCCAGCCACTCTCAGTTATACGACAGGTCCGCTCGAGCGTAAAATACACCGCTCAAGCGTAAAGACACATAAAACATGGTCTGCTCGAGCTCAACAAGGTCCGCTCGAGCTCCAAGAACAAAAATAAAGTTCGTCCGCTCGAGCGTAAATCTCCCTTTCCCAGAACTCTCACCAAAAAGGTACTGTCCGCTCGAGCGCCAAAAATCCCGCTCGAGCGCAACCCGTTCGAGCTCAGAAAACCCGCTCGAGCGTAGAAACCACACCTACAGAAGTTTTATAGAAGCACAAGATACCGGATGGGTGTATTCTCCGCTCGAGCGCCCAAAACCCCGCTCGAGCGTAAAAGCAACTACAAGGTCCCCGCTCGAGCGGAAAAGCCAAAAACCTGGGCGACTAGACTTGGTTCCTAAGTTCAACCAACCTGTAACAAACCTGCCCAACACATCCCATAACTCAAATACAAGGTATAAAAGGATGTAAACAAGATAATAATCAACTACCAACATCAACGGACACATGTCCGGATCACTGTACAACAAGGGTAAACCCGGGATCGCTATAACCTTCCCCCCTTAAAGAATTTCGTCCCCGAAATTAAGAACAAGTTTTTGAGAAGAGAGTTTTTCTTCAATTTAAACAATGTTATAACACAACATTCAACAATTCGACCCATTTCCGGTCATCCATTTCTTATCAAGAGCCATTTCACAATATATATATATTTCAATGTGCATCTATGACATGCACTTCCCTTTCATTTTCCAACCATTTTCAACATACATGGTTCACAATTCACATTAGAATCAATAATCAAGATATATCTCCAGTTCTATAATATAGCCAACGTATGCAATATTATAATCAACTCCCTTATCAAGGTAAGTTCTTCCATACTACCATAACTCAAAACATATTCAATGTTTTACAACTTAAGACATATATAAAGCTCTTAAGTCCAACAATTTCAACATCTATTGTCAAGATTACACATCAATAAACAAGTCCGGATATTTCTCACGGACTTCCAACTCACGTTCCCAAGTGGCCTCCTCCACTCCGTGATGTTTCCACAAAACCTTAACCAAAGGAATGGTCTTTCCACGCAGGACTTGATCCCGCCTATCCAAGACTTGAACCGGTCTCTCCTCATACGAGGTATCCTCATCTACCTCTAAGTCTGCCCAATCCAACACGTGTGATGGATCCGGCTCATACTTCCGAAGCATACTCACATGAAACACGTCATGAACCCCGGATAACTGTGGTGGTAAGGCTAAACGATAGGCAACCTTGCCAATCCTCTCAAGGATCTCGAAAGGACCAATAAATCGAGGGGATAGCTTCCCGCTCTTCCCAAATCTCATCAATCCCCGCCTAGGTGATATCTTCAGAAAGACATGGTCACCCGTCTCAAACTCCAACGGTCTCCTTCTAAGGTCAGCATAAGATTTCTGACGACTCTGGGCTGTAACAAGCCTCCTACGGATAAGCTCAACTTTCTCCGTCGTCTCCCTAACCAACTCCGGACCCAACAAAGGTGCGTCACCCACCTCGGCCCAACAAACTGGAGACCTACAAGGGCGGCCATACAAGGCCTCAAACGGTGCCATATCAATACTAGACTGAAAACTGTTGTTGTAGGCAAACTCCACCAATGGTAAGTGCCTCTCCCACGTCCCACTGAAATCAAGGACACAACCCCGAAGCATATCCTCAAGGATCTGAATAGTACGCCGACCGCCTGGTCACCGAGGGTGATAAGCCGTACTAAAGGTCAACTTAGTGCCCAAGGCACTCTGCAAACTCTGCCACAACCTAGCGGTAAAACGAGGGTCTCTATCTGAGACGATCGTCACTGGGACCCCGTGCAACCTCACTACATCCCGAATATACAAGTCAGCAAGATGATCTACCGAATCTCTCACGCGCATAGGAATGAAGTGCGCCGACTTAGTCAACCGGTCTACAACCACCCAAATAGCATCACTACCCCGCTGAGTCCTCGGAAGACCTACAACGAAGTCCATAGTGACATGCTCCCACTTCCACTCGGCAATAGGCAAGGGTTGTAACAAACCCGTTAGCCTCTGATGCTCGGCCTTCACTTGCTGGCAAGTAAGGCACTTAGATACGAAAACTGCCACATCTCTCTTCATACCCCGCCACTAAAACTGGCGACCCAAATCCTGATACATCTTAGTACCTCCCGGATGCACCGCAAGGCGCGAATGATGAAACTCTCGGAGTAACTCCTCTCGGCAAGACTCCAGCACAAACAAACGGTCTCGGTATCTCACACTCAGGTCGGGATACACCATCAAACCCTTCTCTACCTTCCCACTGGAGATCTTCTCTCTGAGGGATTCTACCTCAAGGTCACCCCTCTGTACCTCTAATACTCGAGTCAAAAGTGTAGGCTGCGCAACAACAGAAAACAAGGCCGCAGCCTCAACGGATTCGCCCAGAAGCAAATCAAACTCGCCAAGTGCCCCCAACATCTCCCACTCCCGGATAGCTACACTAGCTACATCACTAATGGATTTCCTGCTAAGGGCATCGGCCACAACATTGGCCTTTCCTGGGTGATAATGTAACTCGAAGTCGTAATCCTCAATAAACTCCATCCATTTCCTCTGCCTCAAGTTCAAGTCTTTCTGTGAAAACAAATATTTCAGACTCTTGTGATCCGAGAACACCTCGAATCTCTCACCATAGAGGTAGTGCCTCCAGATTTTCAAGGCAAAGATCACAGCCGCTAACTCTAGGTCATGTGTAGGGTAATTCTTCTCGTGAATTTTCAACTGACGTGAGCCATAAGCTACCACTTTCCCTTCCTACATCAACACACAACCCAAACCCTCTCGTGAGGCATCACAGTAGACTGCGTAACCCAACCCTCTCTCCGGAATAATCAAGACCGGAGCGGTGGTCAATCTAACTTTCAACTCCTGAAACGACTTTTCACAAGTCTCACTCCATACAAATTTGACTCCCTTCCGAGTCAATCTAGTCAACGGTGAAGCTAACCTGGAGAAATCTTTCACAAACCGACGGTAATACCCAGCTAATCCCAGAAAACTGCGGATCTCAAACACACTCTTAGGCTGTGCCCAATCCTGCACTGCCTCAGTCTTGGATGTATCAACAGACACCCCTTCTCCGGAAACCACATGGCCTAAGAACTTGACTTCTTCTAGCCAGAACTCACACTTCCCAAACTTGGCATACAGCCTATGGGCTCTAAGCAACTCAAGCACCACTCTCAAGTGTTTCTCGTGCTCCTCCTCTGAAGGTGAATAGATAAGAATGTCGTCCACGAAGACGACTACAAAACGATCCAAGAACTCCCGAAAGATCCGGTTCATCAAGTCCATAAAGACTGCCGGTGCGTTGGTAAGCCCAAATGGCATCACCAAAAACTCATAATGGCCATACCGCGTACAGAATGCCGTCTTCGGAATATCCTCCTCCCTAACCCTCAACTGGTGGTAACCCGATCTCAAGTCTATCTTAGAGAAATAACGGGAACCCTTCAACTGGTCAAACAAATCATCTATACGGGGCATAGGGTACTTATTCTTAACCGTAGCCCGATTCAACTTCCGGTAGTCGATACACAATCTCAAGGCACCATCTTTCTTTTTAGCAAAGAGGGCCGGTGCTCCCCACGGTGAAACACTAGGGCGAACAAAGCCCTTATCTAGTAATTCCTGGAGCTGAACTTTCAACTCAACCAACTCTGCTGGAGCAAAACGGTAAGGTGCCATAGATATCGGCGCCGTGCCGGGCACTAGATCAATAGAGAACTCTATCTCTCGGTGAGGTGGCAAATCAACGAGATCCTCGAGAAAGACGTCCGAGTACTCACAAACTACCCTCGGCAACTCAATCTGGGTCTCATCACACTCTCCACTCTCAAAGCTAGCAAGTAGACCACTAAGCTCATTCTGCCCTCGCGGACCATACCCCGGTGGCACAACACTACCAACCCTATCTCCCAAGAAATGGAAACACTCCCCGCTCACGGTACAACAAGTAACCCTCTGGCGGTAGCAATCAATCACAGCCCGGTATGACGATAACCAGTCCATACCTAGAATAACATCAAAGCCCCTCATGGGCATAACTACAAATGGAAACGGAAGCCTATGATCGTCGGCCTCGATATCACAACCTCTACATCCGTGTTTCAAAATCAACTCACCCCCAATAGGTGACACAACGCAAATAGGAGATGCTAATAGTGCTAACTCCAATTCCAACACAGATGCAAATGCAAAGAGATACAAAGAATGAGATGCACCGTATCAATCAACACTCTAGCAACGAGTTGCAAAAGCAGAAAAAGTACCTCTCACTCTTGATGGAGCCGGTACTAGGTCTGCTTGATAACGACATACACGCTACCTGTAGGTCCTCGATCCACTCGCCTCTAGGAGCATCTGTTGTTTGCCTTGAATGGGACGAAGCCCCGGATTGGCCCTCGGCTCGCCTGAGACTAATTTGGTGAAATCCTGTCTCGTTTAGAACCAGACGCCCTGAGTGGCACTTTCGGTGTGGAGAACCTCTTGGTGCCCAGTGTCCACATCGATAACAAGACAAGGGCGCCCTGCCCAAACTCGACTCGTGGTGCAGTGAAGAAGATCTGACCCTCGACCTCCGCCCTTCTGCGGGCAAACAGAAACCTTGTGACCCGGCTGGCCACACTTGTAACAGGTAAAATCTCCCTGATTGCCCTCCGAGACTGCACTCTTGGAAAAGTCGACCTGGCCAAACCTCCCTGAGGCGGCTGAGGGTTATAACCCCTCTGTCTCCTGCCATCACTCTGGCCCTCTTGGCCCCTCTTGGAGCCTCTATGATTCTCCTCCTCTTCCTCCTGCATCATCAGCTCCATATGAGCTGCAGCATCCACCAAGTGCCTATACTCTCGAAAGTAAGGTCCACCAACTCTCAACTTGAGGCCCCGCCTCAACTTCCGCTCAAACTCATAGCAGCGGCGTTCCTCTGTCGTCACCAGTTCAGGCGCAAACCTGGACAAACTAGTAAAGGTAGCCTCAAACTCGGCCACAGACAAACCCTCCTGTTTAAGCTGCTTAAACTGAACCCTCAGCTTCTCTCTAGCCACTGCAGATAAAAACCTCTCCTGGAAAGCATTTACAAACGCCTCCCAAGTACCTCCAATACGGACTTTCTCATACTTCCACCATTGACCTGCATCTCCCTTCAGCTGGAAGGATGCCAAGGTCACCTTCAGTGCTCCGTCCTCGATGCCAAGCATCTCGAACGTTTTACTCATTTGTTCCAACCACTCGTCTGCCTTCAGTGGTTCCTTAGGATCCCCTACAAACTCCTCCGGGTTAGACCGGAAAAACTCCCTCTTCAAGAAAGAAGGTCCCACCTCAACTGCCTGGTTTCCAGCCCTGAGAATCCCCAAAGCCCCTGCTATCTCTCGGGCCAAGGCACTCATAGCCTGCTGACCCGCTGGCTCGGCCACGTTGGCCTGACCAACCCCCTCCTGTACTGCCGGAATCTCATCCGGTAAAGGCATTTCCTGCCTCCTAGGCCTGCCACGCCTACCACCTCTTCCTCGTCTTGACATCCTAATAGAGATAACACAGAATGTTAGCACATTTATAAACATGCCCAAACTAAACACTCACGTCCTAATGCATGGACAACTGTAATTCATTCCACGTAAGCACATAAACACATAAGCACTTACGAATTTCATTTCTGGATAGTGATAGTCCCGAGGCGTTACTAGAGTTCCGATTAGAAACAGCATTGATCAAGTGCTTTTCCAACAAGACTCCCAGAAACCCAAGGATCCAATCAACATCCTAAAAATTTAATCCCATACCCAAATAATCATATAAGCATGTTATCAATTAAACACATGGCATATGACACTACACTAAGTCTCTATCAAGCGAGACAAACCCATTGTGATCCTAATCACTTCCCACGTACCCAAAGTATTCGAACCCGGTACGCTCTGATACCAAGTTGTAACGCCCTCAAAATAACAACATAAAACCCAACAACAAAGACATGTATTGATATGTACAAAAGATCCACATTCTTCCATTAACAGAGTTTCACTACAAAAAGTATTACATGTTAACAACAAAAGCAAATGCCCTAAGGGCTTACAGCTTTCCAAGTTAACACTTGGTTACAAAAAGTAGAGTGCTATCTCATTTACACATTAAGCCATTGGCTTGAATTTACATGTAATACATCAAAGAAAGACACAAAAAAAAATCGGTCCGCCTCTAGCCTTCCAAGCTATGTCCTTGGAGGTGGCATGCTGCCTGTACCTGAAAATGATGTTCCCATATAGGGTGAGCCACAGCCCAATAGAAATACACTAAACCAACTATGAACAATGACTAAAAGATTAGCAGTTGATAGATGGCTAACACCGAAACATCCACTTATACCACATTTCGATTACATGACTTACAAGTCTATGTTACCTTTCATTTTCCATTTTTGACAGATAGGTACATTAGCTATGTCATCACATTAACCGATAAGCATATGAGCTGTATCAACGTCTCAGCAGATAAGTATAAGAACTATATCACACAACAACGACAAGCATAGGAGCTATATCTACTCTTCTCTAGACAAGCATATGAGCTATATCTATACTTCTCAAAGATAAGCATATAAGCTGTATCTTTACTTCTTTAGACAAGCATATGAGCTGTATCTACGGAGTACATCCCCCATCTCCTTCCAACACTATCCGGTTTAGAGGTACATCCCCCATCTTCCCCTAAACCGCGGAGTACATCCCCCATCTCCTCCTCTACATGAAGTGCATATAAACACATAGGTTCTATACACAATCAATCAATACATAAAATTAATGTATTCTAACAACCGTCATACTCTATGACACATTCCATTGATTAGTTTCAATTTGCCTAATCATCATGCATTGTCTACAACAATCAAGACTATCCTTCACCGATAGCCCAAAGCAGTTATTCCTATACAGAAAATAAATGCACAAAATGGATATTAAATCAACATTTCAATTCGGTGAGTGATAAGAAATTCAACTACACCCATTTTTCCCGTGTACTTCCAATCTCAACATTTTCAACCCAATTCCTCATTTCCCACAATTAATTATTCAAATTAATCAATCAATGTAATTAGGGCATTTTCCATAATTAACATTTCAACCCTTATGGTTCCATTTTTCACCAATAATTCCACATTAATCTCATTTCTCAATACTAAACATGCATATAGGTTTATTTTAAATAAAACCCCAACTTTCATAAAATTACATAAAAGCCCCAAACTTTCACAAAATTACCAAATCAACCCCAACATCTCAAAATACTAAAATTTAAAGACAAACTCATAGAGAGGAGTAGGTTATCCCTACCTCAAAGTTAGAGCTCGAATGGAGAAGAGACCAAAATCAAAACGCTCCAAGCACCAAACTTTTTGGATCAAAACGACGCCCCCGACGATCAACCCAACCTTTACAAAGGTCGAAGGGAAGAAGAACACTCTACCTAGATCAAACCCTAGAGAGAAGTTATGATTTTAGAGTGAGAAGCTCTGAAAATGGCGTTTTGGAAAAGTAGGAGAGAGAAGGAAAAGTGAAAAGTGATTTAAAATGCCCAGCCACTCTCAGTTATACGACAGGTCCGCTCGAGCGTAAAATACACCGCTCGAGCGTAAAGACACATAAAACATGGTCTGCTCGAGCTCAACAAGGTCCGCTCGAGCTCCAAGAACAAAAATAAAGTTCGTCCGCTCGAGCGTGAAATCTAGCCCGCTCGAGCGTAAATCTCCCTCTCCCAGAACTCTCACCAAAAAGGTACTGTCCACTCGAGCGCCAAAAATCCCGCTCGAGCGCAACCCGCTCGAGCTCAGAAAACCCGCTCGAGCGTAGAAACCACACCTGCAGAAGTTTTGCAGAAGCACAAGATACCGGATGGGTGTATTCTCCGCTCGAGCGCCCAAAACCCCGCTCGAGCGTAAAAGAAACTACAAGGTCCCCGCTCGAGCGTAAACCTCCCCGCTCGAGCGGAAAAGCCAAAAACCTGGGCGACTAGACTTGGTTCCTAAGTTCAACCAACTTGTAACAAACCTGCCCAACACATCCCATAACTCAAATACAAGGTATAAAAGGATGTAAACAAGATAATAATCAACTACCAACATCAACGGACACATGTCCGGATCACTGTACAACAAGGGTAAACCCGGGATCGCTATAGTTAGAGAAAGAGCGCACAAGAATAATTTTTTTCATCTTTCCTTTTCTAAATTATAAATCATAGAATCATTATAAAAAATAATAAATTATGAAATTAAAATATATATATATATATATATAGTATAGATATACTTAAATTTATTTGGGAATAAAATTGTGTTTAATTGTGGAATAGAGAGAGAATGTAGATACAAGGTTTAATTTTTATTTTATGTTAGGCTTAATTTTAGGTTTATATAGATCATACCAGTTGTGAAAGATATTAATAGTATACATTTTGAGTCTTGATTGGTAGCTCGAAAAAGCTCTCCCCCGAATCCACCGAATTCGAAAAGAAGAAGAAAGAAGAAGAAGGAAATGAGGGGCCAACATCAACCAGAGGGGGGCTTAAGTAGAGGCGGAGGCGGAGGCAGAAGAGGGGAGCGGAGGCGGAGACGGAGGCAGGGGCGGGGGGCAGAGGCGACAGCGGGGCTGGGCTGCGACTATGAAAACCAGGCTAGGCTGCGACGACGATCGGACTGGGCGACGATCGACGATCGGCGATCGGCGAACCTCTCTTCTCTTTCTCTCTTCCCCTCTTCTTCTCTCTTTCTCTCTCTCTTCCTCTCTGCGTTTCAGACTAAAAAATGGAAGGGAAAAAAAAAAGAAAAAGAAAAAAGGATAATGTCCAAAACGACGTCGTTTTGGGCATTCGGGGGATTCGAGGAGAAAAGTTTCGAGCTACAAAACATTATTCATACATTTTATGGGAGGTGAGAGAGTTTTCTTTTCATTAGATTTATTTTAGGAAAGAGAAGATTATATGAGATTTATATTCTTTTTAAATAAATGCTTGATTTATTTTGAGAGGAAGAGAGGGGTTGAGAATTGTGTGTGTGTGTGTTTTTTTTTTTCTTTCTTTCTTTCTTTTTATTGGCAATATATTTGTATTAAATAATTTTGAAGGTTAATATTTATGTCTTTGGAATAGCCAATAAATGTCTTTTATTTTTATATAAAAATAAAAAATTGAAAAAATTAGATCTAAGGTTTTGAAACACTAAGACCTCTAAGATGAAAAGTCACTTTGGTATAATATATAAAACATAGATAAATAGATTATGAGATTTAGGAAAGAGGTTAATATTAGGAG
Organism: Camellia lanceoleosa; assembly: GCA_025200525.1. Classification (NCBI taxonomy): domain Eukaryota; kingdom Viridiplantae; phylum Streptophyta; class Magnoliopsida; order Ericales; family Theaceae; genus Camellia; species Camellia lanceoleosa. The sequence goes on from CM045761.1 coordinate 147,516,852, forward strand.
ATAGATTTTAGAAACTTGTGATTCAATTATTATTATTTTTTAAATCTATAGTTACTTTGTTAGCCAATAGTATTATTTTAAAATATTTTTAAAATTACAAAAATTAGCAATTTTAGTTTTTTTTTTTTTAAATCTATAGTTACTTTGTCAGCCAATAGTACTATTTTTAAATATTTTTAAAATTACAAAAATTAGCAATTGTGGTTTTTACGTTCTTTTTAATCTATAATGTTTTTTTTTAAAATATATATATATATATATATATAATTACTTTATTATGAGATGAAATTTGTGTGTGAGTATAGGAAAGAGAGAAATATTGAGGGTAGAGATTTTAGGAACTTGTAATTTAAAATTTTAGGTGATTTTTTTTAAATTTTTTAATATATAATTACTTTGTTAACCAATAGATTTATTTTTAAATATTTTTAAAATCACAAAAATTATCAATTGTGGAATGATATTTTAGAGCTCTCACAAGTCTTCTCACTAAAAACATTCTTTTCTTTATATAACGCTTTGAATCTCTAAGTTCGTAGGTTCAAACCCTTTTGAGTCCAAGCTTAAATAGGCCTCTAGGTTCGTAGTTTTGAACCCTTTTAAGACTAAGCAAATACCTTGAAAAATGGATCTCTTTCAATGGTTTCATCCCTTCTAAAAGTAATAGTTAACCTCTTCGGATGGCCGTATGATTTGGACATCCTCGAATGGACTTGTTGGGCTTTCTTTAAAGATATATGCTTGAAATATATCCTCATCAGCCCAACTTGTTGACTTTCTTATGGGTCCGTTCAATAGAATTCGCTTGACCCATTTGGCAATAATTTTTCCAAGCTCACCAATTTCTGAATTTTTCGATTGGATTTTGATTGAGCCCAATTAATTAATGAAAACAAACAATTGCGGAATAAAACTTTAAAACTCTTACAAACCTTTTCACAAAAAACACTCTCTTTTCTTTATATAATATATAAATTTCTACATGTTTCATAGTTTTCTACTGCAATAATGCTACCGGCTCCAGCTAAACAATCGAAAAAAATTAGAAACAAAAATACTAGAGACTTCAAAAGTTTTACTAAATGTCTCACATGGGTATAGGACTTACATTGGTCCGACATTATGTGAGTCTCACACCCATATGAGACATTTGGTAAAAATTTTAATAGAATTTTTAAAATCTCTAATATTACTCAATTAGAAAAAAAAATAGAATTATCATAAAAGAACTATATTATAAATGAAAATCTTTTTTAGCACAACTTTACTCTGATATTATGAATTGGTCTCACCATTTCACTCGTGTGATTTATCTCTCCATTTGATCTTATTGGAACTTGTGCCGTCAATTCCAAAACGGTTCTAGATTCGATACTTGATTCTCTCTCAAATAAAATTCACCATTTTTATGAAGCTAAACCAATAAAATAAATATTTTAAGAATTGTTGTTAAACAAAATTGTATTTCTGTTGGATAATGGAAACATGAATTTATTTTGATGATAGTGTAAGTCACTTTGTCTCGGTTAGCAATTTTTAATTTTAGTCAAAGAGTTAAAAAGTTACTATAAATTATTATTTAGTTTTTTTTTTATTTTTCATATTTTCATAAAAAATAATTTTTTTTAAAGTAACGTATTTTCAAATGAGGCTTAGTTAAAAAAAAAAAAAAAATCTCTAATATCTATAATGCAAGTATTTATTATATTTGGTACCAAAAAAAAAAAAAAAATGGTATGCATTTTAAAATTATCCAACTTAATTTTTTTTGAATATAATACACTCATAATAAAAGTGAAAAGGGCATCCAACGTTAAATTTGTCAACTATCAAAAGTAGCCTTACATGCTTGTAAGGGTTCGTTTGGCATGTCTTTTGGGTTAAAATAATCAAATAAAATAAAATAGGTTATTTTAGTTAAATAAGATAAAATGTTATATTTAACATATAATCATTTCATTTTTTCTTTCACAAAAGTCAAAAAAGTCTATTCCAAACGAGGCTTTCTAACCTAGGTTAAGATAGCCAAAAAGTTAAAAAGTCAACTCATATCTCAAATGAGCTCTAACGAAGGTGTGTGAATTCAACTTCTATTAAGATCTCATTTAGCAATTTTTAATTTTAGCCAAAATATTAAAAAGTCATTATAAATTATCACATCAATCTTTTTATTTATTTTTATATATTTTATTGTAAAAAATAAAAAATTATTAAAATAGCATAATCCCAACCAGGCCTAAATACTAATCTATATCTATCTATCTATCTATCTATCTATCTATCTATATATTATATAAGGAAAATTGGGTTTCTAATCTACAAGCTTTGTGAGAGTTCCAATATCTTAATCCTAATTTTCTAATTTCTGATTTAACAAAAAAATAAAAATAAAACTCAACATTTATTGACTTCTCCGACTCACAAGCCTTTTTGACTTCTCTCATAATTACTACAGCACCATTTTCAATTTCTCCTATACACTATTAAATAAGGGACATGGAGGTATGACGATAAGGGGAAGAAATAGCCAGTAATACGATAAATCAAGGCTATAGGTTCTATCGCAGGATTAGGGACTTTGAAGTGGAGATTGCACTTAAGAAGATGGAATCAAATAAGGCTTTAGGACCAAATGATATCCCTATTGAAGTTTGGAAGTGTTTGGGTAAAAAAGGGGTTGCTTGGTTGACTAGGTTGTTTTATAAAATTTTGTTGACTAGGAACATGCTAGATGAGTAGAGGAAGAGTATTTTAGTGCTAATCTATAAGAATAAAAGAGATGTCCAAAATTGCAACAACTATAGAGGAATCAAATTAATGTATCGTATAATGAAAGTGTGGAAGAGGGTGATAGAACGCCGATTGCGAGATATAACAGATGTGTTAGAGAATCAATTTGGGTTTATGCCTGGCAGGTCAACAATGGAAGCGATCTATCTTTTGAGGAGAGTAATAGAAAAATATAGAAAAAAGAAAAGACATATGATGCTTATCGACCTTGAGAAAGCATATGATAAACTGCCCCGGGATATAATATGGTGGGTGTTAGCGAAGAAAAGGGTGATAAAAAGTTACATTGATGTGATTAGGGACATGCATGAAGGGGTGGTGACCACTGTTAGATTGCTTGCTGGAGAGATAAATGAATTTCCTATCACTGTAGGGTTACACCAAGGATCTACCTTAAGTTCTTATCTTTTTGTTTTAATTATGGATGAGTTGACGAGAAATATCCAGGATGACGTGCCATAGTGTATGCTTTTTGCAGACGATATAATGCTAGTGGATAAGGCTAGAGAAGAGTTAATACAAAGTTGGAGATTTGGAGAAAAGCGCTTGAATCTAAAAGATTCCGGATAAGCAGAACTAAGACAAAGTATATGGAGTGTAAATTTAGTAACAGTAACAATGAAAATAGATGAGAAATAAAGATTGAGAATCAAGAACTGCCCAAACGTGAGTATTTTCGTTATTTATGGTCAATTATCACAACAGTGGGGGAGATTGATGCGGATGTCGCCCATGGGATTAAGGCGGGATGGTGTAAATGGAGAAGTGCGTCTGGGGTACTGTGTGATAAATGAATGCCCACTAGACTTAAAGGTAAGTTCTATAGAATGGCTATTAGATCAGCGATATTGTATAGGACGGAGTGTTGGGTAACCAAGAAACAACATATAGATAAGATGAGTGTGACTGAGATGAGAATGCTAGGATGGATGTGTGGTAAGACTAGACAAGACAAAATTAGAAATGAGTGTATTCGGGAATGAGTAGGAGTTGCATCGATGGAAGATAAGTTGAGAGAGAATCGATTGAGATGGTTTGGTCATATTTAACGGATACCAACAAAGGCAGTAGTGAAGAGATGCGATATTGTAACGATAGATGGAAGTGTTAGGGGACGGGGTAGGCCTAAATTAACGTTGGTTAGCGTTGAAGTGGAGATTGCAGTTTTGGCGACTACTTTTGGCGACAACATCAATTTTTCATTGCCAAAAGTATATTTTTGGCGACACAGTGATCAATTTCGTTGGTAAAGGTATACCTTTATCGACACAATTTGCTACCGTCGCTAAAAAAGCATAACATTTTTTTAGCGCCAATTTTTTTGGTTGGTGCCAAAATATCAAAACTTTTAGCTACGAGGCTTATGTTTTAACAACACAATGAGCGTTGCTATTAGTGTGCTTACTTTTGGCGACGACAAGTTGGCGTGGGCAAAGAGTTAACCATTTAGCGACGATAACACTATTTGTCGGTAAAAGTTTTGCTAGTGGAATGATGTGATTTAGTGATTTGTGTTTTTTATTATAATTTTTCAAAGAGTTTTAAATATTCTAGTTACTGAATTGTGAAATTAAAATGATCATTGAATTAGATCACAAAATGAACCTATTGAGCCTAAACACACTCTTAAGTTAAGATGACTATTTGAGATAATTTAAACTTTTTCAACGAATATGGTTAGATTATCAATTTCAATATTTTTGGTTTTATTTTCAGAAACTAGTTTCAATTTTTTTTTTCCTAAAAAACTAAAAAAAAAAAATTGGTTGAATTTTTTTTTATTATTTTTGTATATTTTTATCTTTTAGGTCATAAATACTTTTTAAAATTTTAAAAATATAATTTTAATTTTTATTGCTCTGAAATTATTTTTAATTTTTTCAAAAAAACAAATCTAAAAATTGTTTTGAATTTTTTTTTTTTTAGGTGGGTGATCTAGTGATCGGGTGGTGGACATTTCCTTCTTAAAATTCCCTCCTTTTTTTTCCCTCATCAATCTTCACGCACTATTACAAAAATAGTTAAAGATCACACTTTGATAGATGAAAATATCTCACTTTTATTAAAAGTGTGATAAAAAAAATTAGATTGATATTTTAATCACACTTAATTTAATTGTGTGTGATAATATTTATTTTTTATGTCACTTTTTAATTAAGTGTGATTATATATATATATATATATATATTTTAATCACACCTTCTAATAAAAGTATGATTATATATACACTAAAATAATAATACTTAATACTCCTATTTATTTTTAATCACACTCCCTATGATTGTATAAAACATTTCAATTTGATTTTTATATAAAATACTATTCCCAAATTCGCGCCTATTCTACCACGATTGAGAGAGCACGACTCTTTCCATTCCCAGATTGAATTTCACAAATAGAACAGGTCTTCTCTCTGCCTTCTGTTTCTGAAACAAAGCCCTATTCGCGCTTATTTTATTTTCCTTATTTCCTTTTTGTGCTCAGCTATCTACATTTGTTTGTTGAGCTTGAGTGCCTATGTGTGGGTTGAGTTTGTGAGGTTACATAAAGTGAGTCTTGTTACAGATCTGAGCACAGTTTCTTGTAAGTTCTGTTTATCATGGTTTGTTTTCACAGGAAATGCTAAGGTATTCAATGAGGTATGATGGAGGTTGCTCTTCTTACCAACTAAAAATGGTTATCTAGAACAGCTAGGAATACAAGAAAACTGAATTTGAAAACAATGTTGTGGCAAATCCTACATTAGAATTTTAAGCATTCCACAATTTTGTCAGAGTTTGTTTTCATGACTCTTGATCTACTGTAGACGGAGAGGGGAGGCACAAATTCAAACATAGTTTTTAATTACATTGTCTTGAACTTTTTTGCTTATGACCATCCCTTAATGTTAGTGCTCACATGTTTAGAGAATTAAGCCCAGGTTTGTTGAAATTTCCGGAATGACAGTTATTACCATGGGATTGAAAATCTTGATGAACTTGTAACCATGTTTTTCTTGAAATGTTGCTAAGGGTACAATCATGTGCATTCAGTAAATTTAGATGAGCCCCTTTTTGAGAGCCTTTTTAGTTAATAGTTTTTTGATGTTTTGACTCTATTGGTTTTAATAGTGAGTGTCAATTGATGCTTAATGAATCTATTTTGCTCATGGGTGCTGCAATTTTTGACATCAAATTTCTTAAGACATGATTTTTATTGATGGATTATGAGCGTGAATAGGAGAATGAAAAGTGCAAGGACTAAGCTGGCTAGCTTAGAGGTTCATGATGATCTTTTTTGCTTCTTAATCAATCTTAGTTCTTTTTATTTTCTCTTTCAGTTTTCATGTCTTCTTTATTTATTTAGTTTTATTTTTTTATCTTTTGGAGCAAACAGTAAAAAAAATTTAAACTATTGATCCCACTCTTTCCTTTTAAATGTCATGAATGCACTTGCTACAACAGCTTTCAACAATACTTGGCTTAAATTGAAGAATAGTTAAGTTAGAGATTGCTAAAGAATTCTTTCATTAGGATTTAGCAGAACTAGTTAGTCCTTAGTAGGTGAATGCAACTACTTATTTTTATTAGTAGAATATTTTCAGAGAATGTTAGAAACTATGGTGTTTGGAGTGAGAACAATGTTTGGTGTTCAACTTATTCCATAAATGGTATGTAGTGGATATGCTCATGGATTTGATGTTCTGAGAACTTCCGGGGTTCTTGAATAATGGCTGGTAAGTTACTTTCATATTTAATGTGCAATAATTACTTGGGATCTCTCTTTCACTCTCTGTTTGAATTGTATTTCTATAAATTTTTTCTCCTTGATTAGGATGAGTTGTTTGCCATTGTATTTGAGCAGACACTAGTTGAGATAAAGTTCTCTAGACTTTGGTATTCCATTTGTTTAGAAAATCTTCCTATCATCTATTTTTATTTTCTTGGCCAATAATGTATTGTTTTAGTGTTTTCCTTAGTCCACTGGGACAGTTCGGAGATTCTCTTGTTATTTGCTCAAAGACATTAGCAGTAGAGGATTCAATTATGTAGGCTTACGTGACAGATGCATTTCCCCATGAAGTGTTTTTTATTTGAATCTTCATAATCTTTGCAGCCCAATCTGCTGGTTGTTGACCTGGACAAATTCGTTCTGCCACAGCTTGGTAATTTTATGAGGAATGGCATTAGCTATTAGCACTACATGCATAATCATAGGAAGTGGGCTTGTTGCTTAACAAATACTTAAATTTCCCAAGGATTATAAATCCACAACTATGTTGATATAATATTTGGAATAGTAGAGGAAGAAAGGTTTGCATTCGTCAAAAGTGTAAGCAGAGAGTCATTGAAATGAACAAATTCTTTGGTTGAGTGTAATTTTTCATCAATTTGCATCCCTTCTGGCATGTCCCAGGAAGAAAGGTTTGTATTATAGCAAAAAATTTACATTCCTCTAGAAAATGCACATTTGCTTATGGCTATTTTTTTAGTAGATATGCCATTTAGTTGCTGACATGTTCTGAATCTACGTTGTACCACATTATGCCTGTTAATTCTATTGTCATGAAGACTGGCTATGTTGTGACAGCTATCATTTTTTTGAGATGAATATGGAGAGAAAAGTAAAGCCACAAAAGGCAAAAGGTAAAACATCTAAAGGAAGAAAACAACTTAGTAGTGTGCGAGTGATTCAACGAAATCTTGTCTACATTGTGGGGTTACCTCTTAATCTGGCAGATGAAGACGTGTACTTTTTCTCGCTTCTCTCTCTCTCTCCCCTTACCACCCCTTACAACAGGGGTATAGGTCTGTTCATTAACAGCTTTTATCATTTTATTAGCAACTTCTCCAAATGGAGATGATTTTGGTCAAGATGGAAAGGTCTCAAGGTGTCTATATCTCAAACAAAGAAATGGTGCTATTCAACATTTTGCAAACAATACTTGTAGTGTGTAAGTCTAAGTGTTTTCATTATTGCTAGTTTTTGTTTATGTATTTATTTTTATCTTCCTTGAGAAGTGAAATTGAGTTATAAATACTTCAAAATGTTTCTGTCAAACATTGCTTATTCATTTCAATCTCTTGCTTATTCTATTAGTTCATATGTACAAGGAAACTCACTACAACAAAAAAGGTCTATGGTGACGAAAACGCGTGACGAAAAAATATTTAGTCTCCAAATATGCATGTTTTAGTGATGAAAATAAGATTTCGCCTCCAATTATATTATTTTCAGAGACGAAAATCAAATTTCGTCACCAAATGCTTAAAATCAAATAAAACAATAGGTGACGAAAATTTTATTCGTCTCTAAATTTTATTTTTCGTCATAAAACAATTTCCCGCTCTTGGAAAATTTGGTGGAAGATTTGGCGCCATTTTGGAGACGAAATTTGTCGTCACCATTGTAAAAAATTTTAGAGAGGAAATAATTTCGTCTCCAAATGTATTATTTTTAGAGAGGAAAATCAAATTTCGTCACCAAATGCTTAAAATCAAATAAAACAATAGGTGACGAAAATTTTATTCGTCTCTAAATTTTATTTTTCGTCACAAAACAATTTCCCACCCTTGGAAAATTTGGTGGAAGATTTGGCGCCATTTTAGAGACGAAATTTGTCGTCACCATTGTAAAAAAATTTAGAGAGGAAATAATTTCGTCTCCAAATGTATTATTTTCAGAGAGAAAAACCAAATTTCGTCACCAAATGCTTAAAATCAAATAAAACAATAGGTGACGAAAATTTTATTCGTCTCTAAATTTTTTTTTCGTCACAAAACAATTTTCCGCCCTTGAAAAATTTGGTGGAATATTTGGCGCCATTTTGGAGACGAAATTTGTCGTCACCATTGTAAAAAATTTTAGAGAGGAAATAATTTCGTCTCCAAATGTATTATTTTCAGAGAAGAAAACCAAATTTCGTCACCAAATGCTTAAAATCAAATAAAACAATAGGTGACGAAAATTTTATTCGTCCCTAAATTTTATTTTTCGTTATAAAATAATTTCCCGCCCTTGAAAAATTTGGTGGAAGATTTGGCGCCATTTTGGAGACGAAATTTGTCATCACCATTGTAAAAAATTTTAGAGAGGAAACCAAATTTCGTCACAAATGCTTAAAATCAAATAAAACAATAGGTGACGAAAATTTTATTCGTCTCTAAATTTTATTTTTCGTCACAAAACAATTTCCCGCCCTTGAAAAATTTGGTGGAAGATTTGGCATCATTTTGGAGACGAAATTTGTTGTCACCATTGTAAAAAATTTTAGAGAGGAAATAATTTCGTCTCCAAATGTATTTTTAGAGAGGAATACCAAATTTCGTCACCAAATGCTTAAAATCAATAAAAAATACAAGAAATCTGGGCTATTGTGGCAAAAAAAAATTTGTTTTAAAATTTAACCCAAAGATGACGAAATATTAATTTTGTCGTTTATTTTAATTTTTCTCAAAAGTATAGGAGACGAAAACAAAATTTCGTGTGCAAAAATGAGGCGCCAATTTCATTTGCATTGGCGCGAATTATTTTAGCTCATTGGAGACAAACATTTTTGTCACAAAATATAATTTTTTTTTGTGACGAACGTAATTCGTTGCCAATAAATTCCATACCTATTAAACGATGTCGTTGCATATTTCCATTTATTAGGCGACAAATATATTTTTGTCTGGGAATGATAAGTTATGGAAGACGAAAATATTTCATCACCAATAAACACTCCATCATGCAGACAATGTCATTTCATCTTTCTATTAAATAGGCGACAAATATATTTTTGTTTCAGAAGAATAAGTTGTGGGAGACGAAAATATTTCGTCACTAATAAATTCTAATTGATTGCGTGATTTAATATATTTTTCGTCTCATAAGATTAAGTCGTGGAAGACAAAAATATTTCATCACCAATAATAAGTTCTTTGTTACGGTATTGAAGGATACAAAAATATTTTATCACTAATCATTTCTCTTTATTAAAATGCCGTAAAAGCGTGACCCCAATAGATACACTCGACGCTTATCACTCATTTTCATGTACACGGACCTTGAAGTCGTGACCCAAGAAAACATTTTCTACAAACCCTCATTTATCTCTCGCACTTGAGTCTACTTCTTTTCTCACAAGTATTGAAGTCGTGACTCAAGAAGATACTCTGTAAACCATTTCTTCTATTTCGCGCTAAAGCCCCTCTCTTCTGTCTCATACTTAAGCCCTTCGTGCATGCTAGCATTGAAGCTATTATCCAAGAAGGTACCCTATGCAAACCCACTATTCTTTCTCACAGTGAAGGCCCCTCTTGCACGCAAGTACTTTTTCTCATTGTCTGAACCAACTCTATCCTTTTCATCTAGAACACTCATTTTAGAAAAATCGAAGGTCAAAACCTCTCTCCACAAAAAAAGAAAAAGAAAAAGATAATTAATGTAGCTATTTTTTTTTTTTGTGAGAAAAAATACAGAGAAACAAATAATAAAATATTTGTAATTTTCAAAATTAATAGAAAACATTACCTTGTTTAGTATGGAGTTTTCAATAATTAATTTTTAAAATTTGGTGATAAAATTTATTTTTGTTTTAGAACGTAACCCAAACATGACCAAATATTACTTTTATCGTTTTTTTTAATTGTTCTCAAAACTATAGGAGACGAAAAAATAAAATCATCAAAAAAAAGAGGCGCCAATTTTTTTTCTTGTTGGCGCCAATTATTTTAGCTCATTGGAGACGAACATTTTTGTTACAAAATTTAAAGTTTTTTTGCGACAAAAGGAATTCGTCACCAATAAATTCCAAACTTATTAGACGATGTTGTTTCATTTTCTTATTTATTTGGTGACAAATATATTTTTTGTCTGGGAATGATAAGTTATGGGAGACAAAAATATTTTGTCACCAATAAACCCTTCATGCTCGTTTGATCTTTCTATCAATAAGGTGACAAATATATTTTTGTATCGGAAGGATATGTTTTGGGAGACGAAAATATTTCGTCACTAATAAAGTCTCCATGTGTCATGTTGCATTTTGATTGATTGTGTGACGAATATATTTTCATCTCATAAGGTAAAATTGAAGGAGACGAAAATATTTCATCGCCAATAAATTCTCCATCCCCACACAACATTGTTTTTGTATTTTTGTTGATTAGGCAACGAACATATGAGTTCGAGACGAAAATATTTTATCACTAATTATTTCTCTTTATTAAAATGCCGTCAGAAATTAAGAGACACTCTTACCTTAATCACCTACTTTCACACACACACAAATACTAAAGTCGTGACCCGAAAAGACACCCTCTACAAATCCTCGTTTTTGTCGCACACTTGAGTCTCCTCTATTACAAGTATTGAAGCTGTGACTCGAGAAAACAATCTCTATAAACCATCTCTTCTATTTCGCACTGAAGTTCCTCTATTCTCTCTCACATTTAAGCCGTTTGTGCATGTAAACATTATTATCCAAGAAGACATTTTGTGCAAAGCTACTATTCTTTCTCATAGTAAGCCCCTCTCCACAAAAAGAAAATAATAATAATAATAATAATTAAACAAGGAAACAAAATACAAGAAATCTAGGCTATTGTGGCAGTTAGAAACTAAGAGACACTCTTACCTTAATTTAGATGAGGGAAAATTGCAGCAGTTGTCCCGATACTTTGGTCTTTATATCATATAAATGATATGTGCCATATCTATATCTATCTATCTATCTATCTATCTGTATCTATATCTATATCTATATCTATATCTATATCTATATCTATCTATCTATCTATATTATATAAGGGAAAAAGGGTTTTTAACTCACAAGCCTTGTGAGAGCTCCAATACCACATGTCTAATTTCCTAATTTTTTGATTTAAAAAAAAAACTCAGCACTTATTAACTTCTCTCAAGTCTTTTTGATTTCTCCCATACACACCATTTTCAACTTCTCTCATACCTATTTAATTTTCAACTTCTCTCGTCTCTCTCTGTCTCTCTTCTCTTGATCTCTCTCATCTCTCTCTCAGATCTCTATCGTTGATCTCTTTTCGCTCTCTCTCTTTGTCCGTCTCTCTTTTTCACCTATTTTTTCATTTCTCTTTCTCTCTCTTACTCATCACTCTTATCTCTCTCTCATCTCATCTGTCTGTCTCTCTCTCTCTGTGTCTCTCACTCATCTATCTCTTCTCTCATCTCTTTTCTCTCTCTGTCTCTTTCGTTCATCTCTCTTGTTTCTATCTCTCTTGCTCATCTCTCTTCTCTCGCTCTCTCATCTCTCTTTTCTCTCTGTCTCTATTGCTCATCTCTCTTATTTCTATCTCTCCCGTTCATCTCTCTTCTCTCTATGTCTCTTTCGTTCATCTCTCTTCTCTCTATCTCTCTCTGTCTGTCTATCTCATTCATCTCTCCTCTATCTCTGTTCTTGAGCGGATTCTTTCTCTTTATCGCCAACTATTGCGGAGGCTTAACTCCCGATTTGGTCACGAACTTGGTAGCAAGATCGCCAAAAAGCCGAGGTTCGTGCCATCTTCATCTCAAGCTTCGAGGAGCGATCCTCCACAACATCGAAGATCTCATTGATCTCGCCGAGTACTTCCTCTCCTCTTCGTGCCTACTTTTGGCTACTAATTGGATCGATTTTGGGGCAAAATTGGATCTTGTAGGTTATTCACATTCGGGGTACATTGGAAAGCATCAATGGTTTCGCCTACATTGCTCTTTTGAAGGAAATTTAGGGTATGATCGCTCCCAATCTGATTGATTTGTGAGAAAATGGTATTTACTTTCAATTGATTTTTGCAACTATTTTGTTTTTCATTTTTGTTGGAATTTTGATGATTTTGAGTTATATTTGCTGACCTTAGTGGTAATGGGAGCAAAACAGTCTTCCATTTCACCAAGTGATGCCGAGGCTTGAATGATTTTCTCGCTCTTAAACTGGGTTTATTTAATTTTATTGTGGTTACTAATACAAACAATGAAGGCACTCAATACCCAATTCAATGTTCTCGTTATTTTACCTTTATCTAATGTTGAACATTGAGGAACTTTTGAAGCCGGAATTTTTATTATTTGTGTCATGGCTTAGTGTAGAAAACTTATATTTTTTTTTTGTTTGAAAGTGATTGTTCTGCTTTGTTTTTGTTTTGTTTTTTCCGAATGGTAATGTGTCACAATGGTGATGCCATTTGAGCCAATCTACATTCTCGCCGTGCTTATTGTCGCTAATGGATATGGATTTCTATTTTGTCTTGAATCTTTCTCGATTTTAAATTAATTACATTGAATTGTAAGTCTTGGTTATGGCATTGCAGTTACTCGATGTTCGCTTTTGTATATAATGCTATTTTTAATACCTACATCATGTGAAACTTATTAACATATCCTTGTACATGCGAGTTTCGATTAATATAGTGGTTGGATCTCATGTTTGGGTGGAGGATCTTTGAGGAATTCGGGTAGATGGGGAAATCTTGGAAGTTAACGGTGAAGAGATTAAAATAAGTTGTACATCGGAAAGGAGGTGAGTGGTCCTTTTTTATTCTTTGTCATATTTTAGTTTTATTTAAGGCATTCTTTACGATGACTGGTACTGATTTATTTAGTATACAAAACTATTTTTTTTAGGAAAATTGATAATGTTGAGCTATGTTAATTTAATTATATTAAGAACTAGAAGTAAGAACAATACATCCTAATCATGCAAAACATGAATGATACCCCAAATTCATTTTCAATGACACTTAATTATGGCGTAATAAAGATAATGATTAAATTGATGCTTGATGCTTGCTATTCATTTTAAATTGATGCTTGCTATTTGTTGTTTCTTTGCATTAAGGCCGAATAGAGATAATGATTAGAATACAAGTCCAAAACAAGAGCCCCATAGAGTTAATTATTCTGGTGCAAGATTTACGCATTGAATGATGTCGATATTATTCTTTGGTGCATAAGCCGGTGCAAAATTAATTTTTGTTCATGGGTTGAGTTTGCCATTGTTTTGATTCCAATGCAACTGTAGTCCTATATTTTCGTAATCCCATATGTATAAGCTGGTGCATGCATTTGTAGTCCTATATTTTCCTAATCCTCGTTCTTTGTGGGTAAATGATGTGCTTCTATTGGGTTTATACACACGATTTGAAATGCAGTATCCTAATTGAATTAATTTCTTCAGAAGGCGCTCTTTCCAATATTCATCTTGACTATAATAGCTCGCCATTAGTACCCTACACAATAGTCAAGTTATTCTCTCACGCATCTAAAAGACAAAGAGCATACATCGTGAGTGTTCGGTTTGCTTTTCGCTTTGGGAAGTACCGCAAATCCATATTTAAACGTGTAAGTTTCTCATCCAACTCATTATTTGAATTACATTGTGATTTTTTTTGTTGTATTCTAATTCATTTGGTTTCTTTTTCGATTATCGAACTTTTCAACATGTAGCAACTTATCGCTTGTCGCTTTGGGTCATCATGGCTCTTGGTTTATTAGATCAAACATATTAGCCATGAGGTAATCAGATATGATTGCTTGGTACTCCATTGTTGGGGTTAGCTTTGGTAGGAAGGACTTTAATCTGCCTTTTACCGTGAATCTGTGATAATGTAGGAATGGAATCTAGAGGCCATGCTTGGTTTGATTTTCAAAAACTTGTTCGAATTTTTTTCTTAAAAACTAAAAATTAATTTGACGTAAAGAAATTAAAAATACAAAACATTTATTATTTTTACATAATTTTATCTTCTGGGTGGCTAGAAATAATTTTTAATATATTTTTTGATATTTGTTTTTATCGAATTAGTTTTCAATTTATCAACCCCCCTCTTAAGAACAAACCAAACAAGGCGTAAAGTTTCCTTGAACAGTGAGTCCACTAGTGGATGATGCTATTGCGATTAACTTCATTATGTGCGTGCTATGTACATGTATTTACATATGTATATATAAGTATTCTGTTCTTGTGGCATTGATTTTAATTCTTCGTAAATGTTCTTTAAGTACTTGCTGAAGATCGAAGTTGGCTTCTGTTCGTTATGTCACACTTTAATCTGCCTAAAAGGGAGGGATCCCAAACGAGGCTTAACTGTTGTTTACCATTTGTTCTTGTGGGACTTCTTCACAAAAATACTCACCTTTGGATTGGTTGGGCTATTTTGACCAAGAAGATGATATTCACATTCCAGATTCGAATGATGTAAGTAATTTTTTTTTCTCCTTTTAGTTATTGAATACGTGCGAAAGTTTCTTTCATTATTTTAATTTTTCCCTTTCATATTATTATTATTATTATTATTTTTTAGCGTTGAATTATTAACATGCCTTTTCATTTTAGGATTTTCACATTTATAAAGCAGGATCAGATGGACCAGTTATTTTTTGTTTGCATGGAGGTGGTTATTCTGGGTACGTTTGATTTTATTTTAATAGAATTGTCTTGTATTCTTTCATAGTATTTCTAATGCATGAATTACGAGAATCCTGAGATCCAGACTAATGCATACTATTATGTAAACTTTAGTGAGGTTATCAACAAACTAATATACAAGGAGAATCAAAATAGTCTATATTGTGGTGCAATATCTTATCTTTTTGGCTTTCTTAGTTGTTGTATTTAGAAAAAGACAAAACTGTAACATATAGCAGTTTGAAACAAGAGAAATAAGTAGTGAAGAGGACTCACTTTGAATAGTAATTTCATAATATAATTTTTAAAGGGAAAGGAGTTTAATGTCTTTTATATATTTATCAGAATTACAAAAAATTTAACCTGCAACTTCATTTCATTACATCAATGATCTCGCATGATTCTCCTCGCAATGTTCCACTTTGTGCCTTTTGATTATCTCAGAAATATAATTTTTTTTTCCCAAGAAAATGACAACTTGTCTTCAAACACCCCCACCCAAATCCCTTACTAATTAAAGAACAAGAAAGTTACATTAACTAAATTTAATTCACATTGTTTTGTTGTTGTGTATGTCTTACTTTTATATGGTCATAGCTTCTAGATTGAAAGAGAACCAAAACTATGATAAGAATAAAGATTGCATATCTTGATATTATTATTTCAAGTGCTCATGACTTGTTTACCTTGGTACATGACAAAATTCATTTGGACATTTTCATTTGCATTGACAAATAGTAAACTTAAGGAAAAGTCAAGGGTAGTAGCCATGGACCTAAGAGGACATGGGAAATCATCCACAAAAATGAACTAGACCTATCAATAGAGGTATGATATGTAAAAGGTAAAAACAAAAATCATCCATCTCACTCTAGCCATATTTCAATGATTTAGAGCCTATATGACATATCCACCTGTTGAGATTATTGTTGCTTTATGTTTTATGTATAGAAATATATAATTATCTTTTCTTTACATCTAATGTTTAATTATGCTTATCCACCTAAAAAATGTTCAATTATGCTTTATAGTTGGGCATAATGGACACTACAAAAAAACAGTTGACCAAACCAAGTACCGAAACTAAGAAGGTAATGAATTATGAGAAACAAAGAATGAAGACAATTAATAACAATCGTGAGAGAATGAATGTTCTAGGAGTGAAGAATATAACAACTTGTTTGAAGGTTGCGGTTCAACATAAGAAATTAAGGAAGGAAAAACAAATACCAATTGAGGAAAATGACGATGATTATCGACCGTTAGAGGCTAAAGATGACAGTGACACTGAATCTTATGATTCGTTTGAGCATGAGGTACTATACATTTATGCATTGTGAAATATATTCTGTCTTGTTACTTTTAATTCATACACACGTAGATATGTATATCTTTGTACATATATTCATATTTTATTATGTTATTCAGCTGTTAGAGATACCATCGAGAGCCTGGGGAGGAGTGTGGAAGAAACCACCCACCGAAGGATGTTGATCCTACCAAGTGGATAGATCTTATTAATAAAAAGTGGAACACTAAAGAATTTTTGGTAACATTTTCATCTTTTTTATTATATCAGCGAAGAAAGAATTTGATTAGAATAGGGAGAGATTCCAAAAAAACTAGAAAGAACACAATCAATTTGCTGTGAAATTCCATGTGTTCTTTTTCCCTTATCCTCTAGGCATGTAAGTGAAACATAATAAAAACCAAATAAGTGGCAAAATGAGAAAGGGAAACTATTAAACATGGATTGGAAGGCTCACATAATAGGAAATTAATTTATGATTCCTTAAAGTGCATCTTTCACATCATAGAATAAAGAACTAAGATTTCAGTTTCTAAGATTGTATTTTCTGTTTGTTCTTGAGTTTGGTCTGAAGTTTCATGGTAATGGTAAGCAACTAGCTGAGTAACTAATACAGGGTATTAAGACAGAACTTTAGATTTGATATAGTTGTGGAAGAAAGAAAGGGATATGAGTTTGGTATCAGTAATTGTTCCATATCTTGTGAAATGTAAATGGATTTTTTCACAATCTATCTTACCCATGCTTATATGCCCCCTATTTGTGAACGGTGTAAATTACTCGTTTTTTTTTATTCAAAGAATTGAATGAAACTAGTGAATAATTTGAAACATCTTTTAAGTTGAAATGATATATAGGAAAATGATAGATATGAACAATGCAATTCTTTATTATCAAGCATTAAATTTGTTTTACTACTGATACATTTCATTGTTATATTGGTTCATTCTTCCTTATGGAAACAATCAAAAGCCAACATATTTGTCTTACTAATGATACATTTCATTATTATATTGGTCATTCTTTCTTATAGGAGCAATCAAAGGGTAACATCACGAACAGAGAAAGGATGTATACAAAACACAGGTGTGGTTCTAGGTCAATCCCTGTTAGAGTAGAAAAACTGGTACGTATCCTTGCACTTTAAGAATGAAATGGACCAATATAAATTGTATGAACTTACGGCACATTAATGGGATGCACCATTTGTGAATTAGTCTTAAAATTAATTTTTGTTCTCATAATCTTGAAAAAAAGTCATTAGAGGGGTAAATTGTATAATTGATCTAATTGTAAATTGATGAGTTACTAATGTTTTTAATCTTTTGTATAATTAATTAATTACTAAAGCTTTTAATTTATTTTTTTGCAGATTGGATTGGGGTGTCATTTTTGACGTGCAACAATGATGTAATTTGCTTGAATGTTCATTTTTATTTGATAAGGATATACATACTTTGTGGAGTTGCACTAGTTATTGTTGGATTTTTGGTAGAATTGAACAAGTTATAACTTTTGGATATTTTGTGGATATTTCACTGTTTTATTGTATTAGGATGAAATTATTTGTGATGATGAATGAATATTTTTATTTTGTTAATTCATAAATGTGTTGATAACATGTTAGGTTAAGTTGTGATGGAATTGTTATATTTAACAGGTTTCAACATGAACAGGGTTATATTTGTTGAACTAAAATTTAGATTTTGATAAAATAGGTATATAATATGGAAAAAAATATTATGGAATTACTGACAAAATTTTTCATCCCTAAAGAAGGTTTTTTTTGTCTCTTATTTGGCTTAGGTGGATGATTAATTTTGTCATGAATTCTTTATTTCGTCGCTAAATGAATTTATCATAACAAAAAATATTGCCACATTTTGTTACTATTACCCTCAATGTGTGACGAATTTTTTTTGACATTATTTCATCATTTTTAATGATGAATTTATTTTTGTCTCTATTGCTAACTTTTTTGACAAAAAAATTTCGTCTTCGTTTATATTAAACGTGACAATTATTTTGTCTCCATTTCTTATATTTATGACAAAATAATTGTCTCTAATTTCTCCTTTAATGACAAAATATTTTGTTGCTAATTACTTACAAGTATGTTCCCAACAGAGTGTATTGGAGACAAAAAAATTCGTCACAAATTTATCATTTCTAATGATGAATTTATTTGTCTTTATTGGTAGCTTCTTTGACAAATTTTTTTTGTCTTCGTTTATATTAAACGTGACAAAATTATTTCGTCTCTATTTCTTATATTTATGACAAAATACTTTTGTCTCTAATTTCTTCCTTTAATGACAAAATATTTTGTCGCTAATTACTTACAAGTATGTTCCCAACAGAGTGTATTGGAGACAAAAAAATTTGTCACAAATTTATCATTTTTAATGATGAATTTGTTTTTGTCTTTATTGATAGCTTCTTTGACAAAAAATTTTCGTCTTCGTTTATATTAAACGTGACAAAATTATTTCGTCTCTATTTCTTATATTTATGACGAAATACTTTTGTCTCTAATTTCTTCCTTTAATGACAAAATATTTTGTCTCTAATTACTTGCAAGTATGTTCCCAACAGAGCTTATTGGAGACAAAAAAATTCGTCACAAATTTATCATTTTCAATGACGAAATTGTTTTTTCGTCTCTAAGACCCTTTAGCGACGAGGCTTTGGCGACAAAACGGGTGACGAAAAATTTTCGTCGTAATTAGTTTGGGTGACGAAATATATACATTTTGGGACAAATGTGTTTCGTCTTTAAATCCCAAATTTGTTGTAGTGACTGCCTAATCTGAAGATGCATTTTATTTCTGCTTTTTATCCAGTTGTATGTTGATACTGGCTTGTTTACATATTTTTGTTCCATTACTTCACTACAACTGTTTTGTTCTTAAACGTGATTTCTATCCCAGATATATTACTTTCTCAAAGGAGGAGAAAGTGGTTCGATGTATTCAATCAGTGCATGGGTTTACCTTGGATAGTAGATCATTGAGATGGGAAATGGCTACATTCAAGATTTATGTTCTATTCTGTTTTCTCTTATATAGGTGTTGGGATTTCATATTGCAGGGCATGCTTTGGAACCACAAAGTATTGTCATGCCTGGCTGAGAAATGTGGTATGATTTCTGAATTATTGATTGGAAATTGGACTATTGGTTATGGGTGAGGATTGAAATTTTTTTGGTGCAGTCTTGCAGCAATCTTGATTGTCTGTATTTGCATGAGATTGGCACACAAGAAGATAGTTTCACTAAAGATGGAATAATATTAGCATACACAAGGTATTTTCATATTTTGATTACCCTTTGCTTTTCCTCTCATTTAATTAAAATATGGCCCTAAGTCCATACTATAAGATTCTGAATGAACGTTGTGAATAACACTTGAGTTCGTAGTGGTAGACTCGGGATTATTTTTCTGCGAGCTAACTAAGAATGTCCCTGATGTGGATTTTATCTTTTTAAGCACCTTAATTGGTCACTGATACAACTATAATTAGCATCATTGGTGGCGGTGAGGCAAATCAGAAATACAAGATGTCCTTGGAAAATTTGTCTTAAAATGAAAAGTAATATAAACCTGAGACTAGGCCCATCAATGGACTGTATTCTAAGCTGAATCTAATCTAATAATTTGTTGTTGAAATGTGATTATTCAATTACTATCAGAATCTAATAGGTCTGATTGTTAACAGATCAGACATGGATTTAGTTGATCTGATCTGTTAATGATTCTGTTCAATTATAAAGATGAATATGCTAGTTATAAAATGTTTCAGCTGTCAAATCCTAATTTATTGGATGGTGGCTTCTCCGTATACTGCAGAACAACAACACTTATTTGACTATAGGATTTTTTTTAACAACACTTGTTTAGAAACTTATATATGATATAGTTTTTGGGTAGTTTATAACTTTTTGGACAATTATAACTTAAGGATAGTTCTTTTTGGATGGTTTTGAATTAAGGCTAGTTTTTGGATGATTGGAATGTATAGACAATTCTGAATCTAGGTTGAGAGAGGAAGACAATAACTGGAACATGATTTTGTGTTCACTGGCTGCCCAACTACATAATGACAAAGAACTCGTATTCAACAAGATAGAGAGTAGTAGTATAGTATAGTGTAACCTCAGATTCAACAAGATAGATGGAGGAGAGACAATGCCTAAGAAGGTATGGTTTTTTAGTTAATAAAATGGAGAAAGATTCAAAAGAATGTTGGACTCAAATCTAACTCCATTCACAAAGACATTAAAATCTTCAAATCACTCAGGATTCCCATGGCGAAGGACCCAAGTGGTTACCTAACAGTTGATTCAACACCTAGGTGCCAATATTTTCTTTTTCTCACTTTATAACATCGATGTGGCGAGATTAATTTCCTGCAATATATGACTGATATATTTCCGTGTTAAGGAGACTTGAACTTGAGCCTCTTTATTGCTGGGGTGTTCCATAGGGGACTCTCGCTGCTTCATTAGCAAGGTTTATTTCCTATGTGTAGACTCTAGACTATTTGTAGTAGCATGCTACTATTTGATCATTGTTGTAACCTCAAATTAATCTATATTAAATTTAGTCCTTTTTTTTTGTTGTCATTGATATAGTTTATATTACTTTCTGGATTGTTTCCTTTTGCTTTCTACCGATTGAAGCAATCAACAAGTAATGAAAAAATACTGAACTTCAAAGCTACTAAAATGCTTCCACGGCTCTGAACACTGTCTGTTATTAGTCTGTAAAAGTAGAGTTAGATCTTGATGATAATGGTTCTATTGCTCTTTTGCCACTTTCAGGTTGCCACTTTGACTTTATGAAAAATAATGGATAAAAAAATGAAAGCCCAGCAGAGGCAATCAATGGCTTCAGATAGAGTGATATCAATGGTGTCAAAATGGTTTTAGATTAACAGCCTCTGCCATCTCATAAGAGCTAGGGAATAATCCATAAATTAGATTCAACTTGGAACCACTACAAACATGGCACCATCCATATTAATAAGACAAACAGTAACTACAGATTTGTATCTTGATAAAAGGCAAATCATTATTTGAAATATAAACTTACCTGTGCACATTTGATCTTCTCCCACATGCTGTAATCTGATGATGCACCTCTGATTTGACTGAATCTAGGGCTGGTTGTGATATCTTAAGCCCTTCGTCTTTAATAATTTCTAGATATCTGTAAACACCAAATAACTAGAAAAATATATACTTGAAATTTTCAAAAAGTAATGACCATATTCCTGCAATATAATTCGTGAGCAGTTATATCTTCATTGGTCCTTGTGGAAAGTTCACATGGATTACAAAGTATCATCTATATCAGTTGATCTCCAAATTTTATTTTGAGAATTGAGAACCCTTTCATCATTCATGGAGTTAAACTCAGAAGAAGAGACATAACAATTTAAAGAGCCACATGAAACAAAGATTTGAAAAAGAGGAAGTAGTGCCATAGTTAGAGGTGGCAATCATAATCCAAATCCATGAACACACCCACACTGCAAAAAATAATGGTCTAGGAAGGAGGTGCTAATTGGGTTGGTCAAATTGGATCTGACAATTGGCAGGTTAGAATGAGTTGGACAATAGGACTTGTCAACGTTTCTCAGTTTTGTATTTTGAAATCAAAGTCCTATCCTAGTAGAATTAGAAGTTTAGCTGATATAACTATGTCTTTAATATTTCTATCAAAAAGGAGAGGAGTTAACTTTATCACACTTTGAAACTATATTTATGTGGTGTTGGTCGAACCTTGTGAGAATCTTCCATTGCTTAGAGAAGGAAATTGTTCATATATGATATACCTATAAAACCCCCTATTTTGTCTCTAAAACCCTACTTTACCCTTTCACCTACCCTAACGTACTTGGCTAATCTTTTTGCATGCTTTACTTTGAAATGTGATTCACACATGCTTTTGTTCTGAGCTTATGGTTGCAGTCTCCATTTTTAACTCTGCAGAGATGTCTTCTGAGCTTGTGTCAGTATTGGTAGATATGATTTTCAAAACTTTGTGTATTTATAATGATCGAGGATCGAGGAAAGCTGTTGATGATGTGATCACAAAAGCTTTGGGCGAAGTTACATTTATGAAGAGTTTTGCGGCAACCGTTGTACAGGTCATGGAAAAGCAAATAAAATTGATGTCTCATGTAGGCTGCTACAGACTTCTCAAGTGGTCGTGTCTTCTACTAAGCAAGAGTCAATTTGCTTCAGTATCAAAGAATGCATTTTACAGAGTGGCTGCAATGCAGGCATCACTTTTTCATATTGTTATTCAAGGATCTTTCCGTGAGAGAAGGGCTTACAAATGAACATTTTTTCGTTTGTTCTCAGAGGTTTACCCCTATAACATTTTTCCAGTTTTGATTAAATCATTTTTATGGGTTTCTAGTTCTAAATTTCTTATGCATTTTATATTTTTAATTTTTTCAGTCATCATAAATCTACAAAATCTACATTGTAGAACTAAAAGATGCGAGGAACCCATACAAAGATAGCCCAGAACTGTTGGGGCTTTTACTGGAATTTTCAAGTTCAATTCCTTCTTTATTGGATCAATGGAAAGTAAGAAGCTCATTTCTTTTAGCTGTTGTATCAGCAACAATATTCTTGTGGGATATTGATAACCCTATCAAGTGCTGAAAAATGATAAATTTTGGAGCTTCCTCTATTGAGTGCAATTTGGTAATGCAAAATTGGTTACTAATTAAAGAATAAAATCCATTAAAGAGGGGGTCTAATTTTTAAGATAGAGAAACTTGACTTTGCACAAAATGATGAACATGCTAAATGGAATATGATTTAAATTCTGATTTCAAGTGCCAAATTAAACATTACATTTTGAAATTCTACAAATTTGGATCTCGATGTTGTTTAGTAATACTAAAATGGCACTAAAATTATCAATGTTGTCAAACATGATGTTAATGTTATGTCAGGTCTTGCGATTTCAGATTTTATGTTGCACTTATATTTAACGTCCCTCTAGCTAGTGTTTTGATTGATTGCTTTTTGTTGCACAACCAACATTTCTTGATATGTATGTTAAATCAGTTCTGAATGCAAAAGAAAAGCCAGCAATGGGTCTCAGTGAAGCTTTCCGTCCACTGTTTACTTATTTGTCTCATGAAGATTTTAAAAGTATTGTGGTCCCAGCATCTGTTAAAAGTAAATTTGCATCACGAGCATCTATCCTTGTAAGTGTAGATTTACAAATTTGAACATACTAAAAATATAGAATTATTGTTTAACTACAATAATAGTGATTGCGTTAAAATTCAATTTTTGTTACCAAAAGAAAGAAAATATGGTTTCATCTTTACTGCTTCCACTCAGTAACACACTACAATAGTGATTGCCTTGTTGCTTGGATGTTCTTCATCTTTAATTATGCTGGTCTGCTACAAATTTGGGTTGTTGTTAGTTTCATGATTTCATTTTTTTATCTGTTGTTTTTACTATGGGTTCACAATTTGGATGTATTTGAGTATTTTAGTGAGTTTACCCTTATAGGTTTTATACAACGCTTCCAAAAGCATATTTTTCAGCAGTGTTTTTTTGCTTACACATCAACTTTGGTGATTTAATATCAATGTTGTTAGTTTGTAATAGTAGTGCCTGAGGGATGCCTCTTGTAAATATGTAAATCTTATAAAAAAATATTTATGATTTTCAATTTTTTTTTGCCGCTACAAATTTGTCGTTGCCAAAAAGTAAAGCTTTCTCGACAAACAACTTGTCGATAAATGTGTAGCCAAAATTTTATTTTTGCCCACTCATATTGTGTTGCTAAAAGTATATTTTTTGCCAATACCAATTTGTCGTTGCCAAAACTAAAGCTTTATCGACAACCAAATCATTGGCAAATGCTAACATTTACCGACGTAAATGTGTCGCTAAAAGTTACTTTTGCCCACTCATATTGTGTTGGTAGAAGTGTATTTTTTGCCAATACCAATTTGTCGTTGCCAAAAGTAAAGCTTTAGTGACAAACAAATCGTTGGCAAATGGCAACATTTACCAACGTAAATGTGTCGCCAAAAGTTTACTTTTGCCGACGCATATGTTGCTGGTAAAAGTATATTTTTTGCCCATGCAAATTTGTGTCGCGAAAAGTGCCACATAATCATCATATTTGAATGACTTTTACCAACGCAAGGTAAATTGTTGACGATGGATGATGGCTTTTATTGACGACTATGTTCGTCGCTAAAGGCATTACTTTACCAACGCAATGATAATTTCGTCGGCAAAAACTTTTGCCAATTCACTTTTGCTTACGGGTTGCCAACGTAGCTTTGTGTGTTGGCAAAACTCTTTGCCAACGAATTTTCCCTTTTAGCAACATATTTTGTTGCGTTGCAAAAAATGCAATTTCTTGTAGTCTCTCGTTTTGATGATTCGAACCGCTCACTTTTTAAGGCTTGCTTAGTAGAATATTCATGCAAAAATAAAGATGGTCGGAACAGTTCACTTTTTAAGACTTACTTAGTAGAATATTCATGCAAAAATAAAGATGATCGGACATCGACAATTATATGTTTGAATCAAATTTGTATTATAAAAAATGGAAAATTATTTTTGAAATTATATTTATCGTCTATTTCTTAAAAAATAAATATGATTCAAACATATAATTATCAATGTTTAATCATCTTATTTTTTATATTAATATTCTATTTAATGAATTTAAAAAAATAAATTATTTAAATTACTAAAATCAATCTCAAAATGGATTAACTAAATCTAAACGCGTCAAATTATTTTTAAAAAGTATGAAAGAGGAGTGATGCACGAGAAAGAAAAAACAAGAGAAGAGAAATATGACCCAGAAAAAAAAAAAAAAAAAAAATGAAGATAAACACTACTCAGATATCATATATATATATATTTGAAAATTTATTTCAGGAAAAACATTTTTAATGAAAAAACACTTTTCGAGAAAGATCTTTATGTTTGGTATGATGTTGAATGATTGCGGGGTGGTTGGGATAGTAGCATGATTAACTTGTTAGCTAGGAATTTTTTTATGGGTAACATATTTGATAATTCTTATAATATCAACCACTTAGATTAACGAAAAATATTTAAAACACATTCTTATGAGGCCTCACAGGATGGGTGTTGTGCTCAGTGATGATGATCGTAGATAGAGATTACAGGATAATGATAGGGTTGTGTCAGTGATGGGGTTAAGGATCCGTTTGTTTTCAGAGTTAGGTTCAGTGAAATTGTTAGTATGAGAATTATTAATGAAGAGACTGTTAATGAAATTTTTTTTTAAAAATTGTGTTTGTTTGATAACGTGTAGACTAGCAATAGTTCCTATTTGTTTTGAAAGATAGGAATGAGATTAAATTACTATCAAATTTGGGCTTGAGATACCTAATTAAACTATTAAAAAACTAAATAGTAAAGAATTCAACTATCAATAAATTTTTACTCAACATTATTCTTTTTTAATATTATAGAATTCAACTATTAATAAAATTTTACTCAATTAATATTATTCATTCAATATAAGCCATCTAATTGTGTTTAATTATTTCATGAAATGTTATATTAATTATTCAATTCAAACATATTCTAAAAAATTGTTTTTAAGAGTTTGAGTTGGTAAGGTGCAATTTATAGAAAGTTAAAAAAAAGTTAATAATTTATTAAAAAAAAAAAATATGTAAGTGAAAGTGATAAGAGTTTGTCTTCTTGCGTCTGCTGCTTGTAGAAATATGGAAATGAATGTGATAAGAGTAAGGGCAACAACATAAGAGGGTAAAATAGTAAATCTTCCTCCAATAGCAACGGATTATTTTTTCAATACCATGTGGGTCTATCAATTCCAACAATGAAGGCCTATCATAATTTTAAGGTACTATCAATCTCCTTCTTAAATTTGCAAATAAAACCATATTAGTGAGTCTCACATTTATTCTAATCCAATCTCATCTTCTATAATCCAAAACAAACAGGCTTGAAGATTATGTTATTAAGGGTGGTGGTGTTGTGCTTGCAATAGCGGCGTAGTAAGATTTTATTCTATCTATGCAGTTGGGTTAAAATAAAAGAACTACCGCATTTAAAAAAATTATAAGTAATTTTTTAACTTTTAACTGATGAAAAAAGAATTTAAATGTTAGTTGCTAATGAAATTAACATTGGGCATGAGAAGGGATTAAGCAACGGGTGTGGCAGGGTAAAAATCAACCCATATGAAGTGGGCTCACTTATGCCGACATGAAATAAAAATTAAAAAACTAAATTAATAATTAGTAATGCAACTTGTTAACTTGTCAACGTAATCTTCTATACAACACAAGCCTTGAAATATGTAATAGAGCGAATTATAAATCCTAAATGGGTGGTTTACACTATCATTGAATGAAATGAATAGCATATTAACCTATATAAAGACATCTAGTCTTATTTATCTTTATATTATTCTATATCTAACTTGATAGTTATTTTGTTTTGTTTTGTTTTGTTTTGTTTTTTTCCTTCAAATTCAAAACAGTACGACTCATCTCTTTGTTAATCTCTTGATTTATCAATGGAAGACAACAGGATTGACTCCTCTGCAAATATTGATTCCCATTTAATCACTAAACAAAATATAAAACTTCCCTTTTCATCAAAATTATACTGGATACTCTGCATACATATTCTCAAAACAATCCCTTGATAAGATGAGGTGATTGAAAGTTCAATTCCCCACCCTTCCATTCCTTGGTTCACAGCAACTCTGTGGATAACACTAATGCCAAAGGCATGGAGGTTTCATAATTTTCTTTGCATTTGGACAACTATACATTTGTAGAGATTGAGAACATTAAAATTGCATGAAAAATAAGTTTTGTGATAATGTCGTGATACTTGTTTATGTTTTACGTAGAACACATAGGATGATGTTTAATGAGTTATTAATATTATTCTGTCTTTGAAAAATTTTATATTAGCAGTGTGTTCAAATAATAACAGAGTGCTTAATAATTAGGGCAAAGTTAGATTAATAATTATATTAATCTAAATTTTTTTAAAAAAATAATAGAAGAATGATAATATATTATTAAATAGGCACACGGCCATATATGATAACTAAGATGTCAGCCGTGTTATGTACGAGATAAAATAATATATTATTTATCAAAAATATGATAATTATATTTAATCTTTTGTATTTTGTCTCTCGTAAATAAAATTTTTATATAAGTTTAAAAATTTTGTTTCAAATGTTCCTTTACTATATATATATGGTATAGATAGATTAAAATTGTTGTATTGACAATTAACAATTAAAATTATGTTTTGTTATAAAAAAATGATATAGTTCTAATACTTCACTATTTTAGAATAAAAATATATGAATTTTAAAAAAAATTGTTATATTGGTTTTTGAAAGGAAAATAATTAAAAAAAAATTTAAAAACTTAATGAGTAAGAAAGAATTATTGTAACATGTAATTTAAAATATAAAAAAAAGTTAAAAAATGAATAAAGACTTTAAAAAGATGTGATTACAATTAAAACTAATGCCATATGTATTAATAAGTATAATTTTATTTGGATATCCATTTATACTTGAACATGCTTATTTAAAACAAATAAATAAATAAAAATATTAATAATTTTGAGTTTTAAAATATGATTTTGTAGACTTGCTTTATTAACTTTTGGAAGGAATATATTGGATTTTTTTTTACAAAAATTGAATATTAGTCATTGAACAAATCTCATAAGATTTAAAATAAAATTTATAAAAGGAAGAAATTAATGATATTGCGACATATGCATTTTAACAATTTTAAATTTTGAAAAAAAAAAAATTGATTAAGATTTTGAACTTCAATTATCGTACAACATATTTATTTATATAATAATATAAATACGGATAGGTGATGGATAGATTAAAATTAATTATAAATATAGCTATATATTTAAAAGGATATGGTTTTGTATAGTTATATTTTAAATTTCAAAATTTATTTTTTAATTTCCTATATAAAAAGATTCAAAAATTTAAATTTCATATGATCTTTTTCTATAAACATATGAACTCACAATGGAGTAGATAGAAAAGTATCATAAAGAAAGAGAGAAATTGCACATATTAAAGATAAATAATTAAATAATTGGCTAACACCTTTAATAGTTTTAAAAAAATTGATTAAAATTAATATTTTCTTTTTATAGTTTTGAAAAACTATTATATGCCTTTGAAGTAATGTTCTGTACTAACTATCAGTTAACACATATCATGATATGAAAAAAAATATTAAAGTAAATTTTTTTTTTAAAAGTAATGATATACAAACATAAAATCAATACAAAACAACTTATTAATTATGATTTTGTTTGGATTGTGATTTATCACTTTATAATGAGTGACATGTTTTTTATTATACAAATGACCCTATCACACTATTTTAGTATAAAAATTCTAGTAAAACAATATTAACCAACAAAAAATAGTTATTAACAAAAAAACAGATAATGGTTGTAGAGAGGAGAGAGAAATGACACACAAAATATGAAATACAAAAACAAAAAAAGGGTCATAGACAAAAAAGAAGAAGAAAAAATGGTGTACCTAAATGATAAAAGAGTCTGTTTAAAGAATACAATAGGAGTTGTTTGGAGTGTCCTAAATAAGTGCACTTTTTGACTTTTTGGACTAAAAAGTTAAGGAAAAAAAGATAGTTGTTTGGGATAACTTTTTATCTTTTTACGAAAAAATGTGCATTAAAATATTGTATAAAATGACAAAATTATGTTTTTACCCCTATGAAGTAGACTCATCAGTGACAAGCTGCAGAGGATAGTACGGCTTGGTTGAAATGGTGCATGAGACTTCACAGGTACTGTTGGGCCATTGGGGCCCACCATGGGTCCTGTTTCGATAATCCGAACAGTTCAATGTGTAGAACTCGTTGAGTACTATATTCTTATGAAAAATCACTTTAATCAGATATCGATAGTTATGTGATCAAAACAGTTTTGTATGAAATTAATGGACGGTGAAAAATAAACGGCTGAAAAAAATCTGATTTGATCACATAGCTATCCATATCCGATCAACGTAATTTTTTAAGAGCACATAGTACTTGATGAATTTTACACTTTGACGATTCGGATTATCAAAACGGGACTCGTAGTGGGCTCCCACAGGCCTAACATTACCCTCAAACTTAATAAATATAAATATCTAATTTTCTTTTTTTGTTCCTTTGACAGACTGGCCCCGTAGTTTTTGACATCAATTCAGTATCTGTCAACTCGTTGGTTTTTGTATTGAAATATTGTGCAAATTAATTTTTTTAATATTTTTAATTTATGAATAGTATTAACTTTTTAACTTTTTTAGTAATTTTTTGACTTTTTAGATTTTTCCTGGCATGCCAAACCAGGTCTAAATATAAACTAACCTCCAAATTGTCTCATAAAAAGAAAGTTAAAAAATAATGAGCTTCATTGTTCCATAAATGTAATATTTATAGGGCGAGAGAGACATGAATGGCTTGGAAAAAATATAATGTATGATGGCTACGATTTTTGGATGGAAAAACTAATTGGTTAGAAAAAGAGTGCACAAGAATAATTTTTTTCATCTTTCCTTTTTTAAATTATAAATCATGGAATCATTATAAAAAATAATAAATTATGAAATTAAAAAAATATATATAGTATAGATATGCTTAAATTTATTTGGGAATAAAATTGTGTTTAATTATGGAATAGAGAGAGAATGTAGATACAAGGTTTAATTTTTATTTTATGTTAGGCTTAATTTTAGGTTTATATAGATCATACCAGTTGTGAAAGATATTAATAGTATACATTTTGAGTCTTGATTGGTAGCTCGAAAAAGCTCTCCCCCGAATCCACCGAATTTGAAAAGAAGAAGAAAGAAGAAGAAGGAAAGGAGGGGCCAACATCAACCAGAGGGAGGCTTAAGCGGAGGCAGAGGCGGAGGCGGGGTGTAGAGGCGGAGGCGACGGCGGCTGAGGCTGCGACGGTGAGTTATGACTATGAAAACACAGGGCATGACGATCATAACGGCGGCGATCGTGATCGGCGAACCTCTCTTCTCTTTCTCTCTTTTTCTCTCTTCCCCTCTTCTTCTCTCTTTCTCTCGCTCTTTCTCTCTGCGTTTCAGACTGGAAAATGGAAGGGAAAAAAAAAAGAAAAAAGAAAAGTGTCCAAAACGACGTCGTTTTGGGCATTCAGGGGATTAGGGGAGAAAAGTTTCAAGCTACAAAACATTATTCATACATTTTATGGGAGGTGAGAGAGTTTTCTTTTCATTAGATTTATTTTAGGAAAGAGAAGATTATATGAGATTTATACTCTTTTTAAATAAATGCTTTATTTATTTTGAGAGGGAGAGAGGGGTTGAGAATTGTGTGTGTGTTTTTTTTTTCTTTCTTTCTTTCTTTCTTTCTTTCTTTTTACTGGCAATATATTTGTATTAAATAATTTTGAAGGTTAATATTTATGTCTTTGGAATAGCCAATAAATGTCTTTTATTTTTATATAAAAATAAAAAATTCAAAAAATTAGATCTAAGGTTTTAAAACACTAAGGCCTCTAAGATGAAAAGTCACTTTGGTATAATATATAACATAGATAAATAGATTATGAGATTTAGGAAAGAGGTTAATATTAGGAGATAGATTTTAGAAACTTGTGATTCAATTATTATTATTTTTTAAATCTATAATTACTTTGTTAGCCAATAGTATTATTTTAAAATATTTTTAAAATTACAAAAATTAGCAATTTTAGTTTTTTTTTTTTTGAAATCTATAGTTACTTTGTTAGCCAATAGTACTATTTTAAAATATTTTTAAAATTACAAAAATTAGCAATTGTGGTTTTTACGTTCTTTTTAATCTATAATGTTTTTTTTAAATATATATATATATATATAATTACTTTATTATGAGATGAAATTTGTGTGTGAGTATAGGAAAGAGAGAAATATCGAGGGTAGAGATTTTAGGAACTTGAAATTTAAAATTTTAGGTGATTTTTTTTTATAATTTTTTAATATATAATTACTTTGTTAACCAATAGAATTATTTTTAAATATTTTTAAAATCACAAAAATTATCAATTGTGGAATGATATTTTAGAGCTCTCACAAGTCTTCTCACTAAAAACATTCTTTTCTTTATATAACGCTTTGAATCTCTAGGTTCGTAGGTTCAAACCCTTTTGAGTCCAAGCTTAAATAGGCCTCTAGGTTCGTAGTTTTAAACCCTTTCAAGACTAAGCAAATACCTCGAAAAATGGATCTCTTTCAATGGTTTCATTCCTTCTGAAAGTAACAGTTAACCTCCTCAGATGGCCGTATGATTTGGACATCCTCGAATGGACTTGTTGGGCTTTCTTTAGAGATATATGCTTGAAATATATCCTCATCAGCCCAACTTGTTGACTTTCTTATGGGTCCGTTCAATAGAATTCACTTGACCCATTTGGTAATAATTTTTCCAAGCTCACCAATTTCTGAATTTTTCGATTGGATTTTGATTGAGCCCAATTAATTAATGAAAACAAACAATTGCGGAATAAAACTTTAAAACTCTTACAAACCTTTTCACAAAAAACACTCACTTTTCTTTATATAATATATAAATTTCTACATGTTTCATAGTTTTCTACTGCAATAATGCTACCGGCTCCACCTAAACGATCGAAAAAAATTAGAAACAAAAATATTAGAGACTTCAAAAGTTTTACTAAATGTCTCACATGGGTATAGGACTCACATTGGTCTGACATTATGTGAGTCTCACACCCATATGAGACATTTGATAAAAATTTTAATAGAATTTTTAAAATCTTTAATATTACTCAATTAGAAAAAGAAATAGAATTATCATAAAAGAACTATATTATAAATGAAAATCTTTTTTAGTACAACTTTACTCTGATATTATGAATTGGTCTCACCATTTCACTCGTGTGATTTATCTCTCCATTTGATCTTATTGGAACTTGTGCCGTCAATTCCAAAACGGTTCTAGATTCGATACTTGATTCTCTCTCAAATAAAAATTCACCATTTTTATGAAGCTAAACCAATAAAATAAATATTTTAAGAATTGTTGTTAAACAAAATTGTATTTCTGTTAGATAATGGAAACATGAATTTATTTTGATGATAGTGTAAGTCACTTGGTCTTGTTTAGAAATTTTTAATTTTAGTTAAAGAGTTAAAAAGTTACTATAAATTATTATTTAGTTTTTTTTTTTATTTTTCATATTTTCATAAACAATAATTTTTTTTTAAAGTAACGTATTTTCAAATGAGGCTTAGTTAAAAAAAAAAATCTCTAATATCTATAATGCAAGTATTTATTATATTTGGTACCAAAAAAAAAAAATGGTATGTATTTTAAAATTATCCAACTTAATTTTTTTTTGAATATAATATACTTATAATAAAAGGGAAAAGGGCATCCAACGTTAAATTTGTCAACTATCACAAGTAGCCTTACATGCTTGTAAGGGTTCGTTTGGCATGTCTTTTGGGCTAAAATAATTATATAAAATAAAATAAGTTATTTTAGTTAAATAAGATAAAATGTTATATTTAACATATAATCATTTCATTTTTTCTTTCATAAAAGTCAAAAAAGTCTATCCCAAACGAGACTTTCTAACCTAGGTTAAGATAGCCAAAAAGTTAAAAAGTCAACTCATATCCCAAATGAGCTCTAACGAAGGTGTGTGAATTCAACTTCTATTAAGATCTCATTTAGCAATTTTTAATTTTAGCCAAAATATTAAAAAGTCATTATAAATTATCACATCAATCTTTTTATTTTTTTGTTATATATTTTATTGTAAAAAATAAAAAATTATTAAAATAGCATAATCCCAACCAGGGCTTAATACTAATCTATATCTATCTATCTATCTATCTATATATTATATAAGGAAAATAGGGTTTCTAATATACAAGCTTTGTGGGAGTTCCGATATCTTAATCCTAATTTTCTAATTTTTGATTTAACAAAAAAATAAAAATAAAACTCAACATTTATTGACTTCTCCCAACTCACAAGCCTTTTTGACTTCTCTCATAATTACTGCAGCACCATTTTCAATTTCTCCTATACACTATTAAATAAGGGACATGGAGGTATAACAATAAGGGGAAGAAATAGCCAGTAATACGATAAATCAAGGCTATAGGTTCTATCGCAGGATTAGGGACTTTGAAGTAGAGATTGCACTTAAGAAGATGGAATCAAATAAGGCTTTAGGACCAAATGATATCCCTTGAAGCTTGGAAGTGTTTGGGTAAAAAAGGGGTTGCTTGGTTGACTAGGTTGTTTAGCAAAATTTTATTGACTAGGAACATGCCAGATGAGTGGAGGAAGAGTATTTTAGTGCTAATCTATAAGAATAAAAGGGATGTCCAAAATTGCAACAACTATAGAGGAATCAAACTAATGTATCATATAATAAAAGTGTGGAAGAGGGTGATAGAACGCCGATTACGAGATATAACAGAGGTGTCAAAGAATCAATTTGGGTTTATGCCTGGCAGGTCAACAATGGAAGCGATCTATCTTTTGAGGAGAGTAATAGAAAAGCATAGAGAAAAGAAAAGACATATGATGCTTATCGATCTTGAGAAAGCATATGATAGACTGCTCCGGGATATAATATGGTGGGTGTTAGCGAAGAAAGGGGTGATAAAAGGTTACATTGATGTGATTAGGGACATGCATGAAGGGTTGGTGATCACTATAAGATCGCCTGCTGGAGAGACAAATGAATTTCCTATCACTGTAGAGTTACACCAAGGATCTACCTTAAGTCCTTATCTTTTTGTTTTAGTTATGGATGAGTTGACGAGAAATATCTAGGATGACGTGCCATAGTGTGTGCTTTTTGCAGATGATATAATGCTAGTGGATAAGGCTAGAGAAGGAGTTAATACAAAGTTGGAGATTTAGAGAAAAGCTCTTGAATCTAAAAGATTCCGGATAAGCAGAACTAAGACAAAGTATATGGAGTGTAAATTTAGTAACAGTAACAATGAAAGTAGATGAGAAGTAAAGATTGAGAATCAATAACTGTCCAAAAGTGAGTATTTTCGTTATTTATGGTCGATTATCACAACAGCGGGGGAGATTGATACGGATGTCGCCCATAGGATTAAGGCGGGATGGTGTAAATGGAGAAGTGCGTCTGGGGTACTGTGTTATAAACGAATGCCCACTAGACTTAAAGGTAAGTTCTATAGAATGGCTATTAGATCAGTGATATTGTATAGGACGAAGTGTTGGGTAACCAAGAAACAACATATAGATAAGATGAGTGTGACTGAGATGAGAATGCTAGGATGGATGTGTGGCAAGACTAGACAAGACAAGACAAAATTAGAAATGAGTGTATTCGGGAATGAGTAGGAGTTGCATCGATGGAAGATAAGTTGAGAGAGAATCGATTGAGATGGTTTGGTCATATTTAACGGATACCAACAAATGCAGTAGTGAAGAGATGCGATGCTGTAACGGTAGATGGAAGTGTTAGGGGACGGAGTAGGCCTAAATTAACGTTGGTTAGCGTTGAAGTGGAGATTGCACTTTTGGCGACTACTTTTGGCGACGACATCAATTTTTTATCGCCAAAAGTGTATTTTTGGTGATACAGTGATCAATTTCTTTGGTAAAGGTATACCTTTACTGACGCAATTTGCTACCGTCGCTAAAAAAACATAACATTTTTTTAGCGCTAATTTTTTTGGTTGGCGCCAAAATATCAAAACTTTTAGCTACGAGGCTTATGTTTTAACAACACAATGAGTGTTGCTATTAATGTGCTTACTTTTGGCGACGACAAGTTGGCGTAGGCAAAGAGTTAACCATTTAGCGACGATAACACTATTTGTCGGTAAAAGTTTTGCTAGTGGAATGATGTGATTTAGTGATTTGTATTTTTTATTATAATTTTTCAAAGAGTTTTAAATATTCTAGTTACTGAATTGTGAAATTAAAATGATCATTGAATTAGATCACAAAATGAACCTATTGAGCCTAAACACACTCTTAAGTTAAGATGACTATTTGAGATAATTTAAACTTTTTCAACGAATATGGTTAGATTATCAATTTCAATATTTTTGGTTTTATTTTCAGAAACTAGTTTCAAATTTTTTTTCCTGAAAAACTAAAAAAAAATTGGTTGAATTTTTTTTTATTATTATTTTTGTATATTTTTATCTTTTAGGTCATAGATACTTTTTAAAGTTTTAAAAATATAATTTTAATTTTTATTGCTCTGAAATTATTTTTAATTTTTTCAAAAAAAAAAATCTAAAAATTGTTTTGAATTTTTTTTTTTTTTTTTAGGTGGGTGATCTGGTGATCGGGTGGTGGACATTTCCTTCTTAAAATTCCCTCATTTTTTTTCCCTCATCAAATCTCCCCTCATCAATCTTCACGCACTACTGCAAAAATAGTTAAAGATCACATTTTGATAAATGAAAATATCTCACTTTTATTAAAAGTGTGATAAAAAAAAATTAGATTGATATTTTAATCACACTTAATTTAATTGTGTGTGATAATATTTATTTTTTATGTTACTTTTTAATTAAGTGTGATTATATATATATATATATTTTAATCACACCTTCTAATAAAAGTATGATTATATATACACTAAAATAATAATACTTAATACTCCTATTTATTTTTAATCACACTCCCTATGATTGTATAAAACATTTCAATTTGATTTTTATATAAAATACTATTCCCAAATTCGCGCCTATTCTACCGCGATTGAGAGAGCACGACTCTTTCCATTCCCAGATTGAATTTCACAAATGAGCAGTCTTCTCTCGCCTTACATTTTCAAACGGCCGTAGTTGTGTGTTTTGTACCCACGGTGTATAAATCTCACAGCTCACTCTTTCAACAACAGGCACACTCAACCCATATGTTTGTTCTTAATCTGTGTGTGTTTTGTACCCCCTTTTCTCTATTGTTCTATTGCTATTTGTAATTCCATTCACTTTTGAATTTTTATGTTGGTCACTGATGTGCTGTGAATCCAGACAACAAGGTATGTAAAATTCTTGTCTTTCACTTTTCTGTCTTCTACGGAAATGTTGAACTGATTTGTATGCTTTCTGTGTTTGTTAGTGCGTTTATCAAATTAGTCATACCATTTGTTTGATAATATGCCTAACTAAAAATCAATGCACATGGAAATCACATAATGTTTTCCTCGACTGGTATATCTCAAAAGATCATGACAAACAATATGCATTAATTTTCTTTTCTTGGTTTCAAATTTGATAGAGACCTCATAGTGTCTGGTGTCATTGGCCTTGATTTGTGATTTGGGGTCATTTAACTTAGGACTAGCCCAACCTAACCTTGTAATTGCAAAGCAGACTTTTAAGTATTAGTAAGAAAATGCCTTCTAATAGAGACATCATAGTGTTTGCTGATTCTTTTTTTTTTTTTTTTAAATTACACAGAGCACTACGCAGGCAATTCGATTCCAGCTACTGCAAGCTTCCCCATCTATCACTAATTTTTCTGGTGACTTGAAATATGGTATTCCTATTTATTCAGACTATGAAACTCTTTTAATAAATGTTTGTAGGTTGACTCTGTGTTTTGTCCATGACATAAATTAGTTTCTGGTATGTTTCCCTTGAATTAGTATGTTGACCATTATTTGCCAGTGATAACATTACATTACTTTCATGGGAACTTGCAATACCTTCCAACTCAATGGGTAATATTAAAATGTTATTTCTATTTTGTATCCCATTAATTATGATATTATACAGTTGTAGAAGAAGCTATGTTTGGTCAAAACTTATTTTTGGGGACTATTCTTTCTCATCCACCAAGAAAAGCATATGACTTGTCCAACAAAGACAAGAGAAGCATTGAAAATCTGCGATTCTGACTTGCTCCTAGATGGGTTTGGATGGCTTCTTCCATACATAGGGGTGTATAACAAGGTTAGTTCTGTTAGATTCACTCTTCTCTCGTTTACGCAAGTGTTTGATCTTTTGAGCTCGAAACAAGCTGCTAGTTTAAACATGGCTTTTTTAGATTTATGGCTTCGGTTTTTATGCAATGCTACATCCACCAAACATCCTCATTCTCGATGCGCCTAGAGCCTTTTAAAACCGAGCCAAACCTCAACTGACATTTTAGGCATAGTGATAACAAAATGGGTACAGAACGACGAGCACCATGGTAGAAACGACAAGAGGGTTGGTGCGGATCTATTTTCAAACCGATTGCTATGGGAAGATTTGTGCGAGTGACTTTGTGGAGACTAATAAAACTCGATTTAGAGAACTGCATCATACCTTATTTTTCACTGGGGACATAAAATCATGCATGGAGTTCTTGAGTGCTCATTTACATGTTTACTGAATCTTGAATCAAATATCGGTGTGCAATTTTGAATCAGTTCTGCTGTATAAGCTTCTCCCTTTTACAATTATTTTTCTTTAAGAGCAATTTTCTTCATATTTGTAGTTTTGTTAAATTTGTACTTCTGGTACTCTTAGTCCTACTTGATACAAACTTTTAGATTTTGATTCTCACACAATTCTGACATTAAATTCACCTGTAGTTTGGACAACTAAAGCTATGTCATTAACAAACAACATACACCACATGATCTCAGGCATCTTTTTGAATGGTGCCTCAAAAATTATTGCTTGTAAAGAAATAAATGAAAATACTTAAGTGGACAAAAAATTGTTGCTAGCATTGGATAAAAATAGTTACTCTTGGTTGTTTCTTGATTAGCTTTCTATTTTTGGGAAAGCTTTTATGTTAGTTTTGTAGAGTGGTCCTTCAATTTTAGCTTTGTTTTTTGTATTTCCCTTTGGGACTAGAAAAGTGTTGCTAGCATTGGATCAATAGTTGCTCCTTTTGTTTCTAGAATAGCTTTCTATTTTCTAGGAAAGATGTTTTTATATGTTAGTTTTGTAGAGTGGTCCTTCAATTTTAG
Organism: Camellia lanceoleosa; assembly: GCA_025200525.1. NCBI lineage: Eukaryota > Viridiplantae > Streptophyta > Magnoliopsida > Ericales > Theaceae > Camellia > Camellia lanceoleosa. The sequence continues at coordinate 147,555,381 of CM045761.1, forward strand.
CTTTGGTTTTTGTATTTCCCATTTTGGAACTAGAATATTTTGTCTACTTATCTACTCTACTTCCTCAATTCCTGTGATTTGCATAATTCTCCTCAATTAGTGTTAGTCTATTTTCGACTAGAAAGAGTTCCATCTAGTTGAGTTCAACAAAATAAAAAAAATAGGCGTAACAAAGCAACGACTTGAAAAGAAGAGACAAGACCAATTCCATTATGAATAAATTACAGGAAGTGAGAGTACAGAGTGATGAATCCCATCACCCCTATAAGTCTCAAGAAGAAAGAGGAATGCTGATTGCTGTGAGACTAGGTGCATGCAAATTGTTGCAATGTTACTTAAGATTAATAGTGCTAAAAGAATTTTAAAAATAGGATTTGCTACTTGGAAGATGAAGATAAAAAAAAGTGAATAGAGTGCTCTGGTTGATCCCCAAGCCTTTGGTAAAGTTCTATAAAATATTGGGGAAATAAAAATGCAAGGTAGAAAACCGAAAAAAAATTTATAAAACATGGAGAGTGCAACTCCTTGTGTGGTGGGTGGAGTGCAACCATAACAATGCAGGAGACCAAAAAACATTTGTAGAACATGGAGGTTGTTGTGTAGTGGGTGGGGTGCAACTCAAAAGTTATGTGGGTGCAACTCTAAGTTGCACCATGTCTGTGCAAATTTTTTTTTTTTTAAATCTATTTCACTGGGATGTGATTCCCCCTAACAAATTTACTCCTATGCCAGAAAAAAGTTACTTAGATGAGAGCCAGAATTACTTAAATGATATTACAAACTTAATGACAGAGCAAATAAATAACATAAGTATACTTCTAATTGTTCAATAAATCACCATGTGCTCTTAGAAGTTGAATAAGACAGTTGCAAAAACCAAACTGCTATTATTTAGAGTAGAAAAAGCAATGAAAAACTACAAAAGTATACATATTATATATATGCTAAAAAATGAAAGAAACATGTACCCGAACTACTATAAATGGCATAGAGAACCCTCCAAAAGGAGCATTTCCAGACTTGAGCAGTTGCTGATTATGCAACATCAGATTTTGGAGACCTACAATCTTTTTTGGAAACAACAAACAAACAAACAAATTGGCATAAGGAAAATGAACCGATTTATAATATTTATATAAACAAGAGAAAGAAATATAGATCAACAACTAACACCAAAGATACGCCAACTAAAACAAAAATCCTACAAAACTGAACCATTGTTTTTTTGTCAAAAAAATGCACTGATTCTTCACCTTAACATTCACTGATCCTTCACCTCAACATTCACATGAATCTCAATCATATAATACACTATAATGAAAATGTATTTTATCAAATTATATTCTACCCTATAATTCAGAAATATTCTCTCAAAACTCTGACAAATTTTGGTTAGAATAATGTTCACTATGATGTAGAGAAGAAATGACAAATGAAATTTCTTGTTCTTCCAATTCTTTCAAGTAAGCTGCTTTCTTTTCAATTCTATTCATCACTTTAACATGCAATGCCTGCAAGGATTAAAAAAAATAAATAATAAATGAAATCCAAATTACCATTTTCTGCAATTCTGACCTTCACACATGATGGGTGATGAAAGAGGGTGTAGGACAGCCCAAGCCACAGTGGCTGCAACCTAGACCACAAGCTCAAAACAGAGCAATATCAGCTGCAGCCTAGACCATGTCTCACATATGTTACTTGAATGATTCATGTACAAGCCTCTAAATACACCACAAAATTATATAAGTACTCCTAAAAATTCATTTAAATTACAGTCCCCTTAAAGTACACTCACCATTAAGGATAAAGTTATAAACAAAGTCCAAATACCATGTAGATGTTCCCATCTACTAATACATTTTAGTTTTAGATAAGGATAAATTACACTAAATTCAAACATAAATGGATAGTATGCACTTCAAATAAGGATTTATTTTGGTTTGTTAATGCTTTTGTTCTTCTTCTGCTTTGTTATTCTGTTGCTTGCGTAGTTGTTGCTACTACCACTGCAGAGCTATTTTGCTTATTCTGCCGCAGAGTGGTTTTCTTTTCTTTGCAAGTTCTTGCCTATTTTACTTGTAGTCTGTTACACTCTCACTGTTTTTGTCTGCAGGTAATAGAGCTGGTACTCTTTGTGAGGGAGTTATTGTTGTGGGTTGAGTGATGAGAGATCTACATTCTTGGAGTGTGTTTTTTATTTTATTTTATTTTCCTTATTTCCTTTTTGTGCTCAGCTATCTACATTTCTTTGTTGAGCTTGAGTGCCTATGTGTGGGTTGAGTTTGTGAGGTTACATAAAGTGAGTCTTGTTACAGATCTGAGCACAGTTTCTTGTAAGTTCTGTTTATCATGGTTGGTTTTCACAGGAAATGCTGAGGTATTCAATAAGGTATGATGGAGGTTGCTCTTCCTACCAACTAAAAATGGTTATCTAGAACAGCTAGGAATACAAGAAAACTGAATTTGAAAACAATGTTGTGGCAAATCCTACATTAGAATTTTAAGCATTCCACAATTTTGTCAGAGTTTGTTTTCATGACTCTTGATCTCTGTAGAAGGAGAGGGAGGCACAAATTCAAACATAGTTTTTAATTGTCATTGTCTTGAACTTTTTTGCTTATGACCATCCCTTAATGTTAGTGCTCACATGTTTAGAGAATTAAGCCCAGGTTTGTTGAAATTTCCGGAATGACAGTTATTACCATGGGATTGAAAATCTTAATGAACTTGTAACCATGTTTTTCTTGAAATGTTGCTAAGGGTACAATCATGTGCAATCAGTAAATTTAGATGAGCCCCTTTTTTAGAGCCTTTTTAGTTAATAGTTTTTTGATGTTTTGACTCTATTGGTTTTAATAGTGAGTGTCAATTGATGCTTTATGAATCTATTTTGCTCATGGGTGATGCAATTTTTGAGATCAAATTTCTTAAGACATGATTTTTATTGATGGATTATGAGCATGAATAGGAAAATGAAAAGTGCAAGGACTAAGCCGGCTAGCTTAAAGGTTCATGATGATCTTTTTTGCTTCTTAATCAATCTTAGTTCTTTTTATTTTCTCTTTCAGTTTTCATGTCTTCTTTATTTATTTAGTTTTATTTTTTATCTTTTGGAGCAAACAGTAAAAAAAATTTAAACTATTGATCCCACTCTTTCCTTTTAAATGTCACGAATGCACTTGCTAAAACAGCTTTCAACAATACTTGGCTTAAATTGAAGAATAGTTAAGTTAGAGATTGCTAAAGAATTCTTTCATTAGGATTTAGCAGAACTAGTTAGTCCTTAGTAGGTGAATGCAACTACTTATTTTTATTAGTAGAATATTTTCAGAGAATGTTAGAAACTATGGTGTTTGGAGTGAGAACAATGTTTGGTGTTCAACTTATTCCATAAATGGTATGTAGTGGATATGCTCATGGATTTGATGTTACAGAACTTCCAGGGGTTGCTGAATGGCTGGTAAGTTACTTTCATATTTAATGTGCAATAATTACTTGGGATCTCTCTTTCACTCTCTGTTTGAATTGTATTTCTATAAATTTTTTCTCCTTGATTAGGATGAGTTGTTTGCCATTGTATTTGAGCAGACACTAGTTGAGATAAAGTTCTCTAGACTTTGGTATCCCATTTCTTCAGAAAATCTTCCTATCATCTATTTTTATTTTCTTGGCCAATAATGTATTGTTTTAGTGTTTTCCTTAGTCCACTAGGACAGTTCAGAGATTCTCTTGTTATTTGCTCAAAGACATTAGCAATAGAGGATTCAATTATGTAGGCTTACGTGACAGATGCATTTCCCCATGAAGTGTTTTTTATTTGAATCTTCACAATCTTTGCAATCACTGGTTGTTGACTGGACAAATTCGTTACGCCACGACTAGGTAATTTTATGAAGAATGGCATTAGCTATTAGCACTACATGCATAATCACAGGAAGTGGGCTTGTTGCTTAACAAATACTTAAATTTCCCAAGGATTATAAATCCACAACTATGTTGATATAATATTTGGAATAGTAGAGGAAGAAAGGTTTGCATTCGTCAAAAGTGTAAGCAGAGTTGCTGAGCTAAACAAATTGCTGGTTGAGTGTAATTTTTCATCAATCTGCATCCATTCTGGCATGTCCCAGGAAGAAAGGTTTGTATTATAGCAAAAAATTTACATTCCTCTAGAAAATGCACATTTGCTTATGGCTGTTTTTTTAGTATATATGCCATTTAGTTCTCGACATGTTCGAATCTACGTTGTACCACATTATGCTGTTAATTCTATTGTCATGATGATGGCTATGTTGTGACAATTTATCATTTTTTTGAGATGAATATGGAGAGAAGTAAAGCCCCAAAAGGCAAAAGGTAAAACATCTGAAGGAAGAAAGCAACTTAGCAGTGTGCGAGTGATTCAACGAAATCTTGTCTACATTGTGGGGCTACCTCTTAATCTGGCAGATGAATACGTGTGTACTTTTCTCCTCTCTCTCTCTCTCTCTCTCTCTCCCCCTTACCACCTCTCACAACAGGGGTGTAGGTCTGTTCATTAACAGTTTTATCATTTTATTAGCAGCTTCTCCAGCGGAGAAAGTATTTTGGTCAATATGGAAAGGTGCTGAAGGTGTCTATATCTCAAACAGCAGCTGGTGCTATTCAACATTTTGCAAACAATACTTGTAGTGTGTAAGTCTAACTGTTTTCATTATTGCTAGTTTTTGTTTATGTATTTATTTTTATCTTCCTTGAGAAGTGAAATTGAGTTATAAATACTTCAAAATGTTTCTGTCAAATATTGCTTGTTCATTTCAATCTCTTGCTTATTCTATTAGTTCATATGTACAAGGAAACTGCCTAATCTGAAGATGTATTTTATTTCTGCTTTTTATCCAGTTGTATGTTGATACTGGCTTGTTTACATATTTTTGTTCCATTAATTCACTACAACTGTTTTGTTCTTAAACATGATTTCTATCCCAGATATATTACTTACTCAAAGGAGGAGGAAGCGGTTCGATGTATTCAATCAGTGCATGGGTTTACCTTGGATGGTAGATCATTGAGATGGGAAATGGCTACATTCAAGATTTATGTTCTATTCTGTATTCTCTTATATAGGTGTTGGGATTTCATATTGCAGGGCATGCTTTGGAACCACAAAGTATTGTCATGCCTGGCTGAGAAATGTGGTATGATTTCTGAATTATTGATTGGAGATTGGACTATTGGTTATGGGTGAGGATTGAAATTTTTTTGGTGCAGTCTTGCAGCAATCCTGATTGTCTGTATTTGCATGAGATTGGCACACAAGAAGGTAGTTTCACTAAAGATGGAATAATATTAGCATACACAAGGTATTTTCATATTTTGATTACCCTCTGCTTTTCCTCTCATTTAATTAAAATATGGCCCTAAGTCCATACTATAAGATTCTGAATGAACGTTGTGAATAACACTTGAGTTCGTAGTGGTAGACTCGGGATTATGTTTCTGCGAGCTAACTAAGAACGTCCCTGATGTGGATTTTATCTTTTTAAGCACCTTAATTGGTCACTGATACAACTATAATTAGCATCATTGGTGGTGGTGAGGCAAATCAGAAATACAAGATGTCCTTGGAAAATTTGTCTTAAAATGAAAAGTAATATAAACCTGAGACTAGGCCCATCAATGGACTGTATTCTAAGCTGAATCTAATCCAATAATTTGTTGTTGAAATGTGATTATTCAATTACTATCAGAATCTAATAGGTCTGATTGTTAACAGATCAGACATGGATTTGGTTGATCTGATCTGTTAATGATTCTGTTCAATTATCAAGATGAATATGCTAGTTATAAAATGTTTCAGCTGTCAAATCCTAATTTATTGGATGGTGGCTTCTCCATAATCGCAGTAACAACAACACTTATTTGACTATAGGATTTTTTTTAACAACACTTGTTTAGAAACTTATATATGATATAGTTTTTGGGTAGTTTATAACTTTTTGGACAATTATAACTTAAGGATAGTTCTTTTTGGATGGTTTTGAATTAAGGCTAGTTTTTGGATGATTGGAATGTATAGACAATTCTAAATCTTGGTTGAGAGAGGAAGACAATAACTGGAACATGATTTTGTGTTCACTGGCTGCCCAACTACATAATGATAGCAACTCAGATTCAACAAGATAGAGAGTAGTATAGTATAGTGTAACCTCAGATTCAACAAGATAGATGGAGGAGAGACAATGCCTAAGAAGGTATGGTTTTGTAGTTAATAAAATGGAGAAAGATTCAAAAGAATGTTGGACTCAAATCTAACTTCATTCACAAAGACATTAAAATCTTCAAATCACTCAGGATTCCCATGGCAAAGGACCCAAGTGGTTACCTAACAGTTGATTCAACACCTAGGTGCCAATATTTTCTTTTTCTCACTTTATAACATCGATGTGGCGAGATTAATTTCCTGCAATATATGACTGATATATTTCCATGTTAAGGAGACTTGAACTTGAGCCTCTTTATTGCTGGGGTGTTCCATAGGGGACTCTCGCTGCTTCATTAGCAAGGTTTATTTCCTATGTGTAGACTCTAGACTATTTGTAGTAGCATGCTACTATTTGATCATTGTTGTAACCTCAAATTAATCTATATTAAATTTAGTCCTTTTTTTTTGTTGTCATTGATATAGTTTATATTACTTTCTGGATTGTTTCCTTTTGCTTTCTACCGATTGAAGCAATCAACAAGTAATGAAAAAATATTGAACTTCAAAGCTACAAAAATGCTTCCACGGCTCTGAACACTGTCAGTTATTAGTCTGTAAAAGTAGAGTTACATCTTGATGATAATGGTTCTATTGCTCTTTTGCCACTTTCAGGTTGCCACTTTGACTTTATGAAAAATAATGGATGAAAAAAATGAAAGCCCAGCAGAGGCAATCAATGGCTTCAGATAGAGTGATATCAATGGTGTCAAAATGGTTTTAGATTAACAGCCTCTGCCATCTCATAAGAGCTAGGGAATAATCTATAAATTAGATTCAAGTTGGAACCACTACAAACATGGCACCATCCATATTAATAAGACAAACAATAACTACAGATTTGTATCTTGATAAAAGGCAAATCATTATTTGAAATATAAACTCACCTGTGCACATTTGATCTTCTCCCACGTGTTGTAATCTGATGATGCACCTCGGATTTGACTGAATCTAGGGCTGGTTGTGATATCTTAAGCCCTTCGTCTTTAATAATTTCTAGATATCTGTAAACACCAAATAACTAGAAAAATATATACTTGAAATTTTCAAAAAGTAATGACCATATTCCTGCAATATAATTCGTGAGCAGTTATATCTTCATTGGTCCTTGTGGAAAGTTCACATGGATTACAAAGTATCATCTATATCAGTTGATCTCCAAATTTTATTTTGAGAATTGAGAACTCTTTCATCATTCATGGAGTTAAACTCAGAAGAAGAGACATAACAATTTAAATAGCCACATGAAACAAAGATTTGAAAAAGGGGAAGTAGTGCCATAGCCAGAGGTGGCAATCATAATCCAAATCCATGAACACACCCACATTGCAAAAAATAATGGTCTAGGAAGGAGGTGCTAATTGGGTTGGTCAAATTGGATCTGACAATTGGCAGGTTAGAATGAGTTGGACAATAGGACTTGTCAACGTTTCTCAGTTTTGTATTTTGAAATCAAAGTCCTATCCTAGTAGAATTAGAAGTTTAGCTGATATAACTGTCTTTAATATTTCTATCAAAAAGGAGAGGAGTTAACTTTATCACACTTTGAAACTATATTTATGTGGTGTTGGTCGAACCTTGTGAGAATCTTCCATTGCTTAGAGAAGGAAATTGTTCATATATGATATACCTATAAAACCCCCTATTTTGTCTCTAAAACCCTACTCTACCCTTTCACCTACCCTAACGTACTTGGCTAATCTTTTTGCATGCTTTACTTTGAAATGTGATTCACACATGCTTTTGTTCTGAGCTTATGGTTGCAGTCTCCATTTTTAACTCTGCAGAGATGTCTTTTGAGCTTGTGTCAGTATTGGTAGATATGATTTTCAAAACTTTGTGTATTTATGATGATCGAGGATCGAGGAAAGCTGTTGATGATGTGATCACAAAAGCTTTGGGCGAAGTTACATTTTTGAAGAGTTTTGCGGCAACCGTTGTACAGGTCATGGAAAAGCAAATAAAATTGATGTCTTATGTAGGCTGCTACAGACTTCTCAAGTGGTCGTGTCTTCTACTAAGCAAGAGTCAATTTGCTTCAAAGATCAAAGAATGCATTTTACAGAGTGGTCGCAAGTGCATCACTTCTTCATATTGTTATTCAAGGATCTTTCCGTGAGAGAAGGGCTTGCAAATGAACATTTTTTCGTTTGTTCTCAGAGGTTTACCCCTCTAACATTTTTCCAGTTTTGATTAAATCATTTTTATGGCTTTCTAGTTCTAAATTTCTTATGCATTTTATATTTTTAATTTTTTCAGTCATCATAAATCTACAAAATCTACATTGCAGAACTAAAGGATGCGAGGAACCCATACAAAGATAGCCCGGAACTGTTGGGGCTTTTACTGGAATTTTCAAGTTCAATTCCTTCTTTATTTGATCAATGGAAAGTAAGAAGCTCATTTCTTTTAGCTGTTGTATCAGCAACAATATTCTTGTGGGCTATTGTTGACCCTATCTAGTGCTGAAAAATGATAAATTTTGGAGCTTCCTCTATTGAGTGCAATTTGGTAATGCAAAATTGGTTACTAATTAAAGAATAAAATCCATTAAAGAGGGGGTATAATTTTTAAGATAGAGAAACTTGACTTTGCACAAAATGATGTACATGCTAAATGGAATATGATTTAAATTCCGATTTTAAGTGCCAAATTAACCATTACATTTTGAAATTCTACAAATTTGGATGCTGACAGTGTTTAGTAATACTAAAATGGCACTAAAATTATCATTGTTGTCAAACATGATGTTAATGTTATGTTAGGTCTTGTGATTTCGGATTTTATGTTGCACTTATATTTAACGTCCCTCTAGCTAGTGTTTTGATTGATTGCTTTTTGTTGCACAACCAACATTTCTTGATATGTATGTTAAATCAGTTCTGAATGCAAAAGAAAAGCCAGCAATGGGTCTCAGTGAAGCTTTCCTTCCACTGTTTACTTATTTGTCGCATGAAGATTTTAAAAGTATTGTGGTCCCAGCATCTGTTAAAAGTAAATTTGCATCACGAGCATCTATCCTTGTAAGTGTAGATTTACAAATTTGAACACACTAAAAATATAGAATTATTGTTTAACTACAATAATAGTGATTGCATTGAAATTCAATTTTTGTTACCAAAAGAAAGAAAATATGGTTTCATCTTTACTGCTTCCACTCAGTAACACACTACAATAGTGATTGCCTTGTTGCTTGGATGTTCTTCATCTTTAATTATGCTGGTCTGCTACAAATTTGGGTTGTTGTTAGTTTCATGATTTCATTTTTTTATCTGTTGTTTTTACTATGGGTTCACAATTTGGATGTATTTGAGTATTTTAGTGAGTTTACCCTTATAGGTTTTATACAACACTTCCAAAAGCATATTTTTCAGCAGTGTTTTTTTGCTTACACATCAACTTTGGTGATTTAATATTAATGTTGTTAGTTTGTAATAGTAGTGCCTGAGGGATGCCTCTTGTAAATATGTAAATCTTATAAAAAAAATATTTATGTTTTTCAATTTTTTTTGCCGCTACAAATTTGTCGTTGCCAAAAAGTAAAGCTTTCTCGATAAACAACTTGTCGATAAATGTGTAGCCAAAAGTTTATTTTTGCCCGCTCATATTGTGTTGCTAAAAGTGTATTTTTTGCCAATACCAATTTGTCGTTGCCAAAACTAAAGCTTTATCGACAACCAAATCGTTAGCAAATGGCAACATTTACCGACGTAAATGTGTTGCTAAAAGTTACTTTTGCCCACTCATATTGTGTTGATAGAAGTATATTTTTTGCCAATACCAATTTGTCGTCGCCAAAAGTAAAGCTTTAGTGACAAACAAATCGTTGGCAAATGGCAACATTCATCAATGTAAATGTGTCGCCAAAAGTTTACTTTTGCCGACGCATATGTTGTTGGTAAAAGTATATTTTTTGCCCATGCAAATTTGTGTCGCGAAAAGTGCCACACAATCATCATATTTGAATGACTTTTACCAACGCAAGGTAAATTGCCGACGATGGATGATGACTTTTATCGACGACTATGTTCGTCGCTAAAGGCATTACTTTTACCAACGCAATGATAATTTTGTCGGTAAAAACTTTTGCCAATTCACTTTTGCTTACGGGTTGCCAACGTAGCTTTGTGTGTTGGCAAAACTCTTTGCCAACGAATTTTTCCTTTTAGCAACATATTTTGTTGCGTTGCGAAAAATGCAATTTCTTGTAGTCTCTCGTTTTGATAATTCGAACCGTTCACTTTTTAAGGCTTGCTTAGTAGAATATTCATGCAAAAATAAAGATGGTCAAAACAGTTCACTTTTTAAGACTTACTTAGCAGAATATTCATGCAAAAATAAAGATGATCGGACATCGACAATTATATGTTTGAATCAAATTTATATTATAAAAAATGGATAATTATTTTTGAAATTATATTTATCGTCTATTTCTTAAAAAATAAATATGATTCAAACATATAATTATCAATGTTTAATCATCTTATTTTTTATATTAATATTCTATTTAATGAATTTAAAAAAATAAATTATTTAAATTACTAAAATCAATCTCAAAATGGATTAACTAAATCTAAACGCGTCAAATTATTTTTAAAAAGTATGAAAGAGGAGTGATGCACGAGAAAGAAAAAACAAGAGAAGAGAAATATGACCCCAAAAAAAAAAAAAAAATGAAGATAAACACTACTCAGATATCATATATATATATATTTGAAAATTTATTTCAGGAAAAACATTTTTAATAAAAAAACACTTTTCGAGAAAGATCTTTATGTTTGGTATGATGTTGAATGATTGCGGGGTGGTTGGGATGGTAGCATGATTAACTTGTTAGCTAGGAATTTTTTAATGGGTAACATATTTGATAATTCTTATAATATCAACCACTTAGATTAACGAAAAATATTTAAAACACATTCTTATGAGAAAAAATTTAAAACACATTCTTATGAGGCCTCACAGGATGGGTGTTGTGCTCAGTGATGATGATCGTAGATAGAGATTACAGGATAATGATAGGGTTGTGTCAGTGATGGGGTTAAGGAACCGTTTGTTTTTAGAGTTAGATTCGGTGAAATTGTTAGTATGAGGATTATTAATGAAGAGACTGTTAATGAAAAAAATTTAAAAAAATTGTGTTTGTTTGATAACGTGTAGACTAGCAATAGTTTCTATTTGTTTTGAAAGATAGGAATGAGATTAAATTACTATCAAATTTGGGCTTGAGATACCTAATTAAACTATTAAAAAACTAAATAGTAAAGAATTCAACTATCAATAAATTTTTACTCAACATTATTCCTTTTTAATATTATAGAATTCAACTATTAATAAAATTTTACTCAATTAATATTATTCATTCAATATAAGCCATCTAATTGTGTTTAATTATTTCATGAAATGTTATATTAATTATTCAATTCAAACATATTCTAAAAAATTGTTTTTAAGAGTTTGAGTAGGTAAGGTGCAATTTATATAAAGTTAAAAAAAGTTAATAATTTATAAAAAAAAATATGTAAGTGAAAGTGATAAGAGTTTGTCTTCTTGCGTCTGCTGCTTGTAGAAATATGTAAATGAAAGTGATAAGAGTAAGGGCAACAACGTAAGGGGTAAAACAGTAAATCTTCCTCCAATAGCAACGGATTATTTTTTCAATACCATGTGGGTCTATCAATTCCAACAATGAAGGCCTATCATAATTTTAAGGTAGTATCAATCTCCTTCTTAAATTTGCAAATAAACACAATATTAGTGGGTCTCACATTTATTCTAATCCAATCTCATCTTCTATAACCCAAAACAAACAGACTTGAAGATCATATTATTAAGGGTGGTGGTGTTGTGCTTGCAATAGCGGTGTAGTAAGATTTTATTCTATCTATGCAGTTGGGTTAAAATAAAAGAACTACCGCATTTAAAAAAATTATAAATAATTTTTTAACTTTTAACTGATGAAAAAAGAATTTTAAATATTAGTTGCTAATGAAATTAACATGGGGCATGAAAAGGGATTAAGCAACGGGTGTGGCAGGGTAAAAATCAACCCATATGAAGTGGGCTCACTTCTGCCGACGTGAAATAAAAATTAAAAAACTAAATTAATAATTAGTAATGCAACTTGTTAACTTGTCAATGTAATCTTCTATACAACACAAGCCTTGAAATATGTAATGTAACGTCCTAAAAAATAAACCCATAATATATATGATATTGACATGCATTGATAAAAGAAAATAAAATATTATTCCATTCATCAGAGTATTCTTATTAAAAGACATTACATGTAACATCGAAAATAAATGTCCTACGGAGTTACAACTTTCCAAGCCAACACTTGGATACAAAAGTCTAAGTACTAACTCAATTACACATTAAACCCTTGGCTTGAGTTTACATGTAATATCAAAACAAAACAAAATAACAACTAATCTAAATAGAGTCTTCAACTCCAAGTCCTTCCAAACTAATTCTTTAGAGGTAGCATATCACCTGAACCTGAAAATGATGTTCCCGTATAGGGTGAGCCACAGCCCAGTAGAAATATACTAAACCAAATATAAGAACTGACTAAAACAATAGCATTCGATAGATGGTTAACACAGTTAAATCCATTATATCACTTTACAGTTTCATGACAATAATATCCATGACATGTTTCGCTTTACGTTATTAATCACTTCCAATTATATAGACATGGCTCAGAACCTGGCCAAACAATAATAATGAGATTTACATCTCATATCAACATTACTTCTAATATCAACAAATCAATTGAGACTAAGCCTCATACTAAAACACTTCCATAAATCAATAAGTACACATATTTGCTATACTAATGGAGTCCATCCGCTTTCTCCTCCTAAACAGGTTTGAGAATCCATCCCCTATCTTCCCTCAAACCATGGAGTACATCTCCTATCTCCTCTCAAACAATATGCATATACAATTTATTAAACATTTGTCATACACAACATTCAATCAATACACAGATTCGCTGTAGTAATTCAACTGTCATATTCAATGACTCATTCAATGTGATTAGTTTCAGTTTTTTCCTAATCAACATGCAATGTCTACAACAATCACGACTATCCTCCACTGATAGCCCAAAACAGTTATTTCTAAATAGAAAATAAATGTATCAACAAATGTAAACTCAACATTTTCATAGGTGAGTGATTAAACTGTTCAACTACACCATTTATCTCATAATTTCTCCAATTTCATGAATTAAACTCAATTCCACATTTTTTTTCCCAAAATTAATTATACAAATTAATTTATTACAACAATTAGGGCTTTCCCCTTTCTCTCAAAATTAACCCTAAGGTTCAATTTTATCATCTTGACACTACCTATGCCATTTTTCATGACTCACAATCACATGAAATTTAATATATAAACAATTCCCTATTTCTCAAATTATGATACAAACCCTAGTTTTCCCAAAATTACCAAACGACACCAACATATCAGAAATACCAAAACTTAGGACAAAACCTATAATATGGAGTAGGAAATCCCTACCTCGAAGTGAAGAACTCAAATGGAGATGATGACCCAAAATCCAAAGTGCTCCAAATCCATTATTGATCAGATTAAAATGAAGCCCAAGTCACCCTCTATCTTTTATACAAAGAGCTTAGGGTAAAAACACACTAAAAGGAGATGAAAACTTAGAGAGAAGATGTGTAGGGAGAGAGAGAAGACGGTTCTAGGGTTTTAAAATCAAAAGGAGATGAAAAAGTGATCCAGAAAGTCGGTTCTCGGTTTTATATAAGAGTCACCCCGCTCGAGCGCGGATACCCCCGCCGGCGTCACTCGAACTCCGCCGAACGTAAAAATCCCACTCGAGCGGCGGATAAACACTTCGAACTTTTTTGAACCAGTCCCTCGAAGCGTAAAACTCCGCTCGCCGAAAGGCCACACACACAAACTCACGCTCGAGCGTCCAACACTGCAGAGGAAATACTAGAAAATGGAAAATCACACTCGAGCGTCAAAACTCCCGCTCGAGCGGAGAAGCAACAACAAAGGGCCCGCTCGAGCGTCAAAAGTTTCGCTCGAGCGTGAAGGCAAAAATCTAGGCAACTACCCTTGGTTTCTAAGTTCAACCAACCTGTAACAAACCTGCCCAACGCATCTTATAACTCAAAAATAAGAAATTAAAGGACGACAACAGTAAATATATAGTAACGGGATCCACGAAACCTAAGTCTGAATACAACAACCAAATGGGGAAAGACCGGAGTCGCTATATGTAATAGAGCGAATTATAAATCCTAAATGGGTGGTTTGCACTATCATTGAATGAAATGAATAGCATATTAACCTATATAAAGACATCTAGTCTTATTTATCTTTATATTATTCTATATCTAACTTGATAGTTATTTTGTTTTGTTTTGTTTTATTTTATTTTTTTCCTTCAAATTCAAAATAGTACGACTCATCTCTTTGTTAATCTCTTAATTTATCAATGGAAGACAACAGGATTGACTCCTCTGCAAATATTGATTCCCATTTAATCACTAAAAGGAATATAAAACTTCCCCTTTCATCAAAATTATACTAGATACTCTGCATACATATTCTCAAAACAATCCCTTGATAAGATGAGGTGATTGAAAGTTCAATTCCCCACCCTTCCATTCTTTGGTTCACAGCAACTCTGTGGATAACACTAATGCCAAAGGCATGGAGGTTTCATAATTTTCTTTGCATTTGGACAACTATACATTTGTAGAGATTGAGAACATTAAAATTGCATGAAAAATAAGTTTTGTGATAATGTCGTGATACTTGTTTATGTTTTACATAGAACACATAGGATGATGTTTAATGAGTTATTATTTTGTCTTTGAAAAATTTTATATTAGCAGTGTGTTCAAATAACAACAGAGTGCTTAATAATTAGGGAAAAGTTAGATTAATAATTATATTAATCTAATTTTTTTAAAAAAATAATAGAAGAATGATAATATATTATTAAATAGGCACACGGCCATATATGATAACTAGGATGTCAGCCGTGTTATGTACGTGATAAAATAATATATTATTTATCAAAAATATGATAATTATATTTAATTTTTTGTATTTTGTCTCTCGTAAATAAAATTTATATATAAGTTTAAAAATTTTGTTTCAAATGTTCCTTTACTATAATATATAGTATAGATGGATTAAAATTGTTGTATTGACAATTAACAATTAAAATTATGTTTTGTTATAAAAAAATGACATAGTTCTAATACTTCACTATTTTAGAATAAAAATATATGAATTTTAAAAAAATTGTTATATTGGTTTTTGAAAGGAAAATAATTTTAAAAATTTTAAAAACTTAATGAGTAAGAAAGAATTATTGTAACATGTAATTTAAAATATAAAAAAAAGTTAAAAAATGAATAAAGACTTTAAAAAGATGTGATTACAATTAAAACTAATGCCATATGTATTAATAAGTATAATTTTATTTGGATATCTATTTATACTTTAACATGCTTATTGAAAACAAATAAATAAATAAAAATATTAATAATTTTGAGTTTTAAAATATGATTTTGTAGACTTGCTATATTAACTTTTGGAAGGAATATATTGGATTTTTTTTACAAAAATTGAATATTAGTCATTGAACAAATCTTATAAGATTTAAAATAAAATTTATAAAAGGAAGAAATTAATGATATTGTGACATATGCATTTTAACAATTTTAAATTTTGAAAAAAAAAATTGATTAAGATTTTGAACTTCAATTATCGTACAACATATTTATTTATATAATAATATAAATAAGGATAGGTGATGGATAGATTAAAATTAATTATAAATATAGCTATATTTAAAAGGATATGGTTTTGTATAGTTATATTTTAAATTTCAAAATTTATTTTTTAATTTCCTATATAAAAAGATTCAAAATTTTAAATTTCATATGATCTTTTTTTATAAACATATGAACTCACAATGGAGTAGATAGAAAAGTATCATAAAGAAAGAGAGAAACTGCACATATTAAAGATAAATAATTAAATAATTGGCTAACACCTTTAATAGTTTTAAAAAAATTGATTAAAATTAAAATTTTCTTTTTATAGCTTTGAAAAACTATTATATGCCTTTGAAGTAATGTTCTGTACTAACTATCAGTTAACACATATCATGATATGAAAAAAAAAATATTAAAAGTAAATTTTTTTTAAAAAAAAAAAGTAATACAAACATAAAATCAATACAAAAAAAACTTATTAATCATGATTTTGTTTGGATTGTGATTTATCACTTTATAATGAGTGACATGTTTTTTATTATACAAATGACCCTATCACGCTATTTTAGTATAAAAATTCTAGTAAAACAATATTAACCAACAAAAAATAATTATTAACAAAAAAACAGATAATGGTTGTAGAGAGGAGAGAGAAATGACACACAAAATATGAAATACAAAAACAAAAAAAGGGTCATAAATAAAAAAGAAGAAGAAAAAATGGTGTACCTAAAGGATAAAAGAGTCTGTTTAAAGAATACAATAGAAGTTGTTTGGGATGTCCTAAATAAGTGCACTTTTTGACTTTTTGGACTAAAAAGTTAAGAAAAAAAAGATGGTTGTTTGGGATAATTTTTTATCTTTTTACGAAAAAATGTGCATTAAAATATTGTATAAAATGACAAAATTACGTTTTTACCCCTATGAAGTAGACTCATCAGTGACAAGCTGCAGAGGATAGTACGGCTTGGTTAAGATGGTGTATGAGACTTCACAGGTACTATTGGGCCATGGGGGCCCACCATGGGTCCCGTTTCGATAATCCGAACAGTTGAATGTATAGAACTCGTTGAGTACTATATTCTTATGAAAAATCACTTTAACCAGATATCGATAGTTATGTGATCAAAACAATTTTGTATGAAATTAATGGACGGTGAAAAATAAACTGTTGAAAAAAATCTGATTTGATCACGTAGCTATCCATATCCGATCAACGTGATTTTTTAAAAGCACATAGTACTCGATGAATTTTACACATTGAACGATTCGGATTATCAAAACAGGACTCGTGGTGGGCCCCCAGGGGCCTAACATTACCCTCCAACTTAATAAATATATATATCTAATTTTCTTTTTTTGTTCCTTTGACAAACTGGCCCCGTACTTTTTGACATCAATTTAGTATCTGTCAACTCGTTGGTTTTTGTATTGAAATATTGTGTAAATTAATTTTTTTAATATTTTTAATTTATGAATAGTAATAATTTTTTAACTTTTTTAGTAACTTTTTGACTTTTTAAATTTTTTCTGGTATGCCAAACCAGGTCTAAATATAAACTAATCTCCAAATTGTCTCATAAAAAGAAAGTTAAAAAATAATGAGTTTCATTGTTCCATAAATGTAATATTTATAGGGCGAGAGAGACATGAATGGCTTGGAAAAAATATAATGTATGATGGCTACGATTTTTGGAGGGAAAAACTAATTGGTTAGAGAAAGAGTGCACAAGAATAAATTTTTTCATCTTTCCTTTTCTAAATTATAAATCATGGAATCATTATAAAAAATAATAAATTATGAAATTAAAAAAATATATATATATAGTATAGATATACTTAAATTTATTTGGGAATAAAATTGGGTTTAATTATGGAATAGAGAGAGAATGTAGATACAAGGTTTAATTTTTATCTTATGTTAGGCTTAATTTTAGGTTTATATAGATTATACCAGTTGTGAAAGATATTAATAGTATACATTTTGAGTCTTGATTGGTAGCTCGAAAAAGCTCTCCCCCGAATCCCCTGAATTTGAAAAGAAGAAGAAAGAAGAAGAAGGAAAGGAGGGGCCAACATCAACCAGAGGGGAGCTTAGGCGGAAGCGGAGGCGGAGACGGGGGGTGGCGGCGAGTGAGGCTGCGGCAGGCTGGGGTTGCAAACTTAGGAAAGCGGGTCATGACGACGGACTGATCGGCGACACCCATGAACCTCTCTTCTCTTTCTCTCTCTTTCTCTCTTTCCCTCTTCTTCTCTCTTTCTCTCCCTCTTCCTCTCTGCGTTTCAGACTGGAAAATGGAAGGGAAAAAAAAAAGAAAAGAAAAGAAAAGAAAAAAGGAAAATGTCCAAAACGATGTCGTTTTGGGCATTCGGGAGATTCGGGGAGAAAAGTTTCGAGCTACAAAACATTATTTATACATTTTATGGGAGGTGAGAGAGTTTTCTTTTCATTAGATTTATTTTAGGAAAGAGAAGATTATATGAGATTTATATTCTTTTTAAATAAATGCTTGATTTATTTTGAGAGGGAGAAAGGGGTTGAGAATTGTGTGTGTGTGTTTTTTTTCTTTCTTTCTTTCTTTCTTTTTACTGGCAATATATTTGTATTAAATAATTTTGAAGGTTAATATTTATGTCTTTGGAATAGCCAATAAATGTCTTTTATTTTTATATAAAAATAAAAAATTCAAAAAATTAGATCTAAGGTTTTGAAACACTAAGGCCTCTAATATGAAAAGTCACTTTGGTATAATATATAACATAGATAAATAGATTATGAGATTTAGGAAAGAGGTTAATGTTAGGAGATAGATTTTAGAAACTTGTGATTCAATTATTATTATTTTTTAAATCTATATTTACTTTGTTAGCCAATAGTATTATTTTAAAATATTTTTAAAATTACAAAAATTAGCAATTTTAGTTTTTTTTAAAATCTATAGTTACTTTGTTAGCCAATAGTA
This sequence comes from Camellia lanceoleosa, assembly GCA_025200525.1. Taxonomy (NCBI): domain Eukaryota; kingdom Viridiplantae; phylum Streptophyta; class Magnoliopsida; order Ericales; family Theaceae; genus Camellia; species Camellia lanceoleosa. The sequence goes on from CM045761.1 coordinate 147,574,370, forward strand.
CTATTTTTAAATATTTTTAAAATTACAAAAATTATCAATTGTGGTTTTTACGTTCTTTTTAATCTATAATGTTTTTTTTAAATATACATATATATATAATTACTTTATTATGAGATGAAATTTGTGTGTGAGTATAGGAAAGAGAGAAATATTGAGGGTAGAGATTTTAGGAACTTGTAATTTAAAATTTTAGGTGATTTTTTTTTTAATTTTTTAATATATAATTACTTTGTTAACCAATAGAATTATTTTTAAATATTTTTAAAATTACAAAAATTATCAATTGTGGAATGATATTTTAGAGCTCTCACAAGTCTTCTCACTAAAAACATTCTTTTCTTTATATAAGGCTTCGAATCTCTAGGTTCATAGGTTCATATCCTTTTGAGTCCAAGCTTAAATAGGCCTCAAGGTTCGTAGTTTCGAACCTTTTCAAGATTAAGCAAATATCTCGGAAAATGGATCTCTTTCAATGGTTTCATCCCTTCTGAAAGTAACAGTTAACCTCCTCGGATGGCCGTATGATTTGGACATCCTCGAATGGACTTGTTGGACTTTCTTTAGAGATATATGCTTAAAATATATCCTCATCAGTCCAACTTGTTGACTTTCTTATGGGTCCATTCAATAGAATTCACTTGACCCATTTGGCAATAATTTTTCCAAGCTCATCAATTTCTAAATTTTTCGATTGGATTTTGATTGAGCCCAATTAATTAATGAAAACAAACAATTGCGAATAAAACTTTAAAACTCTTACAAACCTTTTCACAAAAAACACTCTTTTTTCTTTATATAATATATAAATTTCTACATGTTTCATAGTTTTCTACTGCAATAATGCTACCGGCTCCACCTAAACGATCGAAAAAAATGAGAAACAAAAATACTAGAAACTTCAAAAGTTTTACTAAATGTCTCACATGGGTATAGGACTCATATTGATCTGACATTATGTGAGTCTCACACCCATATGAGACATTAAAAATTTTAATATAATTTTTAAAATCTCTAATATTACTCAATTAGAAAAAAAAAAGGAATTATCATAAAATAACTTATATTATAAATGAAAATCTTTTTTAGTACAACTTTACTCTGTTATTATGAATTGGTCTCACCATTTCACTCGTGTGGTTTCTCTCTCCATTTGATCTTATTAACTTGTGCCGTCAATTCCAAAACGGTTCTAGATTCGATACTTGATTCTCTCTCAAATAAAAATTCACCATTTTTATGAAGCTGAACCAATAAAATAAATATTTTAAGAATTGTTGTTAAACAAAATTGTATTTCTGTTGAATAATGGAAACATGAATTTATTTTGAAGATAGCGTAAGTCACTTTGTCTCGTTTAGTAATTTTTAATTTTAGTCAAAGGGTTAGAAAGTTATTATAAATTATTATTTAGTTTTTTTTTTATTTTTCATATTTTCATAAAAAATAATTTTTTTTAAAGTAACGTATTTTCAAATGAGGCTTAGTTAAAAAAAAAAAAATCTCTAATATCTATAATGCAAGTATTTATTATATTTGGTACCAAAAAAAAAATGGTATGTATTTTAAAATTATCCAACTTAATTTTTTTTTGAATATAATATACTTATAATAAAAGAGAAAAGGGCATCCAACGTTAAATTTGTCAACTATCACAAGTAGCCTTACATGCTTGTAAGGGTTCGTTTGGCATGTCTTTTGGGCTAAAATAGTCATATAAAATAAAATAGGTTATTTTAATTAAATAAGATAAAATGTTATATTTAACGTATAATCATTTCATTTTTTCTTTCACAAAAGTCAAAAAAGTCAAAAAGTCTATCCCGAGACTTTCTAACCTAGGTTAAGATAGTCAAAAAGTTAAAAAGTCAACTCATATCCCAAATGAGCTCTAACGAAGGTGTGTGAATTCAACTTCTATTAAGATCTCATTTAGCAATTTTTAATTTTAGCCAAAACATTAAAAAGTCATTATAAATTATCACATCAATCTTTTTATTTATTTTTATATATTTTATTGTAAAAAATAAAAAATTATTCAAATAGCATAATCCCAACCAGGCCTAAATACTAATCTATATCTATCTGTCTATCTATCTATTTATCTATCTATATATTATATAAGGAAAATAGGGTTTATAATCTACAGGCTTTGTGAGAGTTCCAATATCTTAATCCTAATTTTCTAATTTTTGATTTAACAAAAAAAAAAAAACTCAACATTTATTGACTTCTTCCAACTCACAAGCCTTTTTGACTTCTCTCATAATTACTGCAGCACCATTTTCAATTTCTCCTATACACTATTAAATAAGGGACATGGAGGTATGACAATAAGGGGAAAAAATAGCCAGATATACGATAAATCAAGGCTATAGGTTCTATCGCAGGATTAGGGACTTTGAAGTGGAGATTGTACTTAAGAAGATGGAATCAAATAAGGCTTTAGGACCAAATGATATCCCTATTGAAGCTTGGAAGTGTTTGGGTAAAAAAGGAGTTGCTTGGTTGATTAGGTTGTTTAGTAAAATTTTGTTGACTAGGAACATGCCAGATGAGTGGAGGAAGAGTATTTTAGTGCTAATCTATAAGAATAAAAGAGATGTCCAAAATTGCAACAACTATAGATGAATCAAACTAATGTATCATATAATGAAAGTGTAGAAGAGGGTGATAGAACGTCGATTGCGAGATATAACAGAGGTGTCAGAAAATCAATTTTGGTTTATGCTTGGCAGGTCAACAATGGAAGCGATCTATCTTTTGAGGAGAGTAATAGAAAAGTATAGAGAAAAGAAAAGACATATGGTGCTTATCGACCTTGAGAAAGCATATGATAGAGTGCCTCGGGATATAATATAGTGGGTGTTAGCGAAGAAAGATGTGACAAAAGGTTACATTGATGTGATTAGGGACATGCATAAAGGGGTGGTGACCACTATTAGATCGCCTGCTGGAGAGACAAATGAATTTCCTATCACTGTAGGGTTACACCAAGGATTTACCTTAAGTCCTTATCTTTTTGTTTTAGTTATGGATGAGTTGACGAGAAATATCCAAGATGACGTGCCATAGTGTATGCTTTTGCAGACGATATAGTGCTAGTGGATAAGGCTAGAGAACGAGTTAATACAAAGTTGGAGATTTGGAGAAAAACTCTTGAATCTAAAAGATTCCGGATAAGCAGAATTAAGACAAAGTATATGGAGTGTAAGTTTAGTAACAGTAACAATGAAAGTAGATGAGAAGTAAAGATTGAGAATCAAGAACTGCCCAAAAGTGATCATTTTCGTTATTTAGGGTCGATTATCACAACAACGGGGGAGATTGATGCGGATGTCGCCCATAGGATTAAGGCGGGATGGTGTAAATGGAGAAATGTGTCTGGGGTACTGTGTGATAAACGAATGTCCACTAGACTTAAAGGTAAGTTCTATAGAATGGCTATTAGATCATCGATATTGTATAGGACGGAGTGTTAGGTAACCAAGAAACAACATATAGATAAGATGAGTGTGACTGAGATGAGAATGCTAAGATGGATGTGTGGCAAGACTAGACAAGACAAAATTAGAAATGAGTGTATTCGGGAATGAGTAGGAGTTGCATCGATAGAAGATAAGTTGAGAGAGAATCGATTGAGATGGTTTGGTCATATTTAACGGATACCAACAAAGGCAGTAGTGAAGAGATGCGATACTGTAATGGTAGATGGAAGTGTTAGGGGACGGCGTAGGCCTAAATTAACGTTGGTTAGCGTTGTAAATAGAGATATGAATCTATTTAATTTGACTAGCGAAATGGCCTTTGATAGGGCTAAGTGGAGAAGAAGGATTCATGTGGCTGACCCCATTTGATGAGACTTAAGGCTTGGTTTGGTTTGGTTTGGTTATACTATGGTTACACACAAAAATAAAGAAGATAAGAATTTAGTTATGGATCTCAAAAAGGTATAACAATATCTAAATTTGAATTATGATTTAGCAATATAATTCTCTAGTTTTTGATGTATATCTATCAAAATTTTAAATCACTTAATGGGACAAATTAATCAATTTTCTAAAATTATTGATTTTTTATTTTATAAAATAGATTAAAAAAAACTATTGACTAATTTATTTATTTAATAGCAAAAATATTTCATAATCTCTCCATCCTAATCTCTCTCACCGATTTTCAAAAAAATATATTAAAACTTGTAAATCTTCTCTTTTTCCCAAAAAATCAGATAATATTTTTTTATTAAAGTTGTATATATCTATCTATATTTTATATATTATATTATAACATAACCAAAAAAAAAAAAAAACTAAAAATCAGATATATAAACAGATAAAATTAATAAATTTAATTTTTATTTATTTAGTTAAAATCTTTCTTTTGCATCTCAATATCCAATTTTAAATTTTAAAAATCTTTAAAATTTTTCTAAACAAATCTAATTTGAAAATGTCTCTCACTATTATATTTTAAATCAATAAAACTCACATGTTTATCACATATCTAACTCACATCATAACTTACCTAAATAATAATAATTAAAAACAAATAGAAATCACAGATAAATTAAATTAAAAAAATAGATACCCACAACTCCATCTTAAATAAATTGAAAAAAAAACCCCAATAAAAAATGCACAAAAATAAAAAAGATAAGAATTTAGATATGAATTTTAAAAAAAAATATTAAAACTTGCATTTCTTCTCTCTTCCCCAAAAAATCAGATAATATTTTTTATGAAAGTTGTAGATATTTATCTATATCTTATATATTATATTATAACATAACAAAAAAAAAAAACTAAAAATCAGATATACAAACAGATAAAATTAATAAATTTGATTTTTATTTATTTAGTTAAAATCTTTCTTTTGCATCTCAATATCCAGTTTTAAATTAAATTTTTTTTTAAAGTTTACCTAAACAAATCTAATTGAAAATATTTCTCACCATTATACTTTAAATCAATAAAACTCACATGTCTATCACATATCTAACTCACATCATAACTTACCTATATAATAATAATTAAAAACAAATAAAAAACCTAGATAAATTAAATTAAAAAAAATAGATACCCATAACTTCATCTTAAATAAATTGGAAAAAAAAACCCCCTCCGAATAGAAACCACACAAAAATAAAAAACAAGATAAAAATTTAGATATGGATCTAAAAACAATATGACAATATCTACATTTGAATTATGATTTAGTAATATAATTATCTATTTTTCTGATATATATATATATATATATATCAAAATTTTAAATTATTTAATGAGACAAATTAATCAATTTTCAAGTCTTATTTAAAGAATAATCTTATTAGTCATCCCAACTCGCGAGCACTGACAGAGGAGCTAACGGATTGGGTTAGATGAGTTTAAGTTGTTGAAGGTAACATTCTCACACTCTATAAATTTATTTATTTTTTAATTTTATTTTTTCCTCTGTGATTCGTTTTCTCTACTATTGGTTTTGTTTTGGTTTCAGTTTTAGTGAGGTTTATGTGTTTGTTTACAAGTGTGCATTCTAGAGAAGAATTATTAGTGATTATGGTTGCAATCGAAGTATCTATGTCAGTTCCATGCCAAGAATTTTGATCGGATTTTGTTTTCTTCAGTGAATACCATAAAATTGAAGTTAAAAAAAATAGGTATTAAATTTTTTAAAGTTTTTTGTCATTTTATTTTATAAAAAATGTGGAAATTTATTGAGAATTCAAGATTTTATTATGACATTAGATTTTTGTATAACTAGGTAAATTTAAAATTTTAAAATATCGTTGTATTCTTTATTTTTATTCTTTTTTATCCCATTAGACCATTATTGTTATTTGTTAGTCTGTTAATTATAATTCAATTAATTGAAAATGAAAAGTTAATATAATTTTTCATATATATTATAGTTAATTTGTTACAACTAGAGTTGTATATAATAGTATAATATATAGGGATAATATCTAAATATAATTTCTATTTTTTTGTGTGATTAAAAAAGTCCATCTTAATAGTATAAAGAAGAGTTAGATGGTTTCTTTTATCTCTAAAAAACCCAATCTTTTTTTTTTTTTTACTTTTTAATTTTTTAAATTGAAATAGTCCATCCTAATAGTATCTAGAAGAGTTAGATAGCTTCTTTTATTTCTAAAAAACCCAATATATATTTTTTACTATTTAATTTTTTTTAATTGAAACATCAATTGTTTGTGTCCATCAAACAAAACTGATAAACATATATCAAAAAGCTACACATTTTTTTTTTCTTTTTCTTTTTTTTTTTCGTTTTTTAATATGTATGATATTTACAAATGGAAATTGTTTGACACTCCAAATTTTTTTTCATAATCCAACTTATAATGATGTAATCATAAGTGTCAACTTTTATACAAATATGAGAATAGAATTAATTAAATTATACATTTCAACCAACCACATACTCAAATTTTGATTATTTTAAGATGTTATTTCACTATAATTCTAATTAAGAGAGTCTAAAACCCTTAATATATTTTTTTTTATCAAATTATAATTTCATAAAAATTTAAAAAGATGAAACGTTAAAAATTATTATTTTTTCCATCAAAATTGGTGAAAAGAAAAAAAATGGGTAAGAATGAAAATTCTTTTAAAAATTGATAAAAATTTATTAAAAAAGTTAAAGTAATTCATATCAAATCAAAAAATTTATTCAAATTTAAAATCAAATTAGATAAAAAAAAATTAAGAGAAAATGATGAAAATTTGAAAGTATTTTGAAACCTTCTTATTCATAAAGATTAGAAATCCGGGTGTGTATTATATTCGTATTGTATTTTTAGTTATGAAATTGAAATAAAAAGAAATGTAACTTAAATTATTCGATTAATAATAGAAATATCATATTAATTATTATTAAATATCACTTCACTTCATATTTAATAATAAAATTATATATTTGTTTTAATTATAATTTTTAAATTTGTATGTTTTTATAACAAAAAGTGGTATGTCATAACTCAGTTAATCTCATTTAATCAAGTTTAACTTTTTTTAATACAAATTATCAAAATTGCACTAAATATATTTATATATTTATTTTTAATTTTTTTTAAACTAATAATTAAAAAAGTTATAAATATAAAAGTTAACTAATAAATTCTATGTACACTGTAAGGTAAAATATTAATTACTTCAACATAATTATAATGATTTTTTTTTTTAATTTATAAAATCCCATGCATAGCACGAATTATCACTAGTTTAACAATTAATCATGAACTTTCCTTGATTAAAAAAAAAAAAAAAAAAAGACACAAAAAATTACAGGAGCAACCGCCTCTCTTAGTCCCTCTAATTAGGGGTGGGCTTGGATTAGTTGTGGCCACGGAACCTCCAATTCGTCATCCATCCGCTGTAGACGTCCCCGAACGCCCCGGGAGGGATGAGTCCCGTTTTGTTCATTTTGGGCTCACTACAGTTCGGACTCAAATTGTCACGGTTCTTAATTTGAACCAAAGAGTCCAAATCCGGCAAATCGTTTTGAGAAAATAGATTTTTTGAAAAGTAGTGCCAAACATGGACTGCTTTGCCAGATACAGAGTCGCCACCTAAATGTTTTATTTTTGAAAAATTTAGGAAACCCTGACTCGTGCCTAAGGCCACGTGTCCGTCATCACCAAAGTTGCCTCGGCTCGAGAACTTGGGTACGATTAGGGAAGGTCACTTCGTGAGCACCCTCGCTCGCCCGATCAAAGATCGGCCTCTACTAACCATGATATCCAGTTTTGAAAACATTATGCATTCTTATTCCGGTTATTAGCCTAGGTTTGCTATGTGATGCACACAGCATACAAGTATAGACTGGATCGCCTGATTTGGAACAAAACATTTCATGTTTGTTTTTGAAAGATGGTTTGCTACTCGCAAGTAGACTTAAAATGCAGATTTTGCCACCCTCGGGTGGGCTTAGAAAACATGGTTTTGCCACTATCTAGTGGGCTTAAAATTCACAGTGAATGAATTGTTCCAATCCAAGTAACCCAACCTTAACCCACAGGCATTCAAGCAGGTATATCACATAAGCACATAGCCTCATGGTAAGCATGCTATCATGGCAGTCACTCACACACATGTAAGGATGCTAAAGCATTAAAACTTACCGAGTACTCCAAGCCAAAACAGAAGCTAATTAGAAATCATGCATGATCCTAACTATACAGAAATGCCTAATGCAACACATGCAATAATGCAACTAAGATAGGCTCGGCTATTCTAAACATGGCATATGGAATGCTATAGCTAACAAGTATTCAACTTGGAATTGAAATACGATGCAGTGAGTTATGATGCGCTGAGCTTGGTGCATGCAAAACAGATGAATGAATGCAAACATGCTATCATACTGTATGCTAATTGAAACATGCCCTAATCTAACCATCATAAGCTGGTAAATAAAAGGGAGAAAGACATGGGTTGGAAGACACACATCACACACACACACACACACTTATTACAACATTGCCCTCGTTCAGAGGGTCTGAATAAATAATATACAGTCCCAAATAAATAATACAGTCCCAATAAGTACAAAATGCTAATTAATTAACAAATTAATCTAGGAAAGCAATAAATGGCACGCAAATCCGTGGATCGCCTCGGCTCTGTTCCAAATGATGAATGATGCATGCTCGGGTTGCTTGGCGCAGAAATCCATTGCGATGCCCTAATTAGCCTCTGTTTACAATTAAGCCCGGAATATTCCGCGAAGCCCCAAAAGATTGCCGGTTTCTGATTTGCTGCAACAGAGAGCAGGAAAGGGGCATGGCAATGTATTTTTACATATGTATGCTTGACTACTCCTTAGGAAGCGTAGTCCTCGATCCTCGTGCCACCAATCACGCATATCGATGCATGATGCCCGAGGAGTCGAATTGCATGACTTAATATGAAATGAATGCACACATAAACACAACAAGACCGAGACTCCATCATGGATAATTCGGAGTGTTGGTGATCGGAAATTGAGACACGTTCCGTCACTCAAAGTACGAAACGTCCCTCGTTTCCCGTGCTCGGGCTAACTCCTATCCCAAACACAATGCAAATGAGATGGCATGCACTATGCAACTAATATATAACCTAGCATGCACAATGCTATGAAATGGCATACTTAATGCACGATGTAACATGGCATACACGATGCTCTAACATACAACCTAGCATAGGCAATGCTATGAATTAGAATGGCATACACAATGCATAATGGACTTACACCAACATAAGTGGACCTCAGCCACACTCACATCAGTGGCCATAAGATGAAAATGAGACACTCGAGATGCGTGCACACATACACGCAAACCGAGGACCGATCCTAAGGCACAAATGCCATTCTAACAAGGCATGGCAAGGCACAAAATATGACATACAAACATGAAAGTTCTAGCACTGAAATGTGATGCAAAATGATCCCGAAACATGGAAACATGGCACCTGATGCATGGAATGGTCCCGAAACACAAAACTAGGCACATGCATTGACCTATAGCTATACAAAGCATGCATTATTTGATCATGAAGCATAAAGACAGAACCAAGGCAGTCCCAAAACATGAACATTTCTAGTTCAAGGCATGGCCAAAAGATGCTAGCAAGATGGACTAAAATAGCATGCAACTTTGACTAGCAAACATGATTTACATGGCATTTATATGAAGCAAGTGACAACTCATCAAACCAACAAAAATCAGTGAATAAAATATGCCAAAACATGCCCAAATAATCTCTGAAATGCAACCAACACATGCACAAATGATGAGTTCTTTTAGAAGGCATACAAAGGGGTTATTAAGCACATGCATCAAGGACACTTAGCATAGCCAAATCAACTCTGAAAATCAAATATGATAGCTCTAAAACTCACCAAATTGTCCCTAAAATAAGTCAACAAGGCATGCAAGATAGGGCCTCTTTGGAAGGCCAAAAAGACCATCAAACAAAACAAGGTGAGAGGGGGTCACCCCCCTCTGATTTTGAGGCTCAAAAATGTATCAAAGTCACTGAAAATCCACTGGATTTCAGTATCTAAGAGGCCAAACCATGGCCAATGCAAGTGCTCTAATGCATAGCCCTAATCATGAAAGAATGAAGCATGCATAGGGGAAGATGACCCCAAAAAGAGAATAGACCTCATCAAACATGAAGATAATGTCAAAATAAGAATTTTTTCAGTTTAGGTTGAGGTCCAAAAAGGCTCACCAATAGGGCTAATATATCATGCAAAAATAGCCCTAAAAGAGAGGATGAACAAACAGGGCAGCAAAAGGCCTCAAAAATCAAATATCCCTTCAAAAAAGTTGAAGAGGGGCTCAAAACAAGATACTTTACAGTTTATGAAAAATCCCAAATATGCCCACAAGTAAGGCTACAATATGATGCAAAAATGGCCCTAAAAGAGAGATAGAGAGTAAGAGGTAGTAGCTGGCCTCAAACAGTGAAGATCCCTTCAACAAAGTTGAAGAGAGGCTCAAAATAAGTCACTTTACAGTTTATGAAAAGTCACAAAAATAATCACAAGTAGGGCTAAAATATCAAGCAAAAATAGGCCTACAAAGAGAGATAGGAGACAAGAGGTAGTAGAAGACCTCAAACAGCAAAGAGTTCTTAATCAAACATGCAGAGGAGCTCAAAATATGATCTTTTTCAGTTCATGACAAAGTCCAGAAATGCTTGCAAGTATGGCTTATAAATGAAGCAAAAAAATGCAAGTTTAAGGGAAATAGGTGTTTACCCTTGAAGAGCAGCAAACCAGCAGCTTTTGGACTAAATTTCTGAGCTTCCAACATCTTCAAATGTCCTCCAAGATGCTGGAATGAGTGATGGAGGTGTTGTGCTATGGGTTGGTGTGTAAATGGTGAAGAACCAAGATGTTTGGAGGCTTGGATGAGAGAGAGAGGGAAAGTTGTATACAAAAGCTCCAACCAATTTTTGTAACCCTTAAAAATGGAGGTGAGGTGCTGGCTTTATAAAGAAGAGGCCAAGGGAAAAGGGAGGGAAAACCAAATTCAAATTTTCCCCCCAAAAGGGCAGATCCTCAAGGCAGGGTCTGGGCAAAACAATTGCACAAATGTGATACACCAAGAGAGAAATTTGGCCACCTCCTGGCCAGGCCAGGTCAAAAGGGTCAACAAAGTTGCTAGCTGGCCACCCCAGAAAGGTGGCCTCCCATGTGTGTACAACACAGCTGTATGGTCAAAAACTGGAAAAAGTGAACCAGGAGAGAGAAAATCCAACTTTTTAGAGGGATTCAAAAGGGTCAAAAATAATTGATGGCCGGCCTATCCATATTGGTGGCCTCCCAGGTGTGTACAACACAATAGTGTGGTGGAAAGTTAGAAAAAGTGGCTCGGGAATGGAAAAAAGTCAGCTTTCTAGTGAAGAAAACGGGCAATAAAGAGCGATGAAGGAATAAAGCTGGTCTTCAGAACAATTGCTGGCCTCCCACTCTTCTACAACCTTTCTAACAATGAAAATAAGGTCTCCGCCAAAAATGAACCCAAACCGATGCAAAACGAGGGTTCGGGGGCCAAAACGCGCGGCCCGGGGCCCCGAAAACAAGTTGTTAAGCACCGGAGGTGGCGCTTGACCATGAAGTTGGTCTCTGGAGCCACAATGTCCCTCAAAAGGGAGGAAACAAGGTGCATGCCAAAAATCGGAGCAAACGGAGGTAGTTAAGCGGTCCCGAACCAAGGCACACGGTCGACGGCTCCGAAAACCGGGAACCGGGCTCCAAACGGGAAAAATGGCCTACGACCACGAAATATAGCCTACGGCCACTGAGAGATGATCTACGAGACCTCTCCCTCCCTTCGGAAAGAGAAAACAGAGAAAACGGGACTCGGTTCGCAAATCGAGGTAAGGCACAAAAGAGTCCGGAAGTCCGGAGGCAAGGCTCGCAGCCGAGACTCCACAACTTCAGAACGAGCACAATATGCAACATCACCGAGCGCTCAATTGGTGACGTCTAAGTCTTAAGGTCGGTCAAAAATGGGGTGTCTACATCCACCAGATTGGCGGATTGAAGAAAATCAATCCGCATCCGTCTATCAATCCGGGGGATGTGGATTGAGCGGATTGGTGGTTTGGTGGATGAATGCGAATCGGTTTAGCGGTTTAAAATTTTATAAATTTTCAACATAATTCAACTTGTGCACTTCTTCAAAAAAAAAAAAAAGTGTTACAATGATTTAAAAAAATATTACAATCACTGCATGCCTCATCCAAAGCAAGAAAGTTTGAAACTTTAGAATATCACAATCACTACATATCTCATCCAGATACTACAATCACAGCATGCCTCATCCACATAAAGTATTACAATCTATGATTCTTAAAATACAAAAATAATTCAAACCACCAAAACCATGAACTGAGCAGTAGTAGAGATTGTATGTCTCTGTATTGTTACATCTATATCTGTTTTTGAAAACAAAAACCAACTAGCATATATCATATTTTCTATTTATTATTTTTAGAGATAGACTTAAAAATCAAAAAATATAGATAAATAATATGTTTATTTTTTTTCAATTCAAAAAAGATATTCAAGTTGAAATTTTTTTGTCAACAAAATATTTAAACTCTTTTTTAATTGAAAACACAAACAGAATATTTAAACAAACTGAAAACACAAAGTTTGATAAATTCCTAGGGGTGCTCGCGGTTTGGCAGTTTGGTTGTAGCCAAAGGAATCTCAATCCGCCATTCGTCCGTCAGATTGGCGGATTGGAGAAAATCAATCCGCAACCGTCCGCTCGTCATCACGCATTCGTCCAAAATGCGGCGGATTGGTTCGATTCAGTCAGTTTTGGTGGATCGGTATATCCGCTGCTCATCCCTACCTCTAATGGATAATGGCTCACAGCCTACCTCTTTTCCTTGACGCACTTAGATTTGTTATTTGGGTTAACAGTACCTATAGTTTGGGCTTTCTATCACTTTAATTTTGACTTTTTAATTGTGACATATTTAATCTTAAATTTTGAATCTTGTTTCAAATAAAGATAATTGAAGATACCATTGCTCAATTTCAAGGGTAAAGTTGTCAATTTGATAAAATATAAACTAATTTGATAAAAATAAATGTTAAAAAAATATTTTTGAATTTTTAAAAAATATTTCAACCCACTAAAGATAAAATTATATAAAATTGATAAATTTTTTAGACATTTATTTATTTATTTATGTAAGAACCTAAATTTTTAGACAACTAATCAGTTTATTAATAATAATGTTAAGCCAATCAATAGTGATTTTTAACTATTAAATTATAATATTAATAGCACCATAATTGATATCAATATTAAATTCTTTTAAAAAAAAATTTATTTATCTTGATGTGATTAAAATTCTGTATCAAAATACAGTTGTGAAAACTAAATGGATTAAATTGATAATAAATAAGCTAGTTAGAATTCAGTAGGAAGAAAACCATCCAGTTGAAAATAATAATATTAAATAAGTAAACAAATAAATAAATAAATTATATATACATATTAATATTTTATTGACACCAATTCAATTCAAAAAAAAAAAAAAAGGGTGATCTAGTTGCAAGGAAAGTGGCTGACTGCCACTTCCTTTCTTTTTATCTAGGTGCATGCTTATTTTCCCCAAGTCCACACTCAACCTCCCTAAGAGAAGCAAGCATGCAATGTCATTCCAAACCTTGAATAAGGCAGCCACGGTAGGCAACTTGTAAGCTACCATCTATGCATTAGATGAGAGTTCCTAAGCAAAAAGGAGAAGTAAAGTAAAAAAAAAAAAGATATATAAATAAATAAATAAATAAATTAAATAAAATAATAATAACAAATTAGGCCCTCAAACTCTTATATTAGGAGCACTATTCAGCCTTATCACACACACTTGTAAGAGCAAAACAAAGAGAAAAGAGAGGGAGAGAAAGCAAGAGGGAAAGGAGAGAAGAGAAGGAAGGAAGGGCCAAACACTTGGGATATTTTTTTTTTCTTCACTAAGGTAAGAATACATCACCTCTATCCTCCATTAGATACCTCTAACTGAATTTATATAATTTATATATGCAAGAGTAAGCATGGTTAAGTCATCTATAGTAAAACAGTCCATGCATGTTTAAAACTTTGATAGGATGAGGGTTTCATTATGTTATAATTTCATATTCCTTCTTGCAAACATAGATATATGGCTTAGCTACTGTTTTTTTTTTTTTTTTTTTTTTTTTTTTTTTGTGTTCAATATTTTCCATTGTTGAAATAATCTTGCAAAAGAGTAAAATGAGATGAGAATGGCTTCCCTTTACTTGAAGCATAGATTCTTCTCACTGTTTCACACTTTATCGGGTGAAACGAGGGCTCTAATAAATTGACAATAATGGATGCTAAAAATCTGTGTATACTGAAGGTGTATATAGATGTCATTGTAGACGCGCCCGTGGGCTTTACGCTACAGTTCGGAATCCCTTTTTGTTTGTTGCGGTTCTTAATCTGAACCAAAGAGTCCAACTCTGGCAAATCGTTTGAGAAAACAGATTTTTGAGAAAGAAGTGCCAAACATGGACTGCTTTGCCAGATACAGAGTCGCCACCTAAATATTTTTTTAAAATAGGAAATTTAGGAAACCCGGACTCGGTGCCGAAGGCCACGTGTCTGTCATCACCAAAGTTGTCTTGGCTCGGGAGCTTGGGTACGATTGGGGAAGGTCAGCTATGAGCACCCCCTCTCGCCCGATTCGAAGACCGGCCTCTACTAACCGTGATATCTTATTTTGAAAACATTATGTGTTCTTATTCCGGTTATTAGCCTAGATTTACTATGTTATGTGCACAGCAAACAAGTATAGACCAAATCGCCTAAATTGGAACAAAACATTTAATGTTTGTTTTGAAAATGGTTTGCTACTCGCAAGTAGGCTAAAATGCAGGTTTTGCCACCCTCAAATGGGCTTTTAGAAAAGATGGTTTTGCCACTAACTAGTGGGCTTAAAACTCACAATTTTAATACATTATCCCAATTTAAGCAATTCGACCTCCATCCACAGGCATTCAAGCAGTTATATCACATAAGCAGCTAGCCTCATGATAATCATGCTATTATGGCAACACTCACACGCATGCGGTATGCTAAAGCATAACAGCTCACCTAGTACTCCAAGCCAAAACCGAAACTAGTTAGTAATCAAATGCATGATCCTAGTTCATGTTAAGTGGCTAATGCAACACAGGCAAAGATGCAATCTAGACAGGCTCGGTTATCCTAAACATGGCATGTGAAATACATAGGTAGCATGTATTCAATTTAGAATTGAAAATACGATGTAGTTAGTATGATGCGCCGAGCCCGGTGTATGTAAACGAATGTATGGATGCACGCATGCTATCATACTGTTATGCTAATTTAAATATGCCCTAATCTGCCATCATAAGCAGGTAAATAAAAGGGAGAAAGAAGTGGAGGTTGGAAGACATACACACCACTCACACACACTTATTACAAATGTGCCCTCACACGGAGGGACCAAAAGAATATACAGTCCCAAATAGTAGGTCCAAATAGAATAAATTATTACAAAAATTCTAATTATCAAATTAAATCGAATGTAAAAAGGGGGCCTCGGCCCTACCTAAAGTGCAAATGATGCATGCTTGATCCGTCTTGCCCGGAAAACCCGCACCATACCACTGCTGCCTCTGTTTTCACTGTCCTGCCTTTCCAAAGACTGCCAAAGTCCCAGAATACCTTCTATACACACTGCTTCACACCATCGGCTAGATGAAATGGCCACCGGCCATGTAAAATGTCTGTCGGCTGCTTATGAGGTTGTCGGCCACCAATACATTGCCGATCGGCACTCTTTACTGCCGGTCGGCAAACAATTCCTGCAGAATCTGGTTTTTGATAGCAACAAGGACAGACAGTGTATGGCATGGAATTTTGGGCACATGTATGCACGGACACACTCCCTATCATGTAATGGACTCAAGGGAGTGTGGCCCTCGACCCTCGGGCCATCAATCACGCATTTCAATGCATGATGGCCCAAAAGCCAAGTTAGCAACTTTGATATCAAATGAAATGCAAGCACAAAACACATCAAAGGCCCCAACCTCTATCATGCTCGATCAAGAGGCAAGGAATGCATGCCAAATGCAACCTAAGCATGCGAGCTAAGTATGCAATATGAGTATGCGAACAAGCATGCAAGGCATGACACAATGCAACAACATAACATGCACAACGCATTGTAACATGGCATACACAATGCAAAATGGGCTTACACCAATACAAGTTGACCTTAGCCATACTCATATCAGTGGCCATAAGATGAAAATGAGACAACTTGAAGTGCGTGCACGCATACACGCAAACCGAGGACCGAACCTACAGTACGGAATGCCACTCTAACAAGACATGGCAAAACATGGAATATGGCATATGATCATGCAATTTTCAGAGGCAAAATGAGATGCAAAACAGCCCCGAATCATGGCAAAATGATGCCCGATGTATGGAACGAGTCCCGAAACATGAATTTTGGTGCATGAAATGGCCTATAGCTATGCAATGCATGCATAATTTGTACATGAAGTATGAAGAAAGAAGCCATGAAACCCCAAAAAAAGCATGTTTACAGTTCAAAGTATGGCCAAACAGTGATCACAAATGGGACTAAAATGGCATACAAAAATGGCTCCGCAAGGGAGGCGATGACTCAAGTGGTAGATGCAAAGCCCAAAAAAAAAAATACCCTTCTAAAACACTGAAGAGGGACCAAAAATATGATGTTTTTCAGTAGATGACAAGCCCCAAATCAGTATATAAACATGCTCAAAATGCAATGCAAGATTAAGGCCACAAGAAGGCTATAACACAAAGTATACAAAATATTCATCAAAAAGCCAAAGACCCTTAATGAAACATGACAAGGGGGTCAAATAATGGCCACTTTAAGTTCTGATAATGGCCGAAAAACAGAAGCAAGACAAGCTAACAAAACATGCAAAAATAGGGACCAAAGAGGGGTACAATGGCAAGTGATACATGGAGGTCCCAAACAATGGTGAGCCCTTCTTCAATGTTGAAGAAGAGATCAAAATAAGCCTATTCTCAGTTTACATCATGCTCCAAAACAGATTACCCATAGGCCAAAAATACTACTCAAGAAAATGGCATACAAAGGGATAATGAATGGAGTGCAAGATGGGGGTCCCAAACAGGGTAAGACCCTTAATGAAAGATGAAATAAAGCTCAAAAAAATGACACTTTCAGTTTTGGTCGGAGCTCAAATGTGCAAGAAAATATGGCTTAGATATGAACCAAGAAAATGCTAGTTTAGGGGGAAAGTGTGCTTACCCTTGTAGACCAATAAACTAACAGGTTTTGATCCAAGGAAATGAGCTCCTAGCCTCTGCAAATAGCCTCCAATGTGCTGAAATGAAGTGTAGAGGTGTGGTGCTATGGATTGGTGAGGAAATGGCCCAAGAACAAGGGTATTTGATGGTTGAATGAGAGAGATATGGAGAGGGAGGTGAGATATATCAGATATATATCTATATATCTTTGGTTTTTTTGCTCAAAAATCCAACCCACCTAAAGGAAGAGGATGGATCTCTTATATAGACCAAGGAAGAGCCAAGCTTCTAAGGCAAGCTTACTAAAAGGGCTCAAGGCTTATTCAAGAAGCCAAGCAAAGGGACCAAGGCTTTTCAAGGAAGCTTGGACAGCTGGTAAGCTTCTTGAGGAAGCCAAGACAAGGGGTCAAGGCTTCCTCAAGAAGCCTTGAGCAAAGGGTGCAAAAAGAGGGGTCCAAGGCTCAAAATGGCCACACATGTGTATGGGGGGTCGAGTCTGTGCATCCCAGCTGGCACAGCTGGCATGCACAATGCCTGGAAGGTGCAAAGGGGTCAAACCGGCAAGAAAAGGAGGTCATAGGTCAAAATAAATTGCCGGTCGGCTAAATAGATTTCCGATAGGTGCTGTCAAGGTCAAAAAATGGCCGGTGGGTGTTCAAATTGAAGCCCCGGAAGTTAGCTTTCCAATGGCGTAAACCTTGCATTAAAATTCCTCCTGTGGAAAAAGTTATGCCCATTTTGGTGAAGCCGCGCAGATTCGATCCAACCGGGATGATGCCCAACTTCAACTGATCATATCTCCCCCACCCGGACTTGGCTTTAAGAGATTCTTGAGTGCAAAATGAAGCCCCGGAAGTATGGTTTCCAATGGTGGTGGCCTCATAGCTAAAATCCAAGTATGTAGATGAATAAGCCCGATTCAGCGAGGACTGCTCGACTCCCTTCCACTCGGATCCTTGCCGAACTTCTTCTCCAACTTGTTTTCTCCCCTCTTCTCCTATTTTCTTCAACTTCAAACCCCTAAACAAAGTGTTTTGAAAGATTTTTCAAAGATTTCATCTCTCTTTCATTCATTCTCCAACTTTATCCTTGCTCGGTTTACCGAAAAACGTAACATTTACTGAAATGCGAGCGTCAGAACATCGTAGGAACTTTATTTCAAAAATGTTTTGAAAGAGAGAGTTTTAAGGTCTAAAAACCATCCAAAATAATTTTGGTCCAAAATGGGGTGTGAAGTTGAGATTTGTCTTTCTCTTTGCCGAAGAAACTGAACCTTTGCCCTGCGCAGTTTCCAACACCGAGCAAACCATCAGTAGCGCCCAAGTCTTGAGGGCCGTCAAAAATGGGGTGTCTCTGATTGCCTCTTGATGTAACTCGGAAGTCATAACAATGACGGGAGTGAATGTCAAAGCCCAGAGACGACCCATTTTTGACAAGGCCGAAGACTTGGACAAACAAACCAAAATATAGATAAATAAATGGTTGCACCCACAGGTTGCCTACGTATCCCTTTGCAAGGAATCAAACCAGCGTAGTTCAGGGGCAGGATGCAAAGTGATGCACAATGCAAGTGCATAACTTATGATCATACAAAGGATGCTGTAATGAAGCAAATCACGCAACAGTTTTAAGCAAGCAAAAACCAAACTACATTACAATACAGAAAGGATGTAAGAGAATTATTGCAATTCTCACTGCGAATACAGTGTGTATGTGTGATAGATACACAAAGCGAACGTGTGTGATTGATACACCAAACGAGCGTGTGTGATTGATACACAAAATGAGTGTGTGTGATTATACACAAAGCGAGCGTGTGTGATTGATACACAAAGCACAAAGTGAGCTTGTGGGATTGATACACAAAGCGAGCATGTGTGATTGATACACAAAGTGAGCATGTGATAGATACACTACATGAAGCAAAATGTGATAGATACAGTAGCTGAGTGCGTGATAGATACAGCAAGCGAGTGTGGTGAGCACAATGTGATAGATACACAAAGGGTGAACACAAAGTGTGATAGATGCACTAAGTGAACAAGTGTGATGGATACACTAAAGGTGAACACAAAGTGTGATAGATGCACTTAGTGAACAAAGTATGATTGATATACTAAAGGTGAACACGAAGTGTGATAGATGCACTTAGTGAACAAGTATGATTGATATACTAAAGGTGAACACGAAGTGTGATAGATGCACTTAGTGAACAAGTATGATTGATATACTAAAGGTGAACACGAAGTGTGATAGATGCACTTAGTGAACAAGTATGTTTGATATACTAAAGATAATGAAGTGTGATGGATACACCAAAGTAAATGACGTGTGTGATGGATACACTAAAGTAAATGAAGTGTGTGATGGATACACTAAAGTAAATAAAATGTGTGATGGATACACAAAATGAGAATGTGTGTGATAGATACAGAAAGATGAATATGTGCGTGATAGATACACAAAATGAGGGTGTGTGTGATAGATACACAAAAGTGAGAATGTGTGTGATAGATACACACAATGAATGAAACGTAATTGATGTAATAAGTGAATGAAGTGTGATTGATACACTAAATGAATGAAGTGTGATAGATACAGAAAATGAGAAGGTGTGTGATAGATACACAAGAGTGAATATGTGCGTGGTAGATACACAAAATGAGAACGTGTGTAATAGATACACAAAATGAAGAGAGTGTGATTGATACACTAAATAAACATGTGACAGATACATGAGGCAAACAGAGTGAATGAGGTGTGATGGATACACTAAAGTAAACATGTGATATGAAGAGAAGAATGGTGTGATAGATACACTGAGTGAATGAAGTGTGATTGATACACTAAGGCAAATAAAGTGTGTCAGATACACTGAGTGAATGAAGTGTGATTGATACACTGAGTGAATGAAGTGTGATTGATACACTAAGTGAATGAAGTGTAATTGATACACTAAGGCAAATAAGGTGTGTTAGATACACTGAATGAATGAAGTGTGATTGATACACTATTCTGGCTTGAAGCAGACTTGATCTTGAGCTTGAGGTAGAGGTACACTCATACTTTGGAGCATTGGCAAGGCTTGAAGGGGTACACACGGGATGTAGTCTCGGAACTTACTGAAGTTGAAACGAACTCAGATACCCGACATTTTCCTCTTTTGCTTTTGCTTTGCAGTCCGGAACCAATATAGCTTCAGATAGGTCCTGGTTTTGCTGTTCGCATGACCTGGGTTGAACACTGCGGTTTTATGAAAGAACAAATCTTGTTTTGCACAAATGTGGAGAATGGCACAGCACTCTGAGCACAAAATGATTTTATTTCTGAATTTGAAATTGAGAGATGAGTTCTTGACCGGGTATTGAGCCTACGACTGAACACGGCAAAACGACTCAACACGGAAATAAAATGCACACAACCTAGACACGTCTATTGACACTCGAAACGACTCAAAACAAGAATCAAGACCAACAAAAAGACACGACACTCAGACGTGCGCAGGGAGCCTGTTTCACCGGGTATTGTTTCCTACCCTTTCTCACTTGTGATTCTCACATTACTCGGCACTCAATCTCTAGTTTTCTGAAAAAGCCCTTTTCTCACTTTTCTTTCAACGCACATCTCTCTATTCTTCAATCTCTCATTTTTTTCATCCCTCCCCAGAGTGGTTGGTGGATAGACAAGAAGTTGCGGGCTCTTGCCCCTAGCATTCTGCTAGATTCTCTTTCTTCTGCTCACAATAGTGAACTTCCCCCACAGAGGGGTTATGATGCGGCTGGATGTGCAACAGGTCTGCGATTGGCATCGGTTGATGATGCTCTACTGGGGAGTTTGGGTATGATCAGATCTATCCAGATGATGGAGTGGAAGATCTTGATCGAAATGATGGAGTGGAATATCTTGCTCCATTCCAGTTCGTGCTTCGCACTTGACTTGATACCTCGCTGCTTGAAGGATGAGAGAGCTTTTAGCCCTTTTCTGTTAGTTTCCGCTGTACCCTTTTCTGGCAAGTATGATGCCCTTTCTGGCAAGTGTATTGACAACGGGGAAAAGACAAGAAGCCTGACTCAAATGTACCCCTAGTTCATCATTTTGACCATTTTTTGTTTTGGTTTTTTGCTAAAACAATTTTGATCAGCATAAGAGTTTGATTAACATGCTTGTTCGATTTTTGATTTGAAATCATGCAAGTCAGGCTATAAGCACTGAAAATTTTCCTTTTTTGGGTCCAAGAAAGTGGTCTAGTTTTAGAAAAATGGAATAATTTTCGAGAGAATTAGTCAACCTCAGTAAAAATTCTCAAAAACTATTTTTGCAAACGGCCACTGCTCAACGAGCACGAAACCTACTCTTGAGATGCACAACCTCGAACCCATAGCAATGGAAAATTGCCTCTTGTCTGAAGGACACTGCATGGCAACGGAAAGTTGCCCCTTGTTTGAAGTGACACCGTGGCATTTTGAATGGCAATGGAAAGTTGCCCCTTGTGTGAATGGCACCGCGACGCATTGTGATCAGTCCTCAGAGCGATGATTACAACCGAACTCTCGGATATAGAGAAGGCAAGGATGGTCAAAACCATTACATGGACACAATCGAATTTGAAGTGTTTGTGGCTGGACTTCAAAGTGAAGTTGCCTACGTATCCCAAACATGGGAATCAAGCCTTACGTAGTTCGGGGTTAAGGTACACTTGGGTATTTCACCTCTCCTTTTTATGCTCTAACTTTTGCCAAGGCGCCTGTTGTAGGTTTTCAACCTTGCGAGGTTTGTTTTTCTCTTTTTTTGTCTTTTCATTCTTTTTTTCTTCTCCTTTTTTGCTTTTTTGCTTTTTTGTATTTTTGTATTTCTTTTTTGTATTTTGTATTTTTTTCTTTGCTCTAACTTTTGCTTGGGTCGCCCTTCTGGGTTTTCGGCCCAGCGAGCCTCTCAAAGGGTAAAAGTGTAACAAGTCGATGCCAAATGGTTTTGAAATTGAAGCCCTCTGTATCCAGGAGAGTGGCTGTTGTATTGATTTGCAGAAAGATCCACCTTTGGCTCTTCGAGCACATCGGATATTTTTTTGCCCCTAGTTCGAGGGGTGCTTCTGATCTAGCTTTGCAAGCTTCTTTTGACAACATCTGATCCTCTTGATCTGACTTCGGTGCCTCTTGTTCGAGGGCTACTTCAAATCTGGCCACACAAGCCTCACATCATGATTGTCCTTTGAACGTTCTGAATCCAAGTTCAAGGTTTGAAAGCAAAGGGGTTGAGTCTCGAGGCCGAGAGCAATCCTAAGCTGCACAATCTCAAGAGCGATTCCACACATGTCTTCGCAGGACCGTGCAAAACATTTTTTGAAAGTTTTTAAGAAAGCGACAAATCGCTCGTGCTGAAGACAGTGTAGAACCAATCTGGATCAAAGCTAGGGTCCTTCTCAGTACTCACACTAACAAGCATGATCTCAATCATTAAGGGCTTAGCACGTCTCTCTTTCTCTCAAATTGATCAAATTTTGCAAATCCCGAGGAATTCCTTCCTCTTCGTTTTCACCACAGTGTTCAAAAAGCTTTGAAAAACTCAGGTCATTACAATGACTTCAAGGCACAGAAAAGACAGAGTTCTTAGTCAAATACTATCATTTCATTCAGAACTTTCGGCATAAGCGGCACAAAGCGTATAAACGAGAGCGTGAAAATCACTGCTGTTTCATTCAAATCTGTTGGCACAACTGGCTCCTTGGCAGAAACAGACTCAAAAGAAAGCAAAAAGACAAATATAAAACAAAATGGTGATGCCCGAGGTAACACCCCCGGAATCACCCGACCTTTACAACAGATCGACTCGATACAACAAGACAGACCCTTAATCAAAAAGACTGACTCAAGACAAAGAGACAGACTCAAAACAAAACTACAGAATTGACTCAACACCCAAGTCAGAAACTACAAAATTAGCATTCGCAAATGCTCAAAACAGTGTGTGCCATTCCCACATCTAAAGTAAACTGAGTGTTGCCCGCAGGTGGTTCATTCCCCTCGATCATATAGCATTATCCCCTACATTCATCGATCCAGTGCCGATAGACCTTGTGAGACTGGTGCGGTGATGACGTTGTTGTCAAACAAATCTTGTACATCATGGCGCAGACGAAAGCAGCTATCGGTCTCATGACCGGTTTGTTGATGGTACGCACAGTACTTAGTCTGGTCATGCTTTGGAGGGAGAGGATCAGGTAAAGGCCGTTGTTCCAATGGTTTCAGATGTCCTTTTCGAATTAAGACCTCCAGAGCCTTTGACAAAGGCATATAAAGTGAGGTGAAAACCCTCTTGACTCGAGGTGGATATTTGGTTTTCTGTGAGCTACTTCCGGACACACCGGTGAATGGGGTAGCCTTTTTTGATGTGGTGGTGGTAA
Organism: Camellia lanceoleosa; assembly: GCA_025200525.1. NCBI lineage: Eukaryota > Viridiplantae > Streptophyta > Magnoliopsida > Ericales > Theaceae > Camellia > Camellia lanceoleosa. The sequence continues at coordinate 147,598,138 of CM045761.1, forward strand.
CCATGCCCACTTTAGAAGATCTTGTGGCTGCATCACCGCTGGTGGTCACATTTGAACTGCGGGAAAACGCCCGCCTAGGCTGCTCCTTCTCCTGGTCAATAAGGCCCTGCTTCATGGCATCCTCGATTTGTACTCCCATCTCATGTAAATCTGAGAAGGTAGGAAAGGGGAGGACGATCATTTTCTGCATTAGTTTGGGCTGGAGGTTGCGTACAACCATCTGTATTTGATCCTTATCCGTTGGCCTAATGGTCATCATTGAGGCCTTGGCCCTCCAGCGGGTTACGAATTCAGAGAAACTTTCCTTAGGCTCCTGCCTTGTTGTCTCGAGATCACGGGTCGTAATCTCGATTTGCGTATTATAGGAATACTGAGCGACAAAAGCCTTGGCCATCTCATCCCAATTCCTTTTGACATCGTCCTCCAGTTTTGCGTACCAGATGGCCGCTACACCCGACAGGGTCCGACCGAACAATGAAAGCTTCTACAGTCTGGTGAGGCCCATAGGCCTTAGTATGTCTGAAAACAAACGGAGATGCACCATGGGATCCCCGGATCCGTCAAAGCGGTCAATTTGTGGCATCTTGAACCTATCTGGTAGTGTCACAGCTGCGTCGGTGTACCCATCCTTAATGTCCAGGATGGACTTTACCCCTTGGGATTTCTTGAACAACTTTTCAAGCTTGCTCAACTTCAACGCTGTATGGTCTACCTCGAACTCAAAGGGGGAGTCCGGCAGGTTGATTGGTGCTTTAGACAGCTGGGGTAAGATTGGAGGCGGAGCCGGCCCTGTCGAAATGTCTGTACCTTCCTGGACATTTGGTGTCTCCCCGGGTGCTGGAGCTCCTGCTGGGGAAGGAACTTGTTGTGAAGCAGACGCGCCGCTTTGCTGTTGCAGCTTGGTGATGAGCTCGAAATTGAGCCATGATTGCAACTTCTTGCTTGGAAAATTCGCTTAGCGGAATTTCTTTGTCTGCATGAGTTTCATACTTTCTTGGAGTTGACGCATCATCTCCTCCATCCCTGCCATATTCTGCTGATCTGGCTGAATGACTGGTATATCTATCCTTGTGATAAAAACTGAGACCTCGGCCTGATTGTCCACTGATAGGGTAGATAAGGGTCACCGATCCGCAATCGCCGAACCGGTGATCCGGCTCGATCGCCTTTTTACTTTGCCTCTAGCAAAGGAACACTGATTGCCCTTGAGCTGAAACTCTGACCTAACAAAGTCTATCAGCACTAGTCAAATGTACCCGGGGGATATCGGAGCCTTCTGAAGCTATGATTCCGGGACTACCTAGCAAAAGAGAAAACAGACAAAGATCTCAAATTTCAATTTCATCGAATGGATACAAGCAAAGTTTAACGAGCAGTATTCTATTATCGATCATCGTTCCTCAAATCACTGCACCAAATCTGAATCTGATACTCGCAGATGTAACTGATTCTCAAAATACTGATACTGGTGCCCTCGGGCTTGATACTCAAACTTGCAAACTGATATATACATTCCTGTAGAGATACACTCTAAAAGCACATAACAAGTAAAAAGAGCCAAAACACCCCTATGTTGGGGTAGGGTTTCCCTGTTCTATTTTGTTAGGAGCTAGGGTTTCACTACGCACGCAACGGTTTCAAACAACCTAACATCGGGTAAGCAACCTGTCCTAGTTTGGAATGGTCACTATGGATTTCGATATGCACTATGTCGAATGGTCAAAAGGGTGCCCCGGTAAAACCGGGGTTTGTGTTCCCATACTGGCAGAGCCCGCAACCGATCAGCCTTATGGTCATGCCTTGACAAGACAAGCCTCTAGCAAACCGCTCAGGAATAGCAGATGGCCAACACGGTGTCCTAGGTGCACCAATGCACATGCAATGCAAAGAAACACATAAGTGTAGTCAAAACAGGATATCACGAGTTCGAGTCAAGCTCTCGAAACTCCCCAGCAGAGTCGCCAGAAACTGTAGACGCGCTCGTGGGCTTCACGCTACAGTTCGGACTCCCTTTTTGTTTGTTGCGGTTCTTAATCTAAACCAAAGAGTCCAACTCTGGCAAATCATTTGAGAAAACAGATTTTTGAGAAAGAAGTGCCAAACATGGACTGCTTTGCCAGATACAGAGTCGCCACCTAAATATTTTTTTTAAATGGGAAATTTAAGAAACCCTGACTCGGTGCCGAAGTCCATGTGTCCGTCATCACCAAAGTTGTCTTGGCTCGGGAGCTTGGGTACAATTGGGGAAGGTTAGCTATGAGCATCCCCTCTCGCCCGATCCGAAGACCGGCCTCTACTAACCGTGATATCTTATTTTGAAAACGTTATGTGTTCTTATTCCGGTTATTAGCCTAGATTTACTATGTTATGCGCACAGCAAACAAGTATAGACCAAATCGCCTAAATTGGAACAAAACATTTAATGTTTGTTTTGAAAATGGTTTGCTACTCGCAAGTAGGCTAAAATGCAGGTTTTGCCACCCTCAAATGGGCTTTTAGAAAAGATGGTTTTGCCACTAACTAGTGGGCTTAAAACTCACAGTTTTAATGCATTAACCCAATTTAAGCAATCCACCCCCCATCCACAGGCACTCAAGCAGTTATATCACATAAGCAGCTAGCCTCATGGTAATCATGCTATTATGGCAACACTCACACGCATGCGGTATGCTAAAGCATAAACTCACCTAGTACTCCAAGCCAAAACAGAAACCAGTTAGTAATCAAATGCATGATCCTAGTTCATGTTAAGTGGCTAATGCAACACAGGCAAAGATGCAATCTAGACAGGCTCGGCTATCCTAAACATGGCATGTGAAATACACAGGTAGCATGTATTCAATTTCGAATTGAAAATACGATGCAGTTAGTATGATGCGCCGAGCCCGGTGTATGTAAACGAATGTATGGATGCACGCATGCTATCATACTATTATGCTAATTTAAATATGCCGCTAATCTGCCATCATAAGCAGGTAAATAAAAGGGAGAAAGAAGTGGAGGTTGGAAGACATACACACCACTCACACACACTTATTACAAATGTGCCCTCACACGGAGGGACCAAAAGAATATACAGTCCCAAATAGTACAGTCCAAATACAGAATAAATTATTACAAAAATTCTAATTATCAAATTAAATCGAATGTAAAAGAAGGGGGCCTACTGCCTCGGTCTTGGAAATGATGCATGCTTGATCCGTCTTGCCCGGAAAACCTGCACCATACCACTGCTGCCTCTGTTTTCATTGTCCTGCCTTTCCAAAGACTGCCAAAGTCCCGAAATACCTTCTATGCAAACTGCTTCACACCATCGGCTGGATGAAATGGCCACCGGCCATGTAAAATGTCTGTCGGCTGCTTATGAGGTTGTCGGCCACCAATACATTGCCGATCGGCACTCTTTACTGCCGGTCGGCAAACAATTCTTGCAGAATCTGTTTTTTGACAGCAACAAGGACAGACAGTGTATGGCATGGAATTTTGGGCACATGTATGCACGGACACACTCCCTATCATGTAATGGACTCAAGGGAGTGTGGCCCTCAACCCTCGGGCCATCAATCACGCATTTCAATGCATGATGGCCCAAAAGCCAAGTTAGCAACTTTGATATCAAATGAAATGCAAGCACAAAACACATCAAAGGCCCCAACCTCTATCATGCTCGATCAAGAGGCAAGGGATGCATGCCAAATGCAACCTAAGCATGCGAGCTAAGTATGCAATATGAGTATGCGAACAAGCATGCAAGGCATGACACAATGCAACAACATAACATGCACAACGCATTGTAACATGGCATACACAATGCAAAATGGGCTTACACCAATACAAGTTGACCTTAGCCACACTCATATCAGTGGCCATAAGATGAAAATGAGACAACTTGAAGTGCGTGCACGCATGCACGCGAACCGAGGACCGAACCTACGGCACGGAATGCCACTCTAACAAGACATGGCAAAACATGGAATATGGCATATGATCATGCAATTTTTAGAGGCAAAATGAGATGCAAAACAGCCCCGAATCATGGCAAAATGATGCCCGATGTATGGAACGAGTCCCGAAACATGAATTTTGGTGCATGAAATGGCCTATAGCTATGCAATGCATGCATAATTTGTACATGAAGTATGAAGAAAGAAGCCATGAAACCCCAAAAAAAGCATGTTTACAGTTCAAAGTATGGCCAAACAGTGATCACAAATGGGACTAAAATGGCATACAAAAATGGCTCCGCAAGGGAGGCGATGAGGCAAGTGGTAGATGCAAAGCCCAAAAAAAAAAAAAATACCCTTCTAAAACACTGAAGAGGGACCAAAAATATGATGTTTTTCAGTAGATGACAAGCCCCAAATCAGTATATAAACATGCTCAAAATGCAATGCAAGATTAAGGCCACAAGAAGGCTATAACACAAAGTATACAAAATATTCATCAAAAAGCCAAAGACCCTTAATGAAACATGACAAGGGGGTCAAATAATGGCCACTTTAAGTTCTGATCATGGCCGAAAAACAGAAGCAAGACAAGCTAACAAAACATGCAAAAATAGGGACCAAAGAGGGGTACAATGGCAAGTGATACATGGAGGTCCCAAAAAATGGTGAGCCCTTCTTCAATGTTGAAGAAAGGATCAAAATAAGCCTATTCTCAGTTTACATGATGCTCCAAAACAGATTATCCATAGGCCAAAAATACTACTCAAGAAAATGGCATACAAAGGGATAATGAATGGAGTGCAAGATGGGGGTCCCAAACAGGGTAAAACCCTTAATGAAAGATGAAATAAAGCTCAAAAAAATGACACTTTCAGTTTTGGTCGGAGCTCAAATGTGCAAGAAAATATGGCTTAGATATGAACCAAGAAAATGCTAGTTTAGGGGAAAAGTGTGCTTACCCTTGTAGACCAATAAACCAGCAGGTTTTGATCCAAGGAAATGAGCTCCTAGCCTCTGCAAATAGCCTCCAATGTGCTGAAATGAAGTGTAGAGGTGTGGTGCTATGGATTGGTGAGGAAACGGCCCAAGAACAAGGGTATTTGATGGTTGAATGAGAGAGATATGGAGAGGGAGGTGAGATATATCAGATATATATCTATATATCTCTGGTTTTTTTGCTCAAAAATCCAACCCACCTAAAGGAAGAGGATGGATCTCTTATATAGACCAAGGAAGAGCCAAGCTTCTAAGGCAAGCTTACTAAAAGGGCTCAAGGCTTATTCAAGAAGCCAAGCAAAGGGACCAAGGCTTTTCAAGGAAGCTTGGACAGCTGGTATGCTTCTTGAGGAAGCCAAGACAAGGGGTCAAGGCTTCCTCAAGAAGCCTTGAGCAAAGGGTGCAAAAAGAGGGGTCTAAGGCTCAAAATGGCCACACATGTGTATGGGGGGTCGGGTCTGTGCATCCCAGCTGGCATGCACAATGCCTGGAAGGTGCAAAGGGTCAAACCGGCCAGAAAAGGAGGTCATCGGCCAAAATAAATTGCCGGTCGGCACTATAAATTGCCGGTCGGCTAAATAGATTGCCGATAGGTGCTGCCAAGGTCAAAAAATGGCCAGTGGGTGTTCAAATTGAAGCCCCGGAAGTTAGCTTTCCAATGGAACAAACCTTGCATTAAAATTCCTCCTGTGGAAAAAGTTATGCCCATTTTGGTGAAGCTGCGCAGATTCGATCCAACCGGGATGATGCCCAACTTCAACTGATCATATTTCCCCCACCCGGACTTGGCTTTAAGAGATTCTTGGTGCAAAATGAAGCCCCAGAAGTAAGATTTCCAATGGTGGTGGCCTCATAGCTAAAATCCAAGTATGTAGATGAATAAGCCCGATTCAGCGAGGACTGCTCGACTCCCTTCCACTCGGATCCTTGCCGAACTTCTTCTCCAACTTGTTTTCTCCCCTCTTCTCCTATTTTCTTCAACTTCAAACCCCTAAACAAAGTGTTTTGAAAGATTTTTCAAAGATTTCATCTCTCTTTCATTCATTCTCCAACTTTATCCTTGCTCGGTTTATCAAAACGTAACATTTATCAAAATGCGAGGCCGAACATCGAGGAACTTTATTTCAAAAATGTTTTGAAAGAGAGAGTTTTAAGGTCTAAAAACCATCCAAAATAATTTTGGTCCAAAATGGGGTGTGAAGTTGAGATTTATCTTTCTCTTTGCCGAAGAAACTGAACCTTTGCCCTGCGCAGTTTCCAACACCGAGCAAACCATCAGTAGCGCCCAAGTCTTGAGGGCAGTCAAAAATGGGGTGTCTACAGTCATACACTGTGTAAAATTTTTATAAAATCATCGGACACCATTTTCTTACCGAAACAAATATTTTCCCTAAGCGTCGCTCATTGGCATTCTCGTTGCCCTGGCGTTTTATGCCAGGTACCGAAGAAAATGAAGCAAACACTGAGGTCTTGCAAGGTGACATTCGGCCTTGGCTAGCTTGAAGAGTACCCAAATTCCACGAACCATTTCCTATATTTCCTAGCTTTCTCTAGCTTTTTCTTTCGCAGTTGTTTTAATTTCTTTTTGTGTAACGAGACTAAGTTTTAAGTTTTATTGGAATTGTAATTTGAAAACTTTAAATTTTGGGTTGTTAATGTCCGGATAATAGTGATGGTAAATTTGGTGGCAACATTGATGAGGATTCTTAATTACGAAAATTGATTTTAAGTTTTAAACCTTATTATGATGTCCTAAAATTTTGGGGCGTCACAATTTATTTTACCAAATTAATTTTTATTATGTGTTTGGGTGATTGTTTTTATTTTTATTAAATTAGTTTCTTTTTTTTTCAAAAGTGAAATATGGTGACAACTTTGATATCATTATTAAACTAATCCATTAAATCAAAAAATTCAAAACTAAAAACATTTCATATATTAAATATATCGATTATATATTAAAAGTCTAACAACCATTCATTAGATGATCATTATTTAAACACATAATAAAAATTAATTTGGTAAATAAAATAAAATAAATGTCTAAAAGATTTATCAATTTTACATAATTTTATCTTTAGTGGGTAGAAATTATTTTAAAATTTTAAAAATATTTTTTTGTTATTTATTTTTGTCAAATTAATTTATATTTTATTAAATTGACGATTTTGCCCTTGAAATTGAGCAATGGTATTTTTAATTGTCCTTATTTGGAACAAGATTTAAAATTTAAGATGAAATATGTCACAATTAAAAAGTAAGAGATCAAAGTGACACGAGTCCCAAACCATAAAAACTGTTAGTAGAATTTGCCCTTTGTTATTTGTTGTTTGCTCTTCAGTTAATGATGCTCTAATAATGATGTTCTAATGTTGAATAATGTCTTTAGGATTTGATGCAGGCCATCTCCTTAACATAGTTTTTTAAATTTTATTTATTTATTTATTTATTTATTTATTTATTTATTTATTATTTTTTTGTGGCATGATTTGTTCAGAATTTTAAAAATAAAAAAAAAAAAAAAATCCTTACGAGAAAATTTCATTTTTGTCTTATCAAACTATTGATTTCAACAACTACCTCCTTAAACTATTAAACTAGTGACACTAATTTATTTTAGGAATATTTACTAATAAATCTAATCTCACAAATAAGGACTTCAATTAGTTTCAAATTTTTTCTATTGATATATTAAGTCGTATTAGTGAAAAGTTTCTTTCTGTCTGGTCATATTTTTTATTTTGATAATGTTTTGGTGGACAGTTATACCCTTTTATTAATATGACAAGTATGACGTGACACTCCAACGATGTAACACTCCAAAAAAATAAAAAATTCTTTAGTGTATTTTTTCTAAATATGACAACATGACGGGTATGATGTGACACTCCAAAATTTTTACTAAAAAAAAAACAAAAAAAAAAAAACTTCTTAGTATACTTTTTCAAAATGTGACAACGTGGCGGGTATGATGTAACACTTCAAAAAAAAAAAAAAAAATTCCTTCGTGTACTTTTTTCAAATATAAAATGTGATAACGTGGCAGGTATAATGTAACACTTAAAAAAAAAATTAAAAACTCTTTAGTATACTTTTTTCAAACGTGATAACGTGGCGGGTATGATGCGACACTATAAAAAAATAAAACTTTTTTGTGTATTTTTTTTTCAAATGTGACAACGTGGTGGATATGATGTGACACTTCAAAAAAAATAAAAATTCCTTAGTGTCCTTTCTCAGACGTGTCAATGTGATGGGTATGATGTGACACTCTAAAACAAATTAAAAACTCCTTAGTGTATTTTTTTCAAGCATGACATGTGACACTCCAACATGGCAGATATAATGTAATACTCTAAAAAAATTAAAAACTCTTTAATGTACTTTTTCTAAAAGTGACACTCTAATGTGACAGGTATAATGTGACACTTCAATATGGCGGGCAAATGAGTCATTACACACCCCAAAGGACTGAATGGATCACAAAAAATATATATATAACTATATGAATTATAAGTTCAAAATATAGAACTTATTAGTCAATCTCCTTTTATTTTAACTCAAATTATTGATGATTTAATATTTTTAGACAAATTTAGCATGCACGGGATTAGTGAGGCCATTAATTCATTTATTTCGAAATAAAAAGACAACTATTGAAATACCATGTAGCAAGCATAGTCAATAATTTTAAAAATATTCAATAAAGCACAAATTATAAACAATTATAGAATTGTTATTCTGAATACTAAAGCAAATTGCCACACTCCACTTTTTAATTACTCGGATTCTATTACCAAATTTTTATAATAAATAATTTCAGAGATAGCAGACAGAAGTCCAATATCTTAGCAAATACTAGCAAATAAAGATTCTCTCAATTGTATAATGCAACATGTGACATGATTACAATAAATTACCGGCAAGCTTACATCAATACATAAAAGAGAAAGAGTTCAACCCTGTATACAACAATGACATTCAGCCAACAATTAAAAGATCTTGTGGCCAACAGACAATGAAGATCTTCGATCTTGAAACACTTCTCGATATTCACTTGAAAAAGGATTAGCAATATGGGATGAATATAAAATCTAGTAGGGATCCCAACATGATCCTAAATAATAACAACTTACAGATAGCTATAATCATGAATGCTTTAAGTCATACCATATACATAAGTGTCGGTTTATACATGAAGATATACTTATAGAGATACTTTTCTCAAAATTATTCAATTTATCCAACAATCACAAAACTGTTCACTCTTCTTTCGTCTTGTTACCTCTTTGTTTTACATTTTCTAGACGATAATAGGTATTTGAAAACAAATCCACGAAATCCAATTACTTTTCTCAATTATTAAACTCACACCCAATTCCAAATTACAATTTCCGAATAGAAGTATCCCAAACGAACATGAAGACGATACATATAAAATACTCCTTACATAACCATATAAGACAAGTGATATTCTCTACAAAATAATCATCACTATGCAAGAAACACATAAAGAGAACTGAGATAATAACGAGTTACCTGTCTCAAGCATGGTAAGCCAATGATATACCTTTCTAGTACTCATGCCAATTTACCAGTCATCAGCTGGAAAGTAATGGTACCTCTGCCAAGTTCTAGGTGCTAACTGGAAGGTACTGGTACCCCATATTCTCAGCGCAACCAATTCTCCAGGGGCTAGCTAGAAGGTAATGGTACACCTTATTCTTAGTGCATGCACATTTCCAACCACCACGTAACTCTCAAATATAAATAACCCGAGTGTACTACATACACAAAATCTATTCAACATCACAATGTCATCCTCCACTGATGACCAAGGATAAAACCTCTAAGCAAAATATACAAACACACGTAATACGATAATCCAATTCTTACTTGACCTTAAGTCCAACAACAATGATAATAATAACAACGTTCAATGGTTTCAAAACCCAAGCTTAAATTCATGTATGAATTTACAATATGTCATAGTTTCTTTCTTTTGTTTCCTCCCTTTTTCAAAACCAACTCCTTTATTTTCCAAATTTACATGCCCAAATCCTTTCCTTTCCAAAAACAAATTTTCCCATTTCAATAAAACCTCATTCATGAATTCCAAGCCATAACCCAACTTATCTCAATATGAAAGTAGGGCTTTTTCTCCTTTTCAACATAAACAAGTTAAGCTACCCTTCAATTAACCCAAACACCAATCAATTTTTCGATTTCTACTCGAAACATTCAAACCCTCGATCCGTTTTTATGATTTTTAAGGAAGTCCATAATGGACATGATTTTTATGCAATAAAATCTACCACATGTCTATCTATAAACGAGGTATTAAAGAGGAACAAAGAAATCCCTACCTCTTGAAGCGACGAGGAGAAAGTCAAAAAAATTCACAGTGACAAAAACATGATTTGCTCAGATTAAAATGAAACCCTCATGACCCTCTACGTTTTGATCTAAGGAACTATGGGTCAAAGATGGATAGAAGTAGATAAAAACCAAGTAGGAAGAGCTTGAAAGCTCAAAAATGCAGAAGGAGAGAGAAGGGAGAGAGAAGTGATCCAAATGTGATTAAAAGTGGCTTTTATAGTTGCTGAATTTGGATAGATCGCTCGAGCGTTGATTCCTGCGCTCGAGCGTCCAGACACAACAAGGTGTGACCACTCGAGCGACCAAACCTGCGCTTGAATGAAGGTTAACAACTCTGAGAATCACAGACCTATAAAATTACTGGAAGACTTGAAAGACCGCTCGAGTGACCAATCTATTGCTCGAGCGATGAAGAAAAACTCAGAGTACTATTACCTCCCCACCTTAGGAAATTTCGTCCCCGAAAGTAAAGAGAAGGCCGAACAAAGACAACTCAATCATAACCACAACCACCCACTAAGGATTGGATCCATACTTGGGATAGATTCCCAGATCTTAATTCAACCTTTCGGGGCCCCAAAGACACCCGAACAACAAAACTCATGGAGCAAAACATGGATGCCTTATTGACCCATACAATTCACTTGGCCTACGAGACAAAACATAAACTACAACCACATGCATACTAGAAGTATCAACCACGCGATAAGCATCATAACACATCCAACACCTTCGAGTACTCAGCACTATAATATGAGTAAAACCCCACAACAAAAGTCTCGGTAAATTCAAATAGGAACAAGAAAACTCCCAACAGGAAAAGTTAGAGACAACACCCCCCCGATATACAAACCTCACTAACACCAAGGCACTCCTCAAACCAACATCCAACCCCACAATTAGCAATTCAAGCTAAGTCACTCTACAACATCCATCATTTTAGGTAAAAAAATGACAACAAAACTTAAAAAAAAATTCCATCATTTTCTCGGTTATTTGAAAATCACCCATTTGAATATGAAACATTTCTCACAAGTGCCAAGACTCACACCGATCAAAAGTCAAAATACATTCTTCTACTTCTCAGGCAAAACTTAAAAGTTTTATAACACTCTCTGAAAACAAAGATGTATAATCATCTACAAGTTAGTTGCACAAGACTATACAGTGAAATTCCTCATTACAATTTAGAATAGCTCCACAACATTTCCATTAAATAAGGCCATCTGAGGGTATAACTCGAAGAAAAATTTACTTTCCAATTCAAGCTCAACAATCCGTCATCTCATAACGTTCATTACTCTCATCGTGGTGCCACAAAAAACATATGTGCCACATTTATATAACAATCTTTAATAAAATAACAACCACATTATCAACGCAACAAAACACAAGAAAGTTCATTATCTTGAAATTCTCTTTTATCATAAACATCATCACAAGTTATCACCCACACGAGGCGTAATACACATGAAAAACAATGACCCTACGCATTACTCCAACCCAAGGAGTTCCAGTAATTCATCACAAGCTCCACACAAGCTTCTGCACTGCAGACGTGAGACTCCACTCTTTCTAAACCACTTTAAGGCACATATAGAGTTACAACCCTCTTTACCAAACTCCAAGCTAGACCCAATGGGACTATTTATCAACCATATTCCAACATCAACTAACCGTTTAACCAACCTAATAAAACTAGACACTCGGTACCAAATACCGACACATCACCCAACACCACCACTCCTAATGGAGTTTCGCACACAAATTCCCGATAACCCCTTGAACCACCTTGGATTCCTCCAGACTAGACTATACCCCCATGGTTCTTAAAGAAGGTTAACACTCCTATACTTACATGGTATGCACATCCTAACATCTCAAACATTAGACCGATATGGTCAATGGCAATCACTTAATTCTGGACACAAAAGAATCCTCATCAATGCCATACTCATTATCCAAGAACACCACCATTCTTCCTCCCAAGAAATTCCTCTAACAGGTAATCATTAAATTCTCCTCTCACTCTCAAAACTTCATCCAATATCTAATAATACTTCAACAATACACCACCATTCTCATAATCAGTAGGATCACTACGGACTCACTAGCCAACAAAACCAAATTACTAAACAACACACAAGTACCACTCTCACTAACCCAGGATACAAATTTCACACTCTTCTAGACATTCTCACAGAACTTTGCCAATTTCTCAAACTCTAAAGTCTCATATTCCCTAAAACTCAACACATCCAAAGCCTTATAACTCAACCCTTACGATACCACCACACCAATCGCAATAACCCACGGATTCCCGTTCTCAATAATTAACTCCCAAACAAAACAAGGCTCATAGGCCATTGCGTAATAATTTTATAAAAGAGTAACATGCATACAATATCGCTATAGTTATCAATCCCATGAACAACTTCTCATTACACATGTAAAAGAGTCCAAAATCCATCATAAGCCTCCAACACATGAGGAATAACAAACAACAACAATATATAAATACAACATAGTGCCATGATGCCTCAGCACCCAACAACACATCAATCGACAACAAAAGCTCAAATATTAAATCACCGGTCTCTAATACAAAAGTTCCTCTAGAGGGTAATACTACTATGATGTCTAGAAAGTCGACCCTCACGAAGCTCTTGAAGCCTGGTCTACACAGGTCTGGTATCGGTACCGTTCCTGACTGGACTGAAGGGACTAAGTCCAACTAGGTTCTGAAACACTTGAAGAATTCACACGCAAAGGGCATAAACGTCTAACATAGCCCAGATGACCATAATCAAAACAAACAGTAGGCCCCTACTCTAAGACTAACTTGAAGTCTGAACCTTACTAGGCTTCCAAACCGATGAATTCAAAACCTCTAACGAAGACAACGATTGAGCCTAGGATTGAGCATGCGCTTGCTTCTACCTCTTACTAAGCCTAGATTACTTATAAACCGTAGGAGTTGCTGAAGTGGCCTCCTCCCTATCTCAACCAACACTCATAACCATGGCCTTTACATGGGCCGTCACCTCAACTAGAGCATAGTAATTCTCCCACAGAGATCCAGTTACCTACTCCCGGATATCATTACACAACCGCCTCTCAAACTCATAATAACGACGCTCCTCTGTTGCCACCAAATCTGGAGCAAACCTCGACAAACTAGTAAACTACATCTCAAACTGTGCCAAAGGAGTAGCATCCTAGCGCCACTCAACAAACTGTTCCCTCAACCTTTCTCGAGCAGAAGGAGGGAAATACTTGAGCAAAAAGGCCACGGTAAAAGTAACCCATGTGTTACCTACGGTGTTCTTAGCAAACTTCCACCAATACCCTGCATCACCCCTCAATAGGAAACTCGCCAAAGAAATCCTTAACTCCTCATCCTTAACTCTGAGCATATCAAGAGTCTTGGTAACCTGCTCCAACCAATTCTCTGCCTCAAATGGTTTAGTCTTCCCCACAAACTCCAGTGGATTTGAACGAAGAAACTCTTTAGTAAGCTTGAGGGCGTGCCATTGTCTGCCTCATTGCGAGCTAGAGCATCTTGCACCGCTCTCACAATCTCACATGCAACTTCCTCGCCAACAGCTGATGATGTAACGACAGGTGCTAAAGGAGCCGTTGTGCCTCTATCGACACTACTATTCCCAACTCATCCTCTATTCCCTCATGTAGACATCCTATAAAACCAAAACAAGACCAACTTAGTGCACAACACCACAACCCTTCCCCAAGGCACATACACTTACCACTTCTACGCTAAAAGACAAACTAACCCCCAAGCACATAGTTCTACTACATATAAATGATTAAACACTTAGTCACATAATTGAATTAAGTTCACAAGGATAACTACTCGTCTTGAAACTCTCAAGGAATTCTCATCAGAAACCACGTTGATCAGGTGTGTTTTCGATAAGACCTCAAAGCAAGTTAACCGACTACAAGCAGTATCTGAGAAACTTGATCCCATGCTTACATAAATGCAACATATAAATCCTAACACTTATCCTAACTATATGCAACGTCCTCACCAAGCATAAAAAACCCGATGTGGTAAAAACCACTCTCCATGAGCCCAAAGTATTCAAATTCGACTCGCTTTGATACCAAGTTGTCACATCCCACTTTTTAATTACTCAGATTCCATTCCAAATCCTTATTATAAACAATCTCAAAGATAGCAGACAAAGTCCAATATCTTAGCAAATACAAGCAAATAAAAATTTTCTCAATCGTATATTGTATAATGCAACATGTGACATGATTACAATAAATTGCCCATAGGCTTACATCATTTCATGAAAGAGAAAGGGGTCAACCCTATTTACAACAATGGCATTCAACCAACAATTAAAAGGCCCCGTAGCCAACAGATAATGAAGATCCTCAATCTCGAAACACTTATTAATGTTCACCTGAAAAAGGATTAGCAACGTGTGATGAACATAAGGTCCAGTAGGGATCCCAACATGATCCTAACGAATAACAACTTACAGATAGCTATGATCATAAATGCTTTAAGTCATACCATACACATAAGTGTCGGTTTATACATGAAGATATACTTACATAGATACTTTTCTCAAAATCATTCAATTTATCTAACAATCACAAAACCGTTCACTTTTCTTTCGTCTTGTTATCTCTTTATTTTACATTTTCCAAATGACAATAGGTATTTGAAAACAAACCCACAAAATCCAATTACTTTTCCCAATTACTAAATTCACACCCAATTCCAAATTACAATTTCCAAATAGAAGTATCCCAAACGAACATGAAGACGATACATATAAAATACTCCTTACATAACCATATAAGACAAGTGGCATCCTCCACAAAATAATCATCACTATGTAACATAAAGAGAACTGAGATAATAACGAGAAACCCAACAACACTCTACCTACCTCAAGTACGGTAAGTCAAGGATACACCTTTCCAATACTCACACCAATTTGCCAGTCGTCAACTAGAGGTAATGGTACCTCTGCCAAGTTCTCCAGGTGCTAACTAGAAGGTACTGGTATCCCATATTCTCAGCGCAACCAATTCTCTAGGTGCTAGCTGGAAGGTAATGGTACACCTTATTCTTAGTACATGCACATTTCCAACCACCACGTAACTCACAAATATAAATAACCTGAGTGTACTACATATACAAAATCTATTCAACATCACAATGTCATCCTCCACTAATGACCAAGGATAAAACCTCTAGCCAAAATATACAAACACACGTAATACGATAATCCAATGCTTACTTGACCTTAAGTCCAAGAACAATGATAATAATAACAACGTTCAATGGTTTCAAAACCCAAGCTTAAATTCATGTATGAATTTACAATATGTCATAGTTTCTTTCTTTTGTTTCCTACCTTTTTCAAAACCAACTCTTTTATTTTCCAAATTTACATGCCCAAATCCTTTCCTTTCCAAAAACCAATTTCCCCATTTCAATAAAACCTCATTCATGAATTCCAAGCTATAACCCAACTTAACTTAATGTGATTATTCGAATAAGTTCCAATACTAAAATTAATTCTCCCTTTATGTTAACAACACAATAACACAACTCAAATTATTAAAACACAAACATTATTCAATTTTACCCCTTTTTAATTCATTAGGTCAAATATGAAATTAGGGATTTTTCTCCTTTTCAACATAAACAAGTTAAGCTACCCTCCAATTAACTCAAATAACAATCAATTTCCCGATTTTTACTCCAAACATTCAAACCCTAGATCTCCTTTTATGATTTTCAAAGAAGTCCATAACGAACATGATTTTTATGTAATAAAATCTACCACATGTCAAATTATAGACGAGGAATTGAAGAGGAACAAAGAAATTCCTACCTATTGAAGCGACGATGAGAAAGCTAAAAAACCCAAGGTGATGAAAACACAATCCACTCAAATTCTAAGGGACTATGGGTGAAAGATGGGTAGAAGTAGATGAAAACCAAGTAAGAAGAGGTTAAAAGCTCAAAAATGGAAGAAGGAGAGAGAAAAATGATCCAGATGTGACTAAAAGTGACTTTTATAGTTGTTGAATTCGAACAGACTGCTCGAGTACAAGAAGTGTCGTTCAAGCACCCAGACACAAGAAGGTGTGACTGCTTGAGCGCAGGAATCACTACTTGAGCGAAGAATGCACCCTCCTAGCAGTTTAGACCACACAAGGCAGATGGCTCGAGCGACCAAACTTGCGCTCGAGCGAAGATCAACAATTCTCAGAATCATAGACCTGTAAAAGTACTAGAAGACTCGAAAGACTGCTAGAGCGACCAAATATTTTTGTGCATAGATAGATATGATATTTTGTCAAATGTATTAATTGATTGACAATTTGAGATAAAATGAACTAATGTCAATAATTTAAAAATAATTATTCAAATTGTTAGTTGTAGTGAAGTAATACAAGTGTGATAGTTTGACGAGGAAAAGAGATTTTTTTTTTTCCATTTTTTATTTTTAATGAATTATGATGCTCTATTTTCTTTTATTATATGTGTATATTCAACAAAAATTCCTAAAATAATTTTTGGGTTTGTACAAGTTCCAATGACATAAAATAGAGAAAACATGTGACTGAAACGGTGGGACCATTTGTTGAGGTGGAGCCAAAAAAATCATTCATATAGTTTCGGAAAATTCTATTTATACCACAATTTTATATTTTTACACATTTTTTATTACACCTTTAAGAAATAATTGAAATTATCATTACACTTTTTATAATACTAAAATTAACTTTAGATTAAACCTTTTCGAAATTTCTACAAAATTTTCTCATTACACTTATTCCTTTTGAATTACTCTAGTGTTATATTACCAAACAAATTATATTTATCTAGCCATCCATTCTCGCACATTTATAAATTCACCTTCCTTAAACATTATTATTTTCTAAATTTGTTGTACATTGCCCCAAATAATTTAGATTATTTTGGTGTCATGTTGCCGAACAAATTAGATTTTTTTGGCCATCTATTACCGCACATTTGCAGATTCACTTTCCTTAAAACATCAAGCATCCATAAAATATGAAGTGTACAAATATCCATAAAAATATTCATAAAAAAATTGTCAATACAAACATGTATAAAAACACACTGAAATGTTATCACAATCTGTCTATATTAATAGTTTCGGTAGTTAATATATTAAGGCTGACAGGCGTATGAAATTGATCAATACAGGTAGTATATGCTCTCTTCCATCCATTAGCATACGAGTGATGAAAATGAATCTAATTACTTGCTTTCAATGGTACTGGATGACCAGAAAGCAAATAAATTTAACAAATCTCGTATGTAATGAATTCATGACTATAGTCCATTAAAAATGCACTATTTGCCATACTACAATGAATAAAAGCATCTTTCAAAGCAAAAAAAAAAAAAAAAACACAAATCTATCAGAAAAATAAAACTGAAAATGTTTAGTAGTGAGTTATCAATCATGTACTTTTTGTTCGACAGTAGGTTACTGAACAGGTAATTTTTGTTCGACAGTGGGTTACTAAATATGTAATTTTTGTTTGGTAGCGTGATTCTAAACTATTTGATTTTGTTCGGTTATGGTATACTAAACAAAAGTCAAACAAACGAAAACTTAAAAAAACAAAGGAAAAAAAAACTAACCATTTTACTTTTTTGCTAGTCCTTCATCACCATATATTCATTCATTGCTTTCTTTTATAATCAAAACACTATAATTCTCACTTTTTTTAAAGTACATGTATAGTAAAGAAGAAGAAATGAAAAATGAAGAAAAGAAGTAGGATTGAAGTATAATGGGTGCAAAGAGATAATCAAATCTATTTAATTTGGATAAATTACAGTTACCTCCCTTGAAATTTCTGACAATTACAAGGACCTCCTATAACGCCCCCAAATAATTGACATAAAGATCGGTCTAATTAGTTCATTCAGCCATAATAAACTTAAATCAAGTGATCAAATCTCGATATTTGTATTCCATTCAGGTGAGAGATTTACAAAAGATCCACATGCAATACATATTCACTCCTCTTAAAGTTTGAATCTATAGCATATGAGATAGTTAAAAATTAACAACGAAAGAACGTCTCATGGGTTACAAGTTCCAAGACTTAAGCCTGATTACACAAAAATGGTTATCGAACCCACACAAGTAAGCCCCTGGACTTGACAAAATAACTAACAAAAGAGAAAGAGCTTTGTGCTCTCAAAGATTTCCTTACGCCATTAACTAGGCAAAATTACTACATCATTTCCTTCACAAATCCACTAGGGGTGTGTTTGATTGGACGGATTGGATAAGGGGAAATTAAAATCCATCGGACTTGAATCCTGGAACTGTGAATCCCCTGGATTATTTGGTTAGATTGGATGTGTATCCCGTGTTTGTTTTCTCATGGGATTAGATGTCTGGAATGACTATTTTTAGTGAATCAAATGTTTGGTTGGACGGACTGGATAAGGATAAATGAACAAAAGACTATTTTACCCTTCTTCAATTGTTTACTAAATAATAACAATATTAAATCTATCTTTAAATTTATTCTTTATTTATAATTGATTAGTGGACCACAATTAATTATTTAATTTTTTCAATGTTTGAAACATATATTTTTCCAATATTTATATTTTTTAATGGTCACATTTTTTCAATATAAATAAGACCATATCCCTTCTAATTTTTATCCAACACAAAAAAATTACTTGTTCCAGCAGCATCACACCAGTAGCGTACCCCTTTTACTTTTTATCCAACACAAAAAAAAAAAATTGGTTTGTTCTAGAGCATCACACCAGCAGCATACCCTTCTAATTTTTATTCAACACAAAAAAATGGTTTGTTTCAGCAGCATCACACTAGCAGCATACCCCTTCTAATTTTTATCCAACACAAAAAAATTATTTGTTCCATCACACCAGCAGCATCATGCAACACACTAGTAACAATACACAACACACCAGCACTTCATATTGACACCAGCAAATCCACACAACACACCAATTAACAATCATCCAAATAACTGTGTACAGCAACCAAAATAAAAACAACAACCAACATGAAAGAGGTATATGTTCATAAGGATGTTAGCAGGTACAAATATTTATTCCTACAACTAGCAGCCTTTAACAACAAAAACAATAGTATCCCATGACTAGATAAGTCAGAGGCACCAGATCATGATATAACAATTTAACCCACAAAATACGGTGCTTACAAATAGAAAAAGCAACAATTAAGTCTATGGAGCATAACCCAAAAACCAAATATTCCCATCACATGCCACAAGTTTGTTATGGAGCATTCCTACTTAGCAACCTCATTACTCACCTCAGCCTATCATCATGTGTCAAGCTAAAGAATATGTCAAGCTTTTGGACATCATGGGATATGATTTCGCAAGCATCTAAGCTTTCATTTATGGTAATTGGCAACTTTGTAAGTTCATCATTTAATGATGCCCGTTTTGATACAACATCATGTGAATACCCCATAATTTTTCCATTGAATTCCAGCTTCTCATTGGTTTTAGCTATGACATCCACCAACTTGTCATCAAACATAGACAGCTCTTCAACTACATCATCATCAGATCTAGATCTTTTTTTGCCTTTCTTTTTGGCAGAGCTCTCACAAGCTCGTTGAGTTGCTGAGTTTGAACAATCCATTCCTTCACCAGTGTGACTATTTACTCCTATTTGTTCAAGAAAAGTGTCATTATCTGCAAGGCCATGTAACAACACATCTTCCTCAGCATTTATAGCCTCAACTGCATCAACAGGCCCTTCAGCAAACTCCCCTGTAGCTCGATCCTTGCCAAATATTTGAATACATTCATCGAAATATGGAAAAGTTTTGTTCCTCAAGTGTTTTGCATCGGTGTCCCTCTGCAATGACCAACTAATCCTAGTTAATATAGGAAAGTGTGTTTCAAAAGTAGTTACATAAACATGTAGCAATTGAAAAAAAAAAAAAAAAAATCTACATCATGGTAACTTTACCCGAACATATGCCTCCCATACATTATCACTCTCCACATCGATTCTTTTTTCGATGTCATTCCATCCAAACCCACCAGTAGCAAGCATACTGGACACAGAATTATAGTGCTTCTTCCATATTTTAATTTTTGATTCAATATGGGGACAGCCACGTAAGTCTGTCCCAGGTAAGATATCCGCCAATTTAGTTTCCAGTCTCGCAAGATAGCCCACTTTGAAAGCATTGTCAACTTTCATTCCTTCATTAACAATGGACACCAATGTTGAAATTAGAGCATCCTTTTCACATGGGCTCCAAATTCGTCTTTGTTTTGATGAATCAATCTTGTCATTCTTTTTCTTACAAGAACTAGATACCTCATTATCCATGCCTAAAGTAATCATTTAACATTTCATACGCATTACAATAAATCATTAATAACTCAAAAAATAAATTGTCAGATATTAATAAAAATACATTTTCAACATCTACTTTGTTAGATATTAATAAAAATACATAGCAATGTCACATTACAAATTTAAATGGTTTAACAAGAAATCAAAGTAGAGCACAATAGTAATGAAAAGAAACACTAAACTATTCTCATCTAGCCCCCCCCACTAGCCAACCAATCGTTGTACAATTGCATTACAAGTGTATCCCACCACACAGTCCATTCATTAGATGTCTCAACAGTATTAATGAAATCATCTCCCATTGGCATTTGATTTTCTTTCGTCATCATTGTCATCCTCTATAGGGTCAATTGCCATCATTCATCGAATGAAGTTGTGTGAGAAGCAACATGCTGTGTTAATACGATTTTGGGTTCTAATGGGGTAGTATGATGCACTGTGAAGTATTGCCCATCTCATTTTCAATAATCCAAAACACCTTTCAATGACATTCCTGGCTTGTGCATGTTTCATATTGAAATATTCTTGGTAATTACTTGGAGTTTCCCCTTCTCTCCAAACAGACACATGGTATCGCTGACCACGGTAAGGTGCTAAGAATCCTTGCCCATTTGTATAGCTCGCATCCACTAAGTAGTAGTAACCTGTGTGTGGAATATTATATATTAAACTCAATTATTATACATGAACTTAGGAAGAATTAAGTATCTTGAAATTACCATTTGGAATCCTTAGGCTATTAAGCCGATTGATCGCATCTCTTAAAACCCTAGAGTCGGCTGCTGACCCTTCCCACCTCGGCAACACATATATAAAATTCATTTGTTGGGAGCAAACTCCTAGAACATTAGTAGCAATATCTCCCTTTCTTGTCCTATACCTTGCTTGATGAATCATAGGTACACGAACTCTAATATAGGTGCCATCAAGTGCTCCAAGACAATTCTAAACAAACCAGTTGAATAGATATTGTAATAGTTATGGTTTTTTGTTTTGGGTAAAATAGAGAACAAAAGAAAAGAAAAGAAAAAGTAATGTAAAGTTACCAAATTTGTGGACAATATATTTACCTGGAAGCAATTCCACCGTGGATCTGTGTTTGCTTCGGTAATAGGATTTGGTGTGCTAAGTACGTTGGCTTACAGGTGTAGCACAACCTTTAAGATATCATTGACATATTGACTGACAGTCTATCTAGATATGTAGAAATTGAACTTAACATTTCGTATTTTTCAAGTGTTGTGCCAAAATGAAGAGGAAGAAGGCCACTTTCTCTTTTAAAGTGACATATTTTGAAGGTCCTAACCCACCAATCGTATGAATCATGTTAGAAATTGGACACCCATGTGGCATGACCCTTTGAACCTTTTGAACCTTATTCATGTAAGTTTGAATTTGAATTCAAAACTTACTTGGATAACCACTCAGGATATCTATATCTATCATATCAACTGATATGGATAGATGAGATATTATCCAACATATCTGATATAATATGGGATATAGGTGATTAAGAGAAAAATAACGTATGTCATGTGTTTTTCCCATATACTGACTCTCTTCCAAAAAATACAACGATCAAGAGCCATTTTGCACTGTGACTTGTGTGGGTGATATTCATTCTGTAATATCACTCCATTGCTGGGTTGATTGATCAGATTCAGGAAGCACGTGATTTACCTACGAGATCCTTCAATTCAGATTCTGAAGAACAAGGTATGACCATAATTTTTCATCCGCTGCGTTTATACTTTGATTTACATTGGTATCAGAGCATGAATGGGTATTTTCGTGTTTTCTCTAATCATGTGTATATTTTTTATATATATATGTACACATTATATACATGAATGTTTATAAAGGAGGAAAATTTCAACTCTCATTAGATTGAGAGTGTGGTACACCTCATTTTTATGTTTATTAAATGTGATTTTTGATGCCATAAATGTTTTTGTTGTGAAAAATGGAGTTCGGGAGTACAAAAATCGGACCAGAAAACACCTCAGAAGGCAGCGCGTGTGCCTCACGCGCCAGATGACGCCGTCAGCGGTGGGCACGCGCTTCCACGTGCTCTCACGCCCTGCCACGTGCGTCAACTATCTGTCGTTTACTCAAGGCCGTCTCGCCACGCATGCGCGCCAGGCGCTTAAGCCGTCATTGGCTGTTCTCGAGCCGCGAGTCGCCTGAGCTTGGCGAGAGGCCTGGCCACTCGCTGAGCCAGATGAGATGCCGCTGCTTTCTCCACCGGCTTGGCTGCTGAAGTTAAGGCTCTGTTTGTTTTGTTTTTAATTCTGAATCGCGTTAAATGGTCATAATTAATTCGTTTTAGCTTTGTTTTAAGCGTGGTTGGGACCATTAGACTCAGAATTAAATTTTCTATATTCTATAAAAGTTTCAAAATTTTATGAAAATAAAAAATATTTTTCCTGAAATAATAATTCATTATTTCTGCTTTAAAATGCATATGGTGTTGTATGATTAAGTTTCTGGGGCTGAATTTTTTTATTGTAGACTACTGTTATGGTTTACTATTTACTGGTATGGTTATTGAATTTTACCAGATTCTAGAATATTTATTTCTAATTTTATGTGTGTTTATTAGTTATTTAAAATTTCAGAAAATACCAGAAAATTTCAAAAGTATATACTTTCTGTTATGGCATAATTTGAATATTAAATACAGCATATCATTTTTTTTGGGTTTGTAATATGTTGTGATTAGAGAAGCATGCTTAGTTTTTATTTGTTTAAATTCCATTATTAATTGTAACATAGCATGAGTTGATTGTGAATCTACATTATGATGCTGTTATATGGAAATAGAATATTTTATCATGCTTTTAGACATGTCATAGTCGATGGGAGGTTATTCGGTTGAGAGAAATCTTTGTAGATTAACTCCCGAAAACCAATATTTTGCGCATAAATTAAATTAAAATTTGAATAATTGTCACCTGTGGCGCAAGAGATGATTACGAGCATAGCGGATTTTTGATCTTGCGACTTGTGTAATATTGTCACTATTTAATTTAGATTTTTGTGGCAAAATTATATTATGCTAATCAAATTAATCCCAATGCGAATTTCTCTCTAAATTGACTTAGCTTATGGAAGTTAATTGGTTGACCTAGACTTAGTAAAGATGTTCAAATGTGAACAATGTAATCCCATTCTTTAGATGAGCAAAAGTCTTGGAGACTTTAGGTCAAACCTTAATTGAGCCAAAGTAAGGAAATATGACTCAAAGTCGTCGTGGTTTTGTTGCCTTATTTGGCACAATAAAAACTAATGTGTGCGCTATGGTTAGCGGCATGCTACGTAGTTTTGGTTAGCGAGTTTTGGAGTTATGAAATTATTAAGCCCTCAATAGATCCGTATATGATTTTGACTATTGAGTTGCGCGGATTGACTTTGTAATTTGACTTTTAATAATGTTGCATCATTGGATGAAGTAACATTCAAGAGTCACGTCATCCAAGAAATGTGAGCTTAAATAAATTAGTCATTAAGTATAAGACGAGAAGCCAGTATGAGCAGTGTTTTGCTCTCTACCCAATTATTGGGAGTGGATGGAGCAAAATTTCATGCACTATAATAGTGTGCGTTGAAATATCATGTGAATTTAAAAGATTAGCGCTTAGAAGCTGCAAAATCTATTAACACTAAGTGAAAAGATTAGCGCTTAGAAGCTGCAAAATCTATTAACAATATGTGAAAAGATTAGTGCTTAGAAGCTACAAAATTTATTAATACTAAGTGAAAAGATTAGTGCTTAGTGGTTGCAAAATCTATTAGCATTGCCAACTTGTCTAAGTCTGGACACTTACTGTTTCCACACTTGAGTGTGAGACATGAGGAGGGGCTTCTTTGTATAATTCCTTAGCTAGGCTAATGTTTTTTGAATAACGTTTACCACTAAGCGCAAACGTTGTAGCATAGTAATGAAAAGGTCAAGGCCGATAAGGTTGTTATGACTCTAAGAATTTGACGCATGGCTCGTGAGAGCATTGTGTTGAATTAGACTCTTTAGCCTAATTCGTGCTTAAGTTACTTTAGGAGCTGTCATAGTTGATAGCTTATTCTCTCATTCTTGTGGATAGTAGAATTAATTGCAAGTAACTATGAAGCGAGAAATAGATATGGCAAGAGGAGTATCATCATCTTTCAACTAGATGCAGTAAAGTGTATGGAGAATAAAATTAACTTGAAAGTGCAGGGGATTAGCACTTACTAGTTAAATTTGCGACTTAGGCGCACTTGATATCTCCATGACATCCTTTTATGATCTAGTGAATATGAATTAGTCGTGAGTCATTACCTAGTTGGGCCTAAACCTTTAAAATTTGTCTTCGAGAACTCACACATTAAGATGATTGGAATTAGTTTATGACATTGGTCATGAACTAGTGGCTTATTATACTTAATCACATTAATGAGATGATGACACGATGGTTTGAGTAGGCCTTCTCGGGCCCACTCGCTTATGACATCCTGCTCTCATGTGAATATGTAACTTTGTTCGCAATGGGTGCGCACAAGTAAGTAGGAAAGCCGTAAAAGGTCATTTGTTTTGGAGCATTTAGTCCACTATGATATTTGTGACTAGATATGTGTAAGGGTATGATAGCTAAGCCTCAATCTTGACACATTTATAGATTACGATACGCATCTGAGTCAAGACTATTTGATCTCCCATAAGTCAAAAGTTTTGTGATGATTTTTGACATTGCACATATGAGGTTGAGATCAATTAGATAACAGCTTTCGTGCTTTTAGTTTTGACCAAGGTGGCGAGTATCTATTTGAGTTATTTTAGAAAAAACTCTGTGAAGAGAAATGGATGCTTAGAAAATTGATTATTCCTAATACTCAATAACACAATGGTGTAGTAGAGATAAGGAATTAAGTATTGTTAATGTTAGGTGGATAATGACGCAAAATGTTTTCCAATTGGGAACTGCACTAGTTTGTTGCCTATATCCCTAACTAAATGCCCCCCATATTAGATTTTACATGCCATTTGAGTAATGGGTTAGCAGAGAGCCATCTATAGGCGATCTGTAACCGTTAAGCAACTTATCTTTATTTTACTTCTCATAAGATTGCGAAGTTCAGACCTAGGGTTCTATAGCGCATTATTGTATGTTGTCTTGTAAACACAAAGGGTCGTGTGGTGCATTATTGTATGCGGTCATGCAAACCCTCCAGGTCATGTGCATATAGGTAAGCAGCTTTGTGGTAGTGTAACTAAGTCACATAAAGTTTTCTTGGTAAAGGTGACGTGAATAGAGTTTTGGAACTCTATAAGATAGAGAATTCTAAGCATAGTGCTTTATGTAGCCTAGTTGAGAATGAAAAGAAATTTCCAATATCCTAGGGACAGTGGGAGCGATGTGCCTACTAATGGATTACTCCATTAGAGAAGAATACTCTGCATTCTTAATTGCGTGGTAGCGAATGTGAAAATTTTCCACGTCATCACTGGGTGATTGAGAGGGAAACATTCATGATTGCTCCGCAAGATGATAAAGAGCCTAGGATAATGCCAAAGGCTCTAGTCCCCTGTTTTTAGAAAGTGGATTAATGTTGCGCAGTTTAAGACAAAGTCTTTGAGGATTAACCATTTCTATAATTTGGTTGACTTTCCACTATGACGCGAAACTGTTCTAAAGTTATGCGTAATTTGGATAGTCATTATTGAGGGCTCGCTAGATATTGAAAAGTCGCACCATTGAAAAAAGTGTAGACCATGAGAAGACTTCCTCCTAGGGAGTGAGGTTATTTCGACTTAGGCTATGATTGACATAAGTTCGGAACATTGATTTATGGACATTGTGACCCAACTTCTTGTTGGAGAATTGGATAAGTAGATCCGTAGGGATTTACCTTCTGTTTTTATGGTGAAAAGTTAGGAGCACAAAAAAGGTTGCTAGTTCCATAAATCTTTTACAGCCTAAAACAATTATCCAAATAGTGGTTCTTAGATTTCGTCAAGCCATGATAGGCCGACGATGATCGATGAAGACCACTGAGGTATGATCAATGGTCCAGAAAGAATTTTTTCCCTTACTTAGTCATTATGAGCCAGGAATTTATAAGGTTGTCGCCACCTAGGGTGGGCAATCCTCTATTTTAGATATGATGGACATGGGTGATGTAATTTATATGCTTGGATGTACGATCCTTAGGGATTGTTTTGGAAAAATTCTTTGTTTGTCTTCTATGACTTACATAAGGGATATCCTAGAATGATTCTAGATGCAAAATTGCAAACCCATTGACTTACCTATCAGTAAAAGCCAGAGCCTTAGCTATTGAGTGAATCCTCGGATTGTCTTTTGGGAGAAACAGATGACCTATATTCCTTGATCTTTTCTTTGTTGTGGGAGCCTAAAGAACGCTATGTGGATGTATTCGGCATGATAAGTGTTATCTTTGGTAAATGGTCAACTGAGTTGTTTAGACATTGACCTTGCTCATTAGACTGTGGATAGAATGCTTTACTAGTAGTATATTAATTTGCTCATTGTAAAATTCAATGTGCTAGTTGGGCGCATTAAGAATGAATGCAAATTGGTCACCAAAATATCTTTAGAGAGGTAATTGCGCAAGAGATAGTGATCTTGAACCACTTCATGTGAGACGCAAATGGTGGATTCCATTGTGTATGCTTATCGCAAGAGGTGCTGATAAAGCTTATGCTTGGAATCTAGAATTGCGCAGACTGTGGTTGTGTTTTTTTAAAAAATCGATCACTCATTTGTTATAAGATGATGGGATGTTGACACTATTATGGTTTGTGTCATAATGATTAGCAGATGATGATGTTAGCGGGCAAGATTAGCTCACTCACACGAGCAATCGCCCTTGGCGCTTGGGAGCGAGCAAGGATGAGACTAGTGGTTTATTTTTATTTGGAGCCAAGAGAGGCTTAAATCATCCACTATATATGTTGCCTTAGTTACAACCAAGATGAGGTCGTGTTAAGGACCAAACATGGATGTTAGTACCCACTTTCCATGTTGTGCCTGTTATGATTAGCCAGATGCAAGATCTCATTTTGCACCTGTAAGGCGAGCAAATAGAGAATTCGGGTTAGGCGCTAGAAAGCGACTAGATTAAGATCTGTACGGTGTATCGAGTATGACATCACTCTTTTGGAAGAGTTACTCCACCGTAACATGTATTCATACTATATGTGCTTGGCGACCGAGTAATGAGGTGAGAGAATGGATCCCTGTTTCCTCACCGTGTGAGTCTTACGTGTTATTATTGATATGACTTTCATTTATGTACCCTTTTGTGACTTTTGACTATGTCATAAGGTAAGGGGTTGATGTTCTGCTACTTTGGTATGTTGCCTGCGGTCATGTATGATTCGGCCTTAAGGGACATCACTGGAAAAGCGGTCAATCCTAAACTAAATGGCATGAGGGCAAAGGGAAGATCATCTAGTATTACACCACTGTTGTATATTCATTGCCGGCAATTCACATCGCTCTGTATGAGAGGCGGATTGAGTGTGAATATATTGCAAGAATTGAAAGGGTCAAACATGCTCTTTTTAAGGGATTAGAGATGTTTTTTGGACCGGTGTAATTAGATGGGTCTGGGGTATATGAGACACTATTTCTGTTCTTTTTGGGTTGATGTCTCTATGCTGGCTTATTTTGAGTTTCTAGTATAGAGCTCCCACATGCAGGTGTTCTCAGCAGTCACGCGGTGGAGTGGCTAGTATGAGATTGTTCATTTTTTTTGGAGAGATTGAGATAGAGATGTGGCAGTGTCATCCCAACTCATGTTCGAGTGGGAGATGTTAGAAATTGGGCACCCATGTGGCATGACCCTTTGAACCTTTTGAACCTTATCCATGTAAGTTTGAATTTGAATTCAAAACTTACTTGGATAACCACTCAAGATATCCATATCTATCATATCAACTGATATGGATAGATGAGATATTATCCAACATATCTTATATAATATGGGATATGGGTGATTAAGAGAAAAATAACGTATGTCGTATGTTTTTCCCATATACTAACTCTCTCCCAAAAAATACAACGATCAAGAGCCATTTTGCACTGTGACTTGTGTGGGTGATATTCATTCTGTAATATCACTCCATTACTGGGTTGATTGATCATATTCAGGAAGCACGTGATTTACCCACGAGATCCTTCAATTCAGATTCTGAAGAACAAGGTATGACCATAATTTTTCATCCGCTGTGTTTATACTTTGATTTACAAATCATATTGCACAACGTAATAAAAGAACGACAATCCATACGGAGTTGTTCATTGCATGTTATGTCACTTTCTCTCACTAAACGGTTAATATGGTCCATTTGTTCTTGCAACCGATCGGGTCCTCTAATAAGATTACGTGGATACTTAGATAAATACTTCTTCAAGATAACTTGAACGACAACAGAAGCTACAGTGCATAAGGCAAATACCTTTTGCATTACAACTTGCAGTACTACGTACAATTGAAGCTCATCATTACTCTCATCATCAAAGTCATTGATATTCTCATACATCTATCAAAATAAATTATCATACAAAAACCATTTAGAATTACAAATAATTTAAAGAATGGAGCATCTCTCGGCATATAGATAACATATAAAAATTTGCAAGTAGGTGTATCAATGCGGAACATTAATGTTTTTTGTTTTCTTCCTGCCATTTTTCATTGTCCTTCAAATCTTTTGGTAATTTCTGTCAGCCATCTATGTGATGGATGTTTCTCATGATCTCTTTTCACTGAGATAACTTCATTTCAATACAGAAAGATCAATGCAACTCGAGCTTGATTTGTTTAAAATTTGTTTAAGTTTAGTTTATTTGTTGAATGAAGAACTTGAATTAAATTTTTAGACTTTGTTTAATAATTGAGCCGAGCTTGAGCAATGCATGCTTGGCTTAAACAAACCCAAACTAGAAGAGCACAAGGAACACAGTAAAAGGTGTAAGATTGACCACAATTTTGCAACATTTAATTGTTGTTCTAAATAATAGGCACTTTTCCTTTGCTTTTTAAACTTCCATAAACTACAGGACCCTCATAAACAAACAAAAACCATTCCATAACTTCAATGGATGAAAAAATGGAGACCTCTCAGTTTCTCTTTTACAATATACAGATTCATTACAATTGAACATGATCAAACTTTCTTTCTTAAGAGAGAATGTTCCACATTAACTTTTTTTTTCTTAAATCAATTAATAATCTAGTCAATTTAATTTCACCATAACTATGTTTTAAAAAAAATAGCATATTTTATAATCATACTTGTCATTTATCTTTATTAATGGTTGTAATTATTAGATTAATTTAACTTATTTTATAATAAAAAAAATATTTAATAGATTAAATTATCAAAATGGGCTAAGGAGGAGCCATGGGGCTACACTATATCAGTCCTTCACATGCTCTGTTTTTTTGTTAAATAAGCTCCAACTTCCAATAATGGCAAGGTAACAAAAACATTACAACAAAACACAGTCCTTCACATGCTCTATTTTTTTGTTAACTAAGTTCCAACTTCCAAAAATGGCAAGGCAACAAAAAGATTACAACAAAACACAGAAGAAAATACAAACTTGCGAGTCAATGCATGCATGTATAACAACCAAGCAGTATCCATTAACAACAAACACACAGCAACAACATGTTTTTTCAAGGCTAAAAAAAAAACAAATACAGACCCAGAATCCACCAAAGTTGACATAACAAAAACAAAATCCCTCATATTAAAGAAAGAGAAAAAAAGAGCTTTGCAAACTCCCTCAAATCTGGTTTGATGAAGAGGAAAAAAAAAAAAAAAAAAAACTTCAAAGAAACAAAAAAAATAACCAGAGAGAGAAAATAAAATCTCAACCAAATCAGCCACAACAACAACCAAAATTGAAATAAAAAATAAATAGCAAACAAAATGAAAGATGTAGAAAGTGTTTCAAACCTAAGTGTAGATGGGAGATCGAATGATTTGATGAAATTGAGCCTCAAACAGAAGAATCGCCTGCTAGGGTTTTGCCGTTTTCCTTCTTCTCAAATAATGATCTATGCCAACAATTACAGAGGAAGCAAATTATATATTATGAGGGCAAAATGGTCATCTCACCCCCTAATCCTAACAGTAAATAATCCTACCAAAATTGTCCCACACCCTCCCCCCTCCTCCTGGGACAGTGGAATCCCCCATCTAGGGGATAAGGAGTTTGGCCGGACTCCATGTCCGGCGGACTAAAAAAAAAAAAAAACAAACGGCCAATAAAGAGCTTTCAATGGATTACAATCCAAACAGTGGATTGTCCCCTCCCTAATTCGGCGAATCAAACACGCCCTAGAGGTAAGCACAATGTTCAGTAGAGATATCTTCACAAAGCATATATGTTTAAGTAGTCATAATCACATAAATGCATCACCTTGCCATACTCCAAAATCATAAGTTTTATTCCTTAAAAAAAAATCATATGCAATGATCATTATCTAGATAATTTTCAAAATTTAAATATGGGGTGGTAAATACGATTCAGATAATCCCTTACCTGGTGTCTACAAGTAGGCATAACAAGCACTACCAATCCCCCACTTTACCGGCTCCTAGCTGGAAGGCACGTGGTACTTCTTCCATATGTGTTTTTGGTCTTTTATCCTGGACACTCAATCTAACTTAAACAATACCATCTACACCCCCTATCCAGACTTACCAAACGTATTTACCCCAATAACTTTTTAAGATTTTTAATTTGTTTTCTCAAAATAATAAATCAACTCCCAAGGCATAGTCATAACAAATGATATTCAAAATTATGCAAAATGAATGAAATGAGATGCAATTATATAGTTCTATCGTTACATTCTACAATTCTCAACATATGCTCAAATCGTAACTAAAATCCATATCCATGTGATATATGACATCATTTTATATTCACAATCAATGTTCACTTTCATTTCATAATCCACGCATATGCAAAATCATGCTATCATATAAATTTCTCAACACAAAGTTTGTCCTTCCCATGGATATCTAAATCCAACAACAACAAAAGGAATTTCATCATTCTTTTCTAAGAAATTTCCAACAATTCAATAATTATTTCAAAAAAAATCTAATTTTCCATAATTTCCCCAAAATCTAGGGTTTGAGTAAAAGAGTTCCTTCATTTTCAAGACATTTTCCTCCATAGGCTCTCAAAAGGTTCACAAGTTCATAAAATCATTTTGTTTTTATTTGAACTTTATCATGATAAAAGTCATTCTTCAACATTTCCAAAATTCCACATTTCAAATCTCGAACCCTCTACACAAAATTTTAGCAAGAATAAAGAAGACAAGCTAAAACCATATATATAACTCAAAGAAACTCCATATCTCAAGTTTTAGGAAAAAATGATGAGAAAGGCTTCAAAATTAATAGCATCAAAATTTGATCTTCATCATACACAACGTAACCCTTGATGAGCTCTCCAATATCAATGAAGGCACTAGGGTCAAAGTCCTAGTGGATTAAGAAAGATCAATGAATTAGTGAGGTTGGTGAGTGTTTTCTAGAGAGAGATGAGAGAAAAGAGAGAAAATGAAATGTAGAGAGAGAGAGAGACAGAGAGAAATGAAAAGTGAAGGAGAAGAGTGTAAGGACTCAACTTTTAAGTGATTGGACACATTTTTCGAAATTGACTGTGGACAGAACGCTTGAGCGGTGAAACTT
Source organism: Camellia lanceoleosa (assembly GCA_025200525.1). Lineage (NCBI taxonomy): Eukaryota > Viridiplantae > Streptophyta > Magnoliopsida > Ericales > Theaceae > Camellia > Camellia lanceoleosa. Next base: position 147,630,614 of record CM045761.1, read on the forward strand.
GCGCTCTAGTGGTGAATTCAAATTCTCAAGATCTCTCTCCTTTGTAAACAGAATGCCAGAGCGGTGTCCTAGAATTTCAAACTTCAGAACAAAGTTCTGGAAGGACGACATTATCACTCGAGCAACAAAAGTACCGCTCGAGCGGTCTCAATTCAAAAGTGAGACAAAACGATCTTAAAGCATTTCCACCATTCCCAGATTTACTCCAACACCCAAATATGCAAAATGACACCTCGAAACACACTAGGATGTATATGAGCAACCACAATGAAAATAATAGGTAACAACACGAGACTCAAAGGGCTCAATGGTGACAAGGACAATTTCTTTAAAAGGATTCGGGACATTACAACCCTTGTCGTTTCAATAATTACAGAAACCTCCCTAACTTTTTCTGACATTGTCAAGATTTTCCTATCCCGTTAATTTAGCACAAATAGTGTTAACTTGGTTGTGCAAATGGCCATAATACCCTTGAAATACTATTCATAATCTCAAGGGAACTAAGTGTAATTTACTTATATATTAAATTATCATTTTATTTCTCAAAAAAAATTTTCCCCCTTGACTTTGCCTTTTTTTTTTTTTTTTTTTTTGCTTTAAGTTTTTTTTAACCTTATTAGTTAAAAAAAATCAACCATTAATGAAAATAAGAAAGAATATTCATATTTCTTATTTCAATAATTTTAAGATTTAATTCAACAAAAAAAATTTAAATGAGAGAAACTGTAACGCCTCGAAAATTTATAACATTACATAAGTATATCAACTAACATTCATTATAAGAAAAGCTGTAATTCATCAACCCTTACACTCATTGAATCATTAAGGTTTGTACAAAATAGTTCCACATGCAATTATACATTCAACGACGCCAAATACATAAATCTATAGCATGTAGAACACTAAATCCAAAAATAAATAAACGCCCTCAAGGGCTTACAATTTCCAAGGCTTAAGCCCGGTTACACAAAAAATGGCCTTTTGGACCCAAACAATTAGAGCTCTTGGCTAGTCAAAATACATCACCACAAAAATAGGAGTCCTATGCTCCCAACACATATGTCTACGCCCTAACTTGGCCGGATCACCACATCCTTTCCTGCACCAAAATCCGTAGGGTGAGCATAAAGCCCAGTAGAGAATCCTTAACAAAGTATATATATATTTTACACAAGCTTCATTAAATGAAATGCAAATGTCATGCCTTTGAAGAAAATCACCATTTTTTGCCCTTTTAAAATAAAAAAGAAAACATCATGCTTATTTATAACTTGAAAGCTCAACAATTCAAGAATTATCTGTTTAGTTCAAGGGGCGGTAAACACAACTCAGGTAATCCCCAGGTTGGTGTCTGCAAGTAGGCATAACTAGCATTACCCAAAACCCCACTTTACTGGTTACTAACCGAAAGGAAAGTGGTACATTCTCCGCGCGTGTTTTCGATCTTTCATCCCGAACATTCAGGCCAACTTAATCAATTTCATTTACACCTCCCATCCAGACTTACCAACGTATTTACCTCAAAAAAATTCCGTGAAAACTTATTTCACAACATGCTTTTCTCAATGGAAAGGTTTTCAAATCCAATAATCAAAATTAACCATAGTCGAAGGAATTGAAATGAAAATGTAATAATCATCAAGGCAATGCAATATTCCTTCCATTAACAATTCCATCCCATGATTTAACCATGAAGATCCATATCACCAATTTCCTCATTTCCAAGGTGATTTCACAAGAGAATCATCTATTTAACCAAGTTCATAACAATGTTTCTACATTTCCCTTATTCTCAACACATTAGTCATTCTACAACTGAAACAACATTTGAACAACAACTTCCAATATCAACACATTTTCATTTTTCTTTTTTCATGAAGCTCATCATCATATATATATAAAAAACTTCACCATCCTTTACTCTTTTTGACACACAAAATAGTATTTACACAATGTCGACCACATATTCTCAACATATTTTGAAAATCCCTAAATTTTAGGTTTTTCTCACCACAATAACACATACCGAATCATTTGCAAGAATTTCTTCAAAAACAACTCTTCCTTAATCAATGTAGTTCAAAGCCCTCAAGAAATTGTTACAAAAGAGACATGAAAGCAAATCAACTCCCAAACTACCCACATTGTTGAGTCAACCATCAAGTTTCAAGATTCACAAGAGAAATTTCGAAAACTAAACCAAAACCTTGCAAATATATATATACATATAACTCAAAGAAATCCCCTACCTCAAACTTTGAAAGAGAAATGAGATGAAACACCCAAATGGTGTTGAAATCCAATCTCCACTGTACAAGACGAAGTCCTCGGTTAGCTCTCTAAATTTTGTGAAGGATGATGGGTCAAAATGCTAATGGATTTGGAGAGATCAAGGATCTAGTGATGTTTTTGGTAAGAAATGTAGAGAGAAGGGAGAGCAGTGTGTTTTTAGTGAGAGAGAGAAATAGGAAAAATGACATACACAACCCAAAAGAAAGAAGAAAAAATAGAGTTTTCGGACTCAGGCACTTCCCACACATGCGACACTTACCCCCGCACGTGTGGAGCATGCCTCCCGTATGTGCGACATTGATCCCCACACATGTGGCGCCTTCTCCGCACTTCCTTCCACACCTACATATTATGTAATAGCCAAACCCAGAAAACTCCTCCCTCACCATACGTGCGGCCCCTTTCCCGCATATACGGCTGCCACCCCCGCACGTGCGGCCCTGCTTTCAAACATCAAAATTTTAGCAATTCAACTCTAAACACCCCGAATTCAACCTCGTACCTCACAAAGCAAGTAAAACATGGAATTAAAGTAAGTAAATAAATAAATAAATAAATAAAACCAGAATTTGATAATAAGCTTTCAAAAATAGTGACCCCATGGTTAACCAAACTTCGTATACAAACCCTACACCATAACATGAGTAGACTCGATCACAACTCAAAGGGAACGAGACGAAAAGCAAACCCAGTTATCACAGAAACAAAGATGGAGATATAGATTTTAGATGTAATAAATAACAAATTATTTGAATATTTTATTATTTTCAAATAATTTCTTTCTTCAATAAAATTTCATTTTAATTAGATGTAAGAAATGACAAATTTAAATAGTTTATTATTCTCAAATAATTTCTTTATTTTTTATTCCCTATCAACTAATTTTAATTTATTGTAATGTGATTAGATATTTTTTTTTTAATTTTATATTTATTTTTAAAAATGTTGTTAATAATGTGAGAAATATTGACCTTTTTGTTTTGTTTTGTTTTGTTTTGTTGTTGTTGTTGTTTTTTTTTTTTTTTTGGTAATATCCATTGATGAGAAATTGAAGACTCAAAGATAAAAATTAAAATTTGAGAATAATATATGATTGTAAAAAGAAATCAAATACCTATATGTATTTTAAATTTTTGTTCAAGTTCTAATTTCTCAAAATAGGTATTCATAAAATTGGTTGTCTTTTTAAAAAATAAAAATTGACATCTTTTATATTTTGTTTTGTAATTTTCAAATAAAGGATTGTATTTAAGTTAGTACATGGCTTGATAGTGATCAATTTGTTGGCTCTTTTCTTTTTTTAGATAAGATAATGTGTGGTTATTCTACTCTCTCTCTCTTTCTCTCTCTCTCTATATATATATTTGTCATTATAAAGGTTTTGCTTTTATGTAATGAAATGAGCAATGATTCTCTTTTTATAATAGATTGAATTTCTATTTATCGTTTAAACCAAAAAAATTGATCTAAGTTAGGGTTTAATAGCACATGTAAGATATAATACGTTAATCTTTAATTTTTATTATTACTAGAGATTTATATATATTCATGAACTAAATATGAAAGGCTTAATTCTCTCATGCTATAGAGAAAAATATAGAATATTGAAAACATATTCAAATTACAGAGTAAAACATGACCCAAGCACATATGCAATATTTAAGGATTTCATCATGGATCCAAGGAGTTCATTTTGTTTAAAAAAAATAAAATCAATAAAGAAATTAATTTGTTTTAACTTTCTTAAAAATATATATATAAATTCAAACAATAAATACGTTAGTTCAAATGATAAATTTTACGTTATTAAGCTATTACCTATAATAACGTTAATTTTAGAGATATGGGTTCTTTTTAAATATTTTATCAATCAAAATTATATATAATTTTTTGGTTGAATATTTTTATAATATCTTAACAATTTAGAGGTTTTATAAATATTGTATAGAATGTAATAATTTTGTTCAACATCATTAAAATAATGTATGGGTCTTTATTAATTTTTTTGTAAAATTTTAGGGGAGGTGAGTGAAATTTATTATTTGAATATATAAGGGCAATCTTGGGATTTTTGACTTATAATACATGACATCAGTATGATATCAGCATATTCTGTTAAATAACTAATAGAAGATTAACGGTGAATGAATCTTAATAATAGTTTCAAAAGTAAGAAAGATTTCTATAATTATTGAAACCATAGAAGAGGTCCCTGTAATTTTCAGAAATCTCAAGGGAGGTAATTGTAATTTACACATTTAATTTTTATCTTTTGTCCTTAAAGGTAATTCGCACATAGGTAAAATTAGAAGAAAAAAAAAATCTCAAATAAAACATGTAAAGAGATAAATGTGTTGTGGAAGTAGAATTTCCCATAGTTTTTTCAGGGAAGAGGCCTATAACATTATCATTTTGGGGTAAATTACAAATAGATTCTCTAAGATTTGTTTAAAATACAAATAGTCCCTTATGGTTCTGAAAATTACATCACGCCCATGAAATTTCTAATTTCGTAACAAATAACTCCTTTTATTAATAAATTATTAAGTCAATTAATAGTTTTTATTGATGTCTGAAATTTATTTTAATTAATAATTTAGATAATTTTATTATTGTATAGGAGAGTAATTGCTGTAACGCCCTGAAATATATAACAATAACCCAACTCATAACATTACTTACAAATGATCAACAATATCATATCTTATATTCCATTCATAACTTTGATCAATACAAAAGATGACATATGCAATATACAATCATAAATCCTAGATTCTAAATCTATAGTATATAGTATGGATACATGAATTAAAGTATATAGCATGGATACATGAATTAAAGTAAAAATAAAACCAAATAATTATATGCCTTAATGGCTACAACTTTTTAAGTTGATACTTGGGTACAACAAAAATGAGTTTAACTCAATATAGGTAAAGCTTGAGACTTAAACAAAATAATTACATTAATAACAAAAATGAAGCCCTTGGCTCCAAGTCCTCCCAAGTTATGTTCTTGGTGGAGGCATCTCAACAACTGAAAGTTGTTTTCCACATAGAGTGAGCTAAAGCCTAATAGAGATACTCTAGCACAGTATATGAATCTTAGTAAAATTATAAAGTGAATGTACATACATGCCATTTGTCAAACATTCGTTGTTTTCCATCTCAAAATAATGCAATGCCAGATATAAATCAGTTCATGAAAATAATCTTTTTATAGCAAAAAACAGGGCAATGGATGTAAAACACTGGGAATCTCTAGGAACGTGTTTGCCAGTAGGCTATACAAGCACTACCAAAGCCATTTTATCAGTACTAACCAGAAGGATCGGCACCTGACCGAGCAGGTTTTTGGACTTTCACCAAGGACACACAGGCAACATCATAATCATAACCACACCCCCTAATCAGATTCACTAAGATGTTCACCTATTTTTTCTCAAAATCAATACATTTACAATGTTTAATATGAAATGATGCTCAATGCACAATATATGAAAAATTAGTTTCAATTTAACCTAATCCTCATGCAATGTTTACAACAATCAAGACTATCCTCCACCGATAGCCCAAAATAGATATTTCTATACAACAGATAGTTTCCAATCAAAAGATATAATTTCTTTATTTTACAATGGGAGTGATATTACATATCTAACTCCACCATCATTATCAACATAAATATTGTTTCAATCTTATAAATCCAACATCATTTTCCATTTCCTTTCACAAATCCAATGTCCAAGATTTTAGAACAAAAACCCCATTTTCTTACAAAATAAATTTTAACAAAAGATATTCACCATTTTAACATGTCTCAACCATAAACACATCCCCACAACCATTCTCAAGAACTTATTTGGAAAACCCCTATTTTGATTTCAGTATCAAACCCTAGGTTTTTCCAAAAATCCCCAAATCATTAGCCCATTTCCAAGAGCAAATAACTAAGCTAAAAATCATATTAAAGGTCAAAAAAATCCCTACCTCAAAGTAGAAGACAAGAAAGAACAAGAGTTGAACTTTGGCAGAGCTGAAAACAATAACTTCTCTGATTAAAGCAAAACCCTTGACGTGCTTTACCTTTTTCTCCAAAAGACTAGGGTGAGGAAACCAATGGATTGAGAGTATTTAGAGCTAGAAAGTAAAAATTTATAGAGAGAGAGAGAGAGAGAGAGTGTAGGTGGATTTAGGGTTTTGAAATGTTTAGAGAGAGAATGAGATGAAAAAGTGGCTTAAAATGGCATATTCTCGGACTAATATATGCATAGATTGCTCAGCGAGCAAAACACCATTCGAGCGAATAGGAACAATAAGTGACATTGCTCGAGGACCAAAATCATCGCTCAAGCGCACAATTACCTACTCCCAGAAGTTTAGACAAGAAAAAGACCACTCGAGCGCAAGAAGGACCGCTTGAGCAAAGATATCATACTTTCAGTAGTTTTGCTGACTGTAAAATACCGCTCTAACGCAAGAAAAACTGCTTGAGGGAATAGGCAAAAATCTGGGCAACAACTCATTACAAAACTAACTTCCCAACTTGTTTCAAATGCAACCAAAACTCCCAATAGCCAAACTCAAAAGGTAATAAGATGGAAAATTAGATGAATAATAGTTAAGTACATGAATTCTTGGATTCAAAATCAAGAAATGGATTGGGTCTAAACCATAATCATTATAGTTGCGAATTTTATTTTTTTAGTTAATTTTCTTAAATAAAAAAATTCTAACATGGGAGTATTTGTAATTTTTTAAATTACAAAAAAAATCTATATTTCAAACAAATTTTAAGAGATGTATTTATAATGTAACACCCCAAAATAATTACAAAGATCTATCCACAATATCAATAGATGACAACAACAATAAAGTAATTATCTTCCATTAAATCCAATTGAGTTTACAAAAGAGAAACATATGCGGTATACATTCATAATACCTGGCCTTGAATCTATAGCATATATTTTGAACAAACAAAAAAGAATGGAAGTTAAACAGATAAGAAATGCCCTAAGCGCTTACAGCTCTCCAAGACGATACTTGGTTACAACAAAAGTGGACTCAAGTCCAATACAGTTAAAGTCCTTGGCTTGTACAAAATAAATACAATAAATACACACACAAAAAAAGAAGAAGCTCTCGCTCTAAGTCCTCCTAAGCTATTACAAAGGCATATTATCAGCACCTGAAATGTTTTTCCCACGTAGAGTGTGTAGACAGCCCATTTTTGACCGACCTTAAGACTTAGACGTCATCGATTGAGCGCTTGGTGATGGTGCATGTTGTGCTCGTTCTGAGATTTTGGAGTTTTGGCTGAGAGCCTTGCCTCTGGGCCTCGGAACTTTTTGTGCTTTGGCTCGGTTTGCGGACCAAGTCTTGTTTTCCCTTCCCGGAGGGAGGGAGTGGTCTTGTAGACCATCTCTCTGTGGTCGTAGACTACTTTTCGTGGTCGTAGGCTATTTTTCCTGTTTGGAGACTAGTTTCTGGTTTTTGGAGCCTTTGGCCACGCGCCTTGTCTCGGGACCGCTTAACATTCTCCGTTTGGCGTGGTTTTTGAACCACAGCTTGTTGCCTCTGCCTAGAGGAACACTGTGGTTTGGGAGACCACTTTTGTGGTTGCATACCACTTTTGATGCTCGTCAGCTAGTTTTCGAGGCTTTTGGACGCGTGTTTCGCCTCCCGATTTCTCGTCTTGCATCCGCTTTGGTTTGTTTTTGGTACAAACCTTGCTTTCCTTGTTTGGAAGGTGGTACAAGGGTGGAAGACTAGTATTTCTCCTTGGAGATCACTTTTCCTTTTTCTAGCTAGTTTTCTTGTCAGATAACTGGCTTTCATGGTCCTTGGACCATCTTTTCTGGTCGGCCACCACACTACCACCTTGCATTTAGTGTGTTGACCTCTCCCACCTATGGCCGACTATTTTTTGCTCTGGTTGACCACTTAAAGTGGTCGACCGACCACTTAAACTAGCAGGTCGGCCACTTCAAGTGGTCGGCTGCTTTTTGACACCTTTTTGGAGACATTTTGGGACAGCTGGCACAGTTGGAGAGAATTTGAGCCATCCTCTATACACGTGTATGGAGGGATGGCATTCAAGCTTAGCTTCTCCAAGAAGCTTTGGCTTTCCTCTTCTATAAGAGGGAGGCTCCTCCTCCCTCCTCTAGGTTCAGAAATTTTCCCCAAGAGAGATAGATATAGCATTGTCTCTATATTGCCTTGTTTCTCAATTTTTGTGCATCAAAAGTGTAGTATTCTCTTAGTTTAACACACAAACACACACTTAAACACCTTGCTTGGGTTGTTGAGGGGCTAAGAGGTTGTTTTTGGTGTTCTTGGACTGGTTTAAGCTTAAAGAGGTTGCTGGAGTTGCAGTTATAAAGGAGGTCTTCAAGGGTGAGCATTTGACCTTTAAATACCCCGTTCTTGCTTAGGCTTTTATCCCTTCTTGCATCTGTTTTTAAGCTTAACTCCTAACTAGAAAAAGTTCCATTTTTAAGTGCTTAAAATAGTTGTTTTAGGTCACTTTTTCGTTTGGGGTGTTTTAACCCCTCTTAGGCCTTGTTAGGCCTCATTTTGAGCCACACCTTTAGGCTCTTGTTGAACCCTTTGCATGACCTTTCTACCACTGAAATCCAAAGGATTTTCAGTGGTGGAAAGGTGGTCTTGGTGTCCTAAATAGGAAAGGGTCATCCCCTCTCCTTTATGCCTTGTTTACTAGCTTTGAATGCCTCATGTTTGAGCATCTTTGTTAAGCTTTTGTTGGCCTTATCTTAGCTTGTATTTGTGATTATTTTTCTGTGGCATACCACTATTTTTTCTTAGTTTGGTTACCCCATGCATGGTTAATACACTTGTAGTGTAAATCCCTTAAACTAGATTTGTATGCTTCATGAAATAGCATGTCATTTTAGCTTAGTTTGAGTCCATTTCAGCATGATTTTGGTGATGTTTTGCCATGTCATACCTCTATTTAGGTTTGGTTTGGTTAGTCTTTGCATGCTCCATGCACTTGTAGTGCAATCCCATAAAATAGCCTAACATGCATCATGTTGTAACATGTCATTTTAGCATGCTTTTGGCTTAGCTCTGAGAAGACTTTGTTCATGTTTTAGCATGTTTAAGGACTGATTTGTGTTTTATTGGTCATTCATGACTTGCTTTGTATAGCCTTGGTTCAATCTAGCTTGTTAGCTTTGTGTATTGAATCCTCTAGCATGCATTACTTGGCTTATTTCAATGATTTGGCATCACTTGTTGTGTGATTTCAGCCTGTGTTTCATGGCCATGCATTCACATTTGTTACTCATTCAATGCGTTGGAGGGTTTGCCCCTTTATGCCTTAACATGAACCGTTGCGTATGCCTTCATGCCATAGCTTGCGAGCCACCATTTCAATGTGTTTTTGGGGTTATTATGCTATGATATAACTCTAATTTTCATTGCTTAAGTCATCCTATGCTTGGTTTTAATAGGTGTAGTGTAATCCACCTTATTTGCCTTGTATGTATCATGCCTTATGCCCCTCATACTAGCATGTTTTGGCTTCCTTCCAAGCATGTTTTGGCTTCCTTCCATGCATGTTTTGGACTCATTTTAACATGTTCTAGGACTGTTTTGGGTTGCCTTGGTCACATGCTTCATGTTTTGTATACTTGTAGTATAAATGCTCTTGCTTGCCTCAAGCTTTGAGCACCATTGCATGCTTCATTTGTGTTGTCTACATGATTTGGCATCACTTAACATGACATTTCAGAGCTTATGGTATGGCCATGTTCCCACTTCATTCATGCTTTGAATGCCTTTGAGTATTGTGCATTGTTGCCTTACTGGTAGCCTTAGCTTGTATGCTTACATACCTAGGCCTTTGAGTCCTCATCTCAGCATGTTTAGGTCCTTATTTTGACCTACTTGAGCTCTGTCCATGCTTAGTTCATGCATTTGTGCTATGTATTGCATGCCTCCTTTGTAGTCCTCTTTGCTTGTCTTCATGCTTTAAGGACCCTAGCATGCCATACTTGTGTTGTTTGAATGATTTAGCATCATTTCTTACCTCATTTCAGTGCCTTTAGTGTTGTTACACTTCCATACTTTTCACTCTTTAAGTGTTCTTGAGAGTTGCACCTTAGTGCCTTAATTGGTGAGCCAATTGGCATGCATGCTTGTATGTGTTTTCGGTGCCTTCATTTTAGCATTATGGCCACTGTTTTGGCATGGCTGAGGTCTGTCCATTTCGGTTTAAGTCCATTGAGTATGTGGTTTGCATGTTGTTGCATGCTTGGTTTATTGCATATTGTTGCCCTTGTTGCATTGCATTGTGCATGCATGCATTACATTGTGTTAAGAACCCTATGATTGCCTTGCATTGAGTATGCCATCTAGTTCTTAGCATTCAACATTGTGTATGCCATGTTATTCCTTGTATTGTGTATGCTAGGTTGCTAGTTGCATTGTGTATGCCATGTAGATCATCGCATTGTGTACGTCATGTTCATTGCATTGTATATGCCTTATATCTCACATTATGTATGTTTAGGTTACATTATTGCATTGTGCATGCTAATTGATATTTGCATTGTGCATGCTAGTTGTTCTTAGCATTGTGCATTGTGCATGCCATTAGCCTTATTAGGTTGTTCATAGTGCATTGCATGTTTGCATGCTTAAGTCATATTGCATACTTGCATGATCGAGTCGCATTGTGTATGCCATGTTTGCTTGCATTGTGTTTGGAATTGGAGTTAGTCCAAACACGAGAAACGAGGGATGTTTCATACTTAAAGTGATGAAACGTGCCTTAATTCCCAGTCACTGACGCTCTTGATCATACATGATAGAATTTTAGGCTTTATGTGTTTACTTGTGCATTCATTTTCATATTGAATTGTGCAACTTCGCCTCTCGGCCATCATGCATGGAAATGCGCGATTGGTGGCCCGAGGGTCGAGAACCTACACTCTCTTGACTTCATGACATGATAGGAAGGGTGGTTGTGCACACATATCTTGTAAATACATTGCCATGCCCTTTCTTGCTCCCTGTTGCAGAAAACTGGGATTCAACAGTAACAACTGGCTGGCCAGCCAGAAAAAGTAGCTGGCCGACCACTTTTCTAGTTTTTCAACAACCAAAAGTGGTTGGCAGGTGTTTCTAGAGACCAAAAGTGGTCGGCCACCCTCCCACAGGATTCCCAAGGTGGAGTTTCAGCTTTCTGGAGCTTGGTGCAAGTTTCTGAGAACAAATGAAAACAGAGGCAAATCGGGGCATCGCATTGGATTTCCGAACGAGGCGACCAGGCTCGCATGCATTCCTCTCCCTCTGAGGCTCCTGATTTATTGCTTTCCTTAGCTGCCATGCTTAGATAGCTAGGCTTTGCTTTGGTTTGTACTTTAATTAGTTAATGCGTTAGCTATTCAATTCGTTCTGTAATAATTAGTTAACTAGGATTAGTTAATTAATTGTGTTGTAATAATTAGTTTAATTAGCTTAGATTAGCTAGTTAGCTTCTTATTCGGTCCCTCTTTCGAGAGGACGTATTGTTGTAATAAGCGTGCGTGTGTGTGATGCATGTCTTCTAACCTCCATTTCTTTCTCCCTTTTACTTAACCGCTTACGATGGTTAGTTTTAGGGCATGTTTAATTTAGCATACCTTATGCTTGAATGCGTGCATCTATTCATCTGTATTGCATGCACCGGGCTCAGCGCATCATACTAACTACATTGTATTTCAATTCCAATTTGAATACATGTATCAAGTTGCATTTCACATGCCATTCTAGAATAGCCGAGCCTATCTTAGTTACATTTTCGCATGTGTTGCATTAGCTACCTTAATATGAACTAGGATTATGCATGATTTCTAACTAGTTCTTTGTTTTCTCTCGGAGTACACTGTGAGTGTTTACGCTTTAGCATACTGCATGTGTGTTATTGATTGCCATGAAAGCATGCTTGCCATAAGGCTAACTACTTATTTGATATAACTGCCTGAATGCCTATGGGTAAAGGTTGGATTACTTGAATTAGAACAATTCATTGAAATCCGCATTTTAGCCTACTTGCTAGTAGTAAAACTTCAAATTGTTTTCAAACGAATATGCAATGTTTTGTTCCAAATTAGGCGATCTAGTCTATACTTGTACGCTGTGCGCATCACATAGTAAGATTAGCTAATTAACCGGAATAAGAGCACATGTGTTTTCAAAAATAAGATATCATGCTTAGTATAGGCCGATCTTTGATCGGGCAAGCAGGGGTGCTCATAGATGACCTTCCCCAATCGTACCCAAGTTCTAGAGCTGAGGCAACTTTGGTGATGACGGACACGTGGCCTTAGGCACGAGTTAGGGTTTTCTAAATTTCCCCAAAATAAAATATTTAGGTGGCGACTCTGTATCTGGCAAAGCAGTCCATGTTTGGCACTTCTTTATAAAAATCAGTTTTCCAAAACGATTTGCCGGATTTGGACTCTTTGGTGATTTATCGGTCTTACATCACACATTGTAAGATTAGATTCAAAACCGTGACATTCAAGTCCGAACTGTAGTAGCTCAGAGAACAAAATGAGATTTTCTTGGAAGTTCTCTCCGGGGGCGCGTCTATAGGTGAACCAAAGCTCAGTAGAAATAATTCAACATAGTATATAAATCTTAACAAAGCTATAAGGTGGATGCATATACAATACTCGTGCCAAAACATTTTTATATACCTCTTTCCAAAACTATGCAATGCCAAGTTAATGTCTCGATTCATAAAATCATTTCTGTTATAATAGAAAATAGGGCAGTAAATCACACTTTAGGAATTTCAAAACAGATACAACCTTTCCTAAAAATTTCGTCTGGAGGAACCGTAAGCCGGGACCCATGTAAACGTAAGCTATACAAGCACTATTTGCCATTTCACAGAAATTTTGTCCACGGGATCGACACCCATGTATATGCGCGGTTTTCGTGACTTTCACCCTAGACACTCAGGCCAACTTAGTTCAATAATACAATTCATGTTTCCAAATTTCACCATTTTTCTCAAAACGATAAACATTTTCAATGTATAAATGTGAGATAATGCTAAACTCAAATGAATGAGAAAATAGTTTCAATTCTCCTAATTCACTTGTGATTTCTACAACACTCATTGCTATCCTCCACCGATAGCCTAAAACTTAATTTATATTCTATAAAGATACACTTTCTAAATTTCAAGAGGTAAGTGATAATACATATCTAATTTTACCATCCTCATCAATACTAATCCAATTTCATAATTTCAAAATCAATTTCATTATTTATACAAAACCAACATTTGAGGCATTTAGGGAAAAATCCTTACTCTTTTCAAAATCAACCATTTCCACCCAACTCAACATTATTTCCAACATCAAAATCATTTCCAAGAACCTATTTGAAAAACCCCGCTTTTGATTTTTATCCAAAACCCTAGATTTGTTCCAAATCTTCCAAATTCGCAATATGGTTTAGAAATGACAAATAACTAAGTTAAAACTCATAAAAAGTTGGAAAGTATCCTTACCTCAAGTTAGAAGACAATAAAGAGCAAGGTTGAACTTCAATGGAGTCAAAAATGTACTTTGCTCTGATCAAATGGAAGCTCTAGGTGAGCTCCACCATTTTAACAAAGGGACTAGGGTGTAGAGATCAATGGATGATGGTTTATTTAAGGGTTGAATATGAGTTTTGGAGAGAGAGTGAGATATTAGGGTTTTGAAATGTTTAGAGAGAGAGAGATGAAAAAGTGAATCAAAATGGGCTGTTTGCGAATTGATATATGCACAGTTTGCTCAAGTACAAGATGTGTCGCTCGAGCGACCAGACACAATAAGTTGTTTCGCTCGAGCACAAGAAGCTTCGCTCAAGCGCAAGAAGCTTCGCTCGAGTGAAGAATGCAAACTCTCAGTATTTTTGTAGACCTGCAAAAGTACTGGACACTCACAAAGACTGTTTGAGTGCACAAAGCTTCGCTCGAGTGAAGGGACAAAAATCTGGGCAACAAAAGTTTGAAAAACAAGCTACCAATCTGTTCCAAACGCAAACAACACAACCCAATAGCCAACTCAAAGAGGTATAAGGGGAAACAAGACATGGATAACTATAAAAGACAACGAAACTCGGATTCAAAACATACAATAGGCCAGGTCTAAGCCAGAAACGCTATAACCTCCCCCCTTTAAGGAATTTCGTCCCTGAAATTTAAACCAAACATTAAAACCAAGTTTAAACCAATTATGCAATGATAGTAATTTAACTTTGTCACTATGACCCATCTATTGGTCATCCACTCTCATTAACACGATAAATGAGTTTCAACACTAAATATACAATTCACATTTTCAAAACATATACAATGTTTTTTATTACATTAATATAACAAAGTTTTCAATACATGTTTAGACATCAATAAACAAGTCCAGATATTTCTCACTAACCTTCACCTTATGCTCCCAAGTGGCCTCCTCAACCCTGTGGTGTTGCCACAACACTTTTACCAAAGGAAACGTCTTGCCTTGCAAGACTTGGTCTCAAGTATCTAAAACTCTAACTGATCTCTCCTCATACGAGGCATTCTCGTCAACCTCTAACTCAGTCTAATCCAACACGTGTGAAGGATCCGACTTATACTTCCAAAGCATACAGATATGGATCACGTCATGAACCCCAAAAAGCTATGGCGGCAAGGTCAAGTGATAAGCTACCTCTCTAATTCGCTTTAGGATCTCAAAAGGCCCAATAAACCTAGGAGACAACTTCCCGCTCTTCCCAAATTTCATCAAACCTCGTCTAGGTGATATCTTTAGAAAGACGTGATCTCTCACCTCAAAGGACAACAGTCTCCTCCTACGGTCGGCATAGCTCTTCTAACAACTCTGAACTGTAACCAACCTCTTACAGATAAGTGCAAATTTCTCCGTCGTTTCTCGGACTAACTCTAGACCCAACATAGGTGTATCACCTACCTCGGCCCAACATAGAGGAGATCTACACGGTTGGCCATACAAGGCCTTAAACAGTGTTGTATTGATACTCAACGAGAAGTTGTTGTTATAGGAAAACTCCAATAAGGGCAAGTGCCTCTCCCACGACCCCTTAAAGTCGAGGACACAATCTCGAAGCAGATCCTCAAGGATCTGAATAGTACACTTGGACTGCCCGCCAGTTTGAGGATGGTAGGCGGTACTAAAAGTCAATCTGGTGCCCAAGGCATTCTGTAGGCTCTACCACAACAGAGCCATAAAATGCAGATCTCTATCCGAAACAATAGTCACAAGAACCCCAGGAAGTCGAACAATATCCCTAATGTAAAGGTCGGCTAGATAATCTACCGAGTCATTCGTATGCATAAGTACAAAGTGCGTTGACTTGGTCAATCAGTCCACCACCACCCAAATGGCATCAT
Organism: Camellia lanceoleosa; assembly: GCA_025200525.1. Lineage (NCBI taxonomy): Eukaryota > Viridiplantae > Streptophyta > Magnoliopsida > Ericales > Theaceae > Camellia > Camellia lanceoleosa. The sequence continues at coordinate 147,646,325 of CM045761.1, forward strand.
TAGTCCGTTGAGTCCTCAGGAGACCCACAACAAAATCCATTATGAGATGTTGCCACTTTCACTTGGCTATAGGCAAGGGTTGTAACAAACCCGCAGCCCTCTGATACTCGACTTTCACTTGTTCACAAGTAAGGCACCTTGACACAAACACGGGTATATTCTTCTTCATCCTTTTCCACCAAAATTGGAAAATAAGGTCGTGATACATCCTTGTGCCTCCAGGGTGCACCGCAAGGCATGAATGGTGAAACTCTCAGAGTACCTCCTCTCGATAAGACTCCAACACGAAAAGACGATCAAGATATCTAACATTCAAGTCAGAATACATGTTCAAACCCTTCTCTACCTTTTCACTAGAGATCTTCTCCCGGAGGGTTTCTGCCTCAAGGTCACCCTTCTGTGCTTCTATAACTCGGCTCACAAGTATAGGTTGTGTAACTACCGAAAACAAGGCTGTAGACTCAACGAACTCGCCAAGATGCAAGTCAAATTTACCAATAGGATCCAACATCTTCCATTCCCAGATGGCAATACTCGCTACACTACTAAAGGACTTTCTACTCAAGGGTTCAGCCACTACATTGGCTTTTCTCAGATGATAGTGCAATTCAAAATCGTAATCCTCCATATACTCCATCCACCTCATTTGCCTCAAATTCAGGTCTTTCTGTGAGAATAGATATTTCAGACTCTTATGATTAGAAAACACCTCAAACTTCTCACCATAAAGGTAATGCCTTCAAATTTTCAAAGCAAAGATCACGACTGCTAGTTCTAAGTCACGAGTGGGGTAGTTTCTCTCGTGTGTTTTCAACTGACATAAGCCATATGCTACTACCTTCCCTTTTTGCATCAAGACGCAACCTAAACCTTCCCGTGACGCATAACAGTATATCGAATAGCCCAATCCCCTCTCCAGAATAATTAACATTGGAGCAGTGGTAAGTCTAACCTTAAGCTCTTGAAATGATTTCTCACAAGTCTCACTCCAAACAAATTTGATCGCCCTCTTCATCAGTCTAGTCAACAGTGAGGCTAACCCCGAGAAATCCTCCACAAACCGACTGTAGTACCCGACTAACCCCAAGAAACTGTGGATTTCAAAAGCATTCTTAGATTGTTCCCAATCTTATACTGCTTCTATCTTGGATAAATCTACAATCACTCCTTCCCCAAATACCACATGGCCTAGGAACTTAACTTCCTTTAACCATAATTCACACTTCCTGAATTTAGCATACAGTTTGTGAGCTATAAGAAACTTAAGTACAACTAGCAGGTGTTCCTCTTGTTCCACCTCGAAGGGTGAGTAAATTAAGAAGTCATCAACAAAGACAACTACAAAGCGGTCTAAGAACTCACAGAAGATTCGGTTAATCAAATCCATAAACACAACTAGTGCATTGGTTAACCCAAAAGGCATCACTATGAACTCATAATGGCCATACCGTGTACGGAATGCCATCTTCTGAATATTTTCCTCCCTTTCTCTCAACTGGTGATAGCCCGATCTCAAGTCTATCTTAGAGAAACAACAAGACCCGTTTAACTGGTCAAACAAATCATCTATGCGTGGCATTGGGTACTTATTCTTAATAGTTACTTGGTTAAACTTCCAGTAATCAATACAAAGTCGCAAGGCACCATTCTTCTTCTTAGCAAAGAGAGTCAGTGCTCCCCAAGCTGAAGTACTAGGGCAAATGAAACCCTTATTTAGCAATTCTTGGAGTTGAATCTTCAACTCACTTAACTTAGCGGGTGCAAATCTATACGGGGCCATAGAGATTGGTGCCATGCCAGATACTAAATCAATAGAGAACTTAATCTCACAGTAAGGTGGAAAACTAGTGAGATCCTCAGGGAAAACGTCCGGATATTCACAAACTACCATTGGCAATTTGTCTCGGACTTTGTCACACTCACTACCTAAGAAGGTTGCAAGAAGATCACTAAGTTTATTCTGACCACGCAGATCATACATCGGCGATAAAACTCTATCAGTTATGTCTCCCATGAAATAAAAAAAAGTCATCTCTCATGGTACAAATAGTAACCCTCTGATGGTAACAATCTATGATAGCCGGATACGATGACAACCAATCCGTACCCAATATGGCATCAAAACTCAACATGTCAATTAACACAAATGCAAAAAGGAAGTCGGCGACCAGCAATCTCTATCTCACAACCCCGACACCCTTGTTCCAAGACAATCTCACCGCTAATAGGTGATTCTACACTGAGTGGAGATGCTAACCGAGCCAATTCTAATCCCAAAGTCGATGAAAATGTAGACAAAATAAAAGAATGGGATGCACCCATATCAATCAACACATTGGCAATAAAATTGCATAAAAAGAAAGTACCTCTCACAACTAAAGGCACTGGTACTAAGTCTGGCATGGTAGCAACATACACACGCCCTATAGGTCTCTGCTTCACCTGCTCACCCCTCGGAGCATAAGTCTGATGTACTGATTAGGCCGAAAAGGCTCCTTGATTGGCCCTCGAGGCCTGTGCTAACTGTGTAGGCTGGTGGCTCTGTGTCTGCCACGAACCAAACGCACCAAGTGTGCTACCCAACTGAGGGCAAAACCTCTTCATATGTCCTGATTGTCCACACTGATAACAAGTGGGTGGCTACTCTCTCCCTTGACTCTAGCTTTGAGAACGAGCCACAGACGGCGCAGACTGGTACCTTCCTCCTCTCTGCGGGCAAGCTGGTGACTTCTGACCCAACTGGCCACATTTGTAACAAGAGAAGCCTCCTTGATTACCTCTCTCTGAACTCGAACTCGGCATAGGAAAAGTGGATCTAGACTGCGCAGTCTGGGATTGTTGTGGAGCGGGACCCCTTTGCTTCTTACTACCCCGACTCTCCCCCTGAACCTCCTAATTCTTTCTAGAGCCCCTCATTCGCTCTTCCTCTGCCTGAACTATGGTCTCAAGATAAGCCACAAGGTGTCTGCAGTCCCTAATCATCAACCCGGCTACCTTGAAAAAGATTCCGATCCTCAACCTTTTCTCTAACTCGATACAACGTCATTCCTTTGTCTCCACGAGTTCCAGTGCAAATCTAGAGAGGCTTGTGTAAGTTACTTTAAACTCGGCTACCAGTGAACTAAGCTACTAGAGCTTCAGAAATTGGTCTCTCAACTTCTCCCTAGCAGTGGGAGGCAAGAACTTGTCTTGGACGGCGTTCACAAAGGCCTCCCAAGTCACCCTAATACGCCTACGCGCATACTTCCACCATTGACTCACATCTCCCTTCAGTTAGAAGAATGCCAAGGTCACTCTCAAATCGTCATCTTCGATGCCAAGCATCTTAAATGTTTTCACCATATGTTCGAACCATTTATCCGCTTTCAAAGGCCCTTTAAGGTCACCCAAAAACTCGTCCGGATTAGACTGGAAGAACTCCATCTTTAAGAACGACGACCTTGCCTTAGTTACTTGGGCTTGGACTTGATTCTCAGCCTTGAGAATGTTCATGGATTCCCGCAAAGCTCCGGCCATTTCATGGGCTAAAGAGTCCATGGCCTGCTGACTAACTAGTTTGATCACATTAGCCTAACCAACCCCTTCTTTTTGCGCCAGAATCTCATCCGGTAAAGGCACCTCATGCCTCCTAGGCTTACCATGCCTACCACTACCCCGTCCATATCTTGACATCCTAATGAAGGGAACAAAAGAGATTAGCAAATTTACAAATGTGCCGAAGCTAACTCACTCACATCCTAATGCGATGGACAATAGTAATTTACTCCACATAAACACATAATCATATAAACACATATGAATCTACTTCCTAGATAATGATCATCCTACAGCATTGCCAGAGTTCCAATTAGAAATAGCAGTGATCAAGTGCTCTTCTAATAGGACTTCCAAAAACTCGTAGGCTGAATCAATATCTTAGGAACTAAACCCCATACCCATATAACCACATAAGCATGTTATCATATAAGCATACCATGCATACAAATATCCCTGTCAAGCGAGACAAACCCATTGTGGCAATAGCCACTTCCTACGTATCCAAAGTATTCAAACCCAATACGTTCTGATACCAAGTTGTAACGCCCCAAAATAATTACAAAGATCTATCTACAATATCAATAGATGACAACAACAATAAAGTAATTATTTTCCATTGAATCCAATTGAGTTTACAAAAGATAAACATATGCGGTATACATTTATAATGCCTGGCCTTGAATCTATAACATATATTTTGAACAAAAGAAAAAAAATGGAAGTTAAACAGATAAGAAATGCCCTAAGGGCTTATAGCTCTCCAAGACGATGCTTGGTTACAACAAAAGTGGACTTAAGTCTAATACAGTTAAAGCCCTTGGCTTGTACAAAATAAATACAACAAATACACACAAAAAAAAAAAGCTCTCGCTCCAAGTCCTCCCAAGCTATTGCCTTGGGGGAGGCATATCATCAGCACCTAAAATGTTTTTCCCACGTAGGGTGAGCCAAAGCCCAATAGAAATAATCTAACACGGTATATAAATCTTAACAAAGCTATAAGGTGGATGCATATGCAATACTCATGCTAAAACATTTTTATATACCTATTTCCAAAACTATGCAATGCCAATTTAATGTCTCGATTCATAAAATCATTTCTGTTACAATAGAAAATAAGGCAGTGAATCACACTCTGGGAATTTCAAAACAAATACAACCTTTCCTGAAAATTTCTTCTGGAGGAAACCATAAGCTGGGACCCATGTAAACGTAGGCTATACAAGCACTACTATTACCATTTCACGGAAATTTCGTCCGCATGATTGGCACTCATGTATACGCGCGGTTTTTGGGACTTTCACCCTAGGCACTCAGGCCAACTTAGTTCAATAATACAATTCGTGTTTCCAAATTTCACCATTTTTCTCAAAACAATAAACATTTTCAATGTATAAATGTGAAATAATGCTTAATTCAAATGAACGAGAAAATAGTTTTAATTCTCCTAATTCACATGCTTTTTCTACAACACTCATAGCTATCCTCCACTGATAGCCCAAAACAGATATTTCTAAATAGATAATTTATATTCCACAAAGATACACTTTCCAAATTTCAAGAGGTGAGTGATAATACATATCCAACTCTACCATCCTCATCAATACCAATCCAATTTCATAATTTCAAAATCAATTTCATTATTTATACAAAGCCAACATTTGAGGCCTTTAGGGAAAAATCCTTACTCTTTTCAAAATCAACCTCAAGTATCAAAATCAACCATTTCTACCCAACTCGACATTATTTCCAACATTAAAATCATTGCCAAGAACCTATTTGAAAAGCCCCTCTTTTGATTTTTATCAAAAACCCCAGATTTGTATCCCCACAACCCAAGTGATATGGGCGTATGACAACATAAGCTGAGAGGTCATGAGTATTGTAAAAGTACGAGTCCAGGTGGGCCCATCTGAGCAAGAGATCGAGTTTTACGTCCTAGATGTACAAGCTACCTTTAACCTGCTGTTAGGAAGGCCTTGGTTACATCTTGTGAAGGTTGTGTCCTCCACCCTTCGTCAAATGTTAAAGTATCTTCATGGGGGAGGAGTAGCAATTATTTTTGGGAACTCATGCATCCATCCACCTCCGAAGGTGACTACGCCAGTGCTAGAGATCAATCATGGCGACGAAGATGTGTTTCTCTCGGGATTCACTCTAGCTGAAGCCTAGGTAGTGCAGATAATTCTGGCCGCGAATGAAGGCATGTATGTTAGTGCTCAGTCCATCTACTTCATAAGAAGCTGTGGCATGTTCCAGGAATGGGGCTAAAAAAAAGTGGGCAGAAAGGTGTTGCAGCATTAGCAGAGGTGTCACACAACCCGCATGCCTTTTGGACTGGGCTATTGTAGACCGCCCGAACTTCCTTAGCGCGCCTCCCCTTTCAAAGAGGGCGTGGATTGGGTTCTTAGCTACTACAGTTCGGACTCCTGTCACGGTTCTGAATCTAATCTCACAAAGTGCAATGTAAGACTGATAAATCACCAAAGAGTCCAAATTCGGCAAATCGTTTTGGAAAATTGATTTTAATCAAGAAGTGCCAAACATGGACTGTTTTTCCAGATTACAGAGTCGCCACCTAAATATTTTGTTTTGGGAAACTTAGGAAACCTTGACTCGTGCCAAAGGCCATGTGTCCGTCATCACCAAAGTTACCTCAGCTCGGGAACTTGGGTACGAGAGGGGAAGGTCTTGAAATGAGCACCCCCACTCGCCCGATCAAAGATCGACCTCTACTAACATGATATGTTGTTTCATAGACACATGCGTTCTTATTCTGATTATTAATCCAATATTTACTATGTGATGCGCACAACACACAAGTATAGACTAAATCGCTCGATTTGGAACAAAACATCTCATGTTTGTTTTTCGAAAGTGGTTCGAAGTTGCTACTCGCAAGTAGGCTAAAGCGTGGATTTGCTACCCTTAAGTGGGCTTAAAACATGATTTGCCACTTCAAGTGGGCTTAAAACTCACATTTTGATGAATTGTTCCAATTCAAGCAATGAAGCCTTCATCCACAGGCATTCATGCAGTTTAATCACTTAAGCACATAGCCTCATGGAAAACATGCTATCATGACAGTCACTTACACACATGCAAGGATGCTAAAGCATAACCACTTACAGTGTACTCCGAGCCAAAACAAAAGCTAGTTAGAAATATGCATGATCCTAACTATACAAGATGCCTAATGCAACACATGCAATAATGCAACCAATAGGCTCAGCTATCTAAAATGGCATATGAATGCAACACTTGATAACATGCTATGAAACACGTATTTCAAGTAAGTATTGAAATACAATGCAGTTTGTATGATGCGCCGAACCCGATGCATGCAAAACAAATGAATGATGCAAACATGCAAGCATAAGAATGCTAATTGAAACATGCCCTAAAACTAATCATCGAAAGCTGATAAGTAAAAGGGAGAAAGAAATGGGGTTGGAAGACATGCATCACACACACGCACACTTATTACAATATTTTCCCTCTCGACGGAGGGTCCGAATGAATTTAGCTAACTAGCTACGCTAATTAAACTAATTATTACAAACCAACTAATTAACTATGCTAAGCTAATTAATTATTACAAAACTTTAACTAATTAACAAATTAATGAAGTTACAAAACCAACTAAGTATGAAAGACATCTAAATTAGACTGCCACAGCCCTGCCTTGAACAATGAAGGATGCATGCTCGGTTTTTGCCCCGAAAAGCTCTCCGGTTTGCTCTATTTGCAAGGTTTCTTCAAGAACTTGTTGCTGAACCTTACCAAATCATTGCTGGGGAATGCACCAGTGGCCTGCCGGCCATGAATGGTGACTGCCGACCCCCCTGTCGGCCAAGGATGTGCAGTGCCGACCACGGATGAAAAGGTGCCGACCATCAAGAAGGCACTGTCGGCCGCTGATGTGCTGAAACTCCATTCTGCAACAAAGCTCAACAGAGAGGAAAGGGAGGGTCTCTCAAGGACATGTATGTACCATCCCCCTCCATATCACCTCAAAACATCAAGGGAGAGGCATCGTTGGATCCAAGACCACTAATTGAGCATCTCGATGCATGATGACCAAATATTTAACTTGCACAAGTTTAATGAATGCAATGCAAGCAAGACTCTAAGACCATGGCCTTATCATGAGAGGTCAAAGGCAATGGAGACAAAGGGGATTGGCTCACTTTCATCACTTTAAGTATGAAGTGGACCAATCCACCTCGTGTTCAACATAACATCCGGTTGAACAAGATGCAATGCAAAATGCAACATGCTCATCTACCAATGGTAAGGTGGCATGCACAAAACTCTATCATGGAAGCAATTCATGCAAGACATGTTATAGAACCAAAAGCACTAAAGCAAGTGAAGGATATTACACATGAGGCATGCACTATCAATCTCGAATGGTCAAACCAACTATGGACAGACCTACATTATGCCAAAACAGTGGCAAAATTGTGCTGGAAATGAAGCACCAAAAGCTACAACAACATGCTCATGCATTGGCTATCAAGCTAGGCATCAAACGCAACTCTCAAACACAATCAAAGAGTGATATGCATGAGAATATAGCAAGGCTATATGCTCTGAAATAACATGTTAAATGATGCCATATCACATAAACACCACAAACAAGGCATGCTAGAAGGCTCAAAACTCAAGACTAGCTAAGGCACTTACACCATAGCCATATCAAGCAAGCCCCAAAGGACCAAGATCACTCAAAATAGTCCTAAGGTAGGCCGAAACAATGCTAGAAACATGATGAAGTATAGCCAAAACAAGCTAGAATGGTAAGCCAAAACACTAAGCATGCAAGGCCAATGAGTGGGATTGCACTACAAGTATCAAAACCAAGCAAGAGGTGACTCCACCAACAAAAATCAGAGTTGTAATATGGCAAAATAGGATCCAAAACATGCTGAGATGGTAGCCCAAAAGCTTAGACAAGCATGCATACATATTATCCCATGATTAAGACACAAGACACAACTCTCGAAAAGCATTGAAAGAGTGAAACATGTGAGAGTATGGCTACACCATATACACTAAAATCATGTTAGAAATGAGGCCAATGCATGCAAACAACTCAAGTAATGCATGCTAGAGACTTGACACTCAAAGCTAGTCAAAGCCACTTACACTACAACCATACAAGGCAAGCCTCACATGGCCAAGACCAACCAAAATAGAGCTAAGGCATGCTAAAATAACACCAAAAACATGATGAGATAGAACCAAAATAGGCTAGCATTATGGATCAAAGCATTGAACATACAAGGCTAAATGGCAAGATTACACTACAAGTGTAAAAAGCATGCATAAGGTGACTCAACCAAGCCAAAATAGAGTTATGCCATGCTGAAATAAGGCCAAAAATAGGCTGAGAACAAGCCAACACATACTAGAAAAACATGCTCAATAATTAGGCCAACAAGGCAAGCAAACAAGACAAGAGGAGAGGGGAACACCCCCTCCTTTTTTAGACCTCAAAACCACATTTCTACCACTGAAAATCCACTGGATTTCAGTGGTTAAAAGGCTAAACAAAGATGATCCCAAAGGCCTTAAGAGATGGTACAAAGCAAAGCAAAACAAGCCACCAAAGGAGGTAGACCACCCCTAACTCAAACAAGGCCTCAAACAACCATTTTAAACACTTAAAAACAAAGCTTTTTGTAGTTGAAAGCTAGGCCTAAAATAGCATGTAAAGGTGGCCAAATACTTAAGAAAAATAAAGCTTAAAGAAGGTAACTACTCACCCTTGAAGAACCACAGCAAAACAGGCACCTCTAAGGCAAAAAACCAAGCTTTGAGAGCTCAAATCACTCCTTCAAGAGCCTCAGCAACAAGATAGAGTGTTTGACTAGGTGTTTGTGTGCAAAAGTATGAAGAAAACACACTTTAGGGCACTATTGAATACAATATAGAGAGAAAGAGAAAGGATGCTAGAGAGAGAGAGAGATTTTTTGTCCCTCAAAATTCAGAACCTTTGGAAAGGAAGAGGGGCCTTCCCTTATATAGAACAATGCAATCCAAAGCTTGCTTGACAAGCTTAAACTTGCCTCCATCCATCCATACATGTGTATGGAGGATGGTTTAGTGAGAAACCGGTGGCTCAAAAGATCTAAAATAATATCTCCTGAAACAAGGTGTTCTGCCGGCCATCAGTGGTGGCCGACAGTGCCTCATTGTTGGCCGGCAAGGCCTCTCTGATGGCAGGCAGGGCAAAGACCATAGCCGACAGCCCTCTCCTATGGCCGGCAGGCCATCATGAACAACAATATGGAGGGACCAAAGCATGGTCCAAAAATCAGACATAATGGAAATAGGGCCTGGAAGGATCAAGCCTGGAGCATTCCATTGCGAAAGTTGAGCACTCGACGAGCGATCAAGCTTGTCATCGAATGTACCTGCAAGCACATCCAAGTCTTGAGGACGGTCAAAAATGGGGTGTCTACAGCTATGTACCTACCAAAGAGGACTGGATAAGGAAGGGGGAAGAAATAAGGGGCAGAGCCAAAGCCAAGAGAGCCGGGAAGCATTATGAGCTCGTCCACAAGCCAATCTAAGGGATGTTAAATGGCCGTTTTGTTCGAGAATGAGAGGATTTTCCTTTTTGCGGCTTTCCCGAGCCTTGGGTAAATTCCTCGAACAAGCATATCCCCGGGTTTGAGATCTTCTTTGACCATCAGCTGCAAGACAGTGATAAGGAAAGGGTTGAACCAAGCATCAAAGTTAGCCAAATCACGGAAGATGACTCAAAAAACAGCGAAGCTGAAGTAGGGACAGCACTAGCCAATCTCCTAATAGATCCTGCAGTCGGCCTAGAGAACTTGGAGGATAACTTTACTGTGTCCATGATCGGGGAAGAATCAAGTATAGACCCAACCAGTGGTATTTCGGATGCATCAAAAGCGCCACGTCTTACTTGGCAGCTGAAAGAGGGCTTTCTTTCCAGTTCTAAATTGGGTGATGAGCCAAAATCTGATTCCACTGAATCTGTGGAGTCAGGATCAGATTCAAGTTCCTCTGAGTCTGAATCTGGCATTCTCGGGGATGGTAGCCCAGATGCTAAAGTCCTATCTAGGTCTTCATTAAGCTTTTCTTTTGAGTCTGTAACCCAAGATCTAGACCTTTTGAATGAAAACTCTGTAGATTCTGTGTATTTCTCTGTGCTCCTGGTTTATTGCATTGACCAAGATTTTCAAAATTTTAACGAAAATGAAGAGGAAGAAATTCCTCTGGTTTTGAAAAACTTAATTAATCGGGAGGAGGAGAGGTTTGCTAAGTCGTGTATTAATGAAATCATTGCCATTAATGTGGGTACTGAGAAAGATCCGCGCTTGGTCTAGATCGGGTCCACGTTGTCTTTGGAGGAACGCGAGCATTTAATCACTTTATTAAAAGATTTTAAAGATGTTTTTGCGTGGTCCTCCGAAGACATACCTAGAATCGACCCTAAGATCGTATAGCACCAGATCCCTCTTGACCTTGAGGCCCGACCAGTTAAACAGAAATCACAAAGAATCCTTTCGGATTGGGCACTGAAAATCAAGGAAGAGGTCACCAAGCACATTGATGCAGGATTCTTGTTAGTATCTGAGTATCCAACCTAATTGGCCAATATCGTCCCAGTGCCTAAAAAGGATGGCAGAATTCTGGTTTGTGTCGACTTCAGAGATCTAAACAAAGCAAGTCCGAAGGACGATTTTCCACTATCGCAGATAGATGACTTGGTGGACTTTGCTACTGGCCATGCGTTGCTTTCCTTTATGGATGGGTTTTCTGGGTACAATCAAATTCTGATGGCATCGAAAGACCAGGAAAAGAATTCTTTCTCTACAGCATAGGGTACATAATGCTACCGACTCATGCCGTTTGGGTTGAAGAATATTATGGCTACCTATCAGAGGGCTGCGACCACCATTTTGCATGACATAATCCACAAAGAGGTTGAGGTGTATGTGGACGACATGATTGTCAAATCCAAAGAGCGAAAAGGCCACTACATCGCACTGGAAAAATTATTTCAACGGATCAGGGAATACAGATTGAGATTAAACCAGCAAAAATGCACCTTCGGCGTAACAGCAGGGAAAATGTTAGGCTTTCTGATCACGCAGAGGGGAATTAAAGTAGATCCTTTCAAAATCAAGGCCATCTTAGAAATGCCACCACCAAGGACTAAAAATGAGGTGCATGGCTTTCTGGGTAAAGTATAATTCATAATACAATTTATCTCCAAATTAACCTTGACTTGTGAACCACTATTTGGTCTCCTGAATAAAGGAAAGAAGTTTCGATGGGATGATCGACGTCAATTTGCTTTTGAGCATGTCAAGCAATACCTACAGTATCTGCTTTTGTTATCACCGCTAGAGCTGATGAAGCCTCTAATTCTGTACCTGTCGGTAACCAAGTCAACCATGGGGTGCATGCTAGCTCAAGAATCTGAAGATAGAGTTGAGCAGACCATCTATTACTTGAGCAAGAAGATGCTAGACTATGAGACCCGCTACACTTCCTTGGAGAAAGCTTACTTAGCCTTGGTATGGGCTACTAGGAAGTTGAGGCACTACTTGTTAGCTCACTGTAGCTCACCTTTTTCGCACCTCCTTTTAGAAGGTTTGAAAAAAATCCCTTCAGTTCGGACTCCCGCGGTTCTAAATCTAATCTCAAAAGTGTAATGTGAAATTGATAAACACCAAAGAGCCCAAATCCGGCAAATCTTTTCAAAGATCGATTTTTGAATCAAAATTGCCAAAATTGGACTACTTTACCAGATACAGAGTGCCACCTAAATATTTTATTTTGGAAAAATTTAGGAAACCTATGACTCGTGCCAATGGCCACGTGTCCATCATCACCAAAGTTGCCTCGGCTCGGGAACTTAGGTACGAGAGGAGAAGGTCATGAATTGAGCACCCCTGCTCGCCCAATCAAAGATCGGCCTCTACTAATCATGATATGATTTTTATATACATTATATGCTCTTGTTCTAGGTTATTAGGCTAGCATTACTACGTGATGCGCACAAGCAAATATAGACTAGTTTGCTCAAATTGAAACAATTTAATTTCATGTTTGTTTGTGAAAATGATTTGAATTTGCCACCTCAAGTAGGCTCAAAGTTTGCGAATTTGCCACTAAACAAAGTGGGCTTAAAGCTGTGAATTTGCCACTAGACATAGTGGGCTTAAACATATATTCGTTGAATCGTTCCAATTCAAGCAACAAGCCTTCATCAACAGGCAGTCAAACAATTATAGCAAGTAAGCATTTAGCCTCATGGCAAGCATGCTAGATATGGCAATCACTCACACTCATGAAAATATGCTAAAGCACTAAAATCTCACCTAGTACTCCAAGCTAAGAAGATATGAGTTAGAAAAATATGTATGATTCTTAACTATGCAAAATGTCTAATGCAACACATGCAAAGAATGCAATTAATAGGCTCAACTACTAATATGGCATATTAATTGACTTGATAACATGCAATTAAACACGTATTCAAAGAAGTATTGAAATAACAATGCAGTTAGAATGATGCACCGAGCCTTGGTGCATGCAATTTGAATGAATGGATGCAAGCATAAAGCATAAGGTATGCTAATTGAAACATGTCCCTAATCTAACCATCAAAAGCGGATAAATAAAAGGGAGAAAGACATGGGGTTGGAAGACATACACATTATTACATTATGCTCTCACGAAAGAGAGTTCGAGTGAATAAACTAGCTAAGCTAAACTAAGCTAAGCTAAGCTAATTAAGCTAATTATTACAAAATTTGAATAAATAGCTAAACTAATTAACTAATTATTACAACACTTGAAATGAATAATTAACTAATTGTCAAAGTTAATTAATTAAAAGAAATTAACTAGGCTAAACTAATTAATTATTACAACACCAACTAATTAGCTACAACTAATTAGGCTAATTAAATATTACAACACAATTTATTCACAATTATGATAATAATACTAATGAAACAATCAATTGCATTTGATAAGAACATAATGGAAGATGGATGAAGGTTGCATGCACATCGCTTGAAAGATACTATGTCTTCCCAGGCCATCTCTGTTTCACCTTAAGCCACTGCCTCTGTTTCCTGCAAACCTGCACTGTTGGCCACACACCAAGGGCTAGCCGTGCATCACTGACAGCCGGCCGGGTCTACAGATGATCGGTCGTGGATCAATTTGGTACAAAACTCTATTTTTGTGTTCTGAGGTGAACCAATGTAGACAGAGTGTCCTCAAGCTCTATTTGTCCCTTTCTTCCTTCTCTGTCATGGGAAAGCCTCGAGAGAAGGTTAAAATTGATTCCAAAGCCATCAATGAGCAAATTGATAGCTTGATGGTCTTGGATATAATTTTGGATAAAAATCAATGAAATGAAAAGAATGAGACCACCCCCCCTTTTGTCATGGTATGTACTCAAAGAGGGAGGTTGCAACGCTTCAAGAATCATCAAAATGCCATGAATTAGCATGTGACGGCTCTTGACACAAGGAACTTGGCATAACGTTTGGCCAAGTTGGAGCAATTTTAAGCCTTTTTCTTCATATGTGTTGATACAAGTTTTAAGCCAATTTTATTAAGCCTTGCCATTCTTTAGTCCATTTGCCCATGGTCATTAAGTCCTCTAAAAGGAGAGAAGCGTCAAATGGGAAGTAATTCTCAACATGAAAGAGAGATTACACCGTTGACAATGGATCTCCGTAGAGATTAAGCCATTAAGCGCAAAACTCTAGTTCATGTATTGAATAACCATCAACCATTTGAAACAACTCTCAAATGAAAGAAATAAATAGTAAGTTGATTATTAAAATGAGGCTCTTAAACAAGGAAATTACTTAAAGAAAGCTAGAACAAACATACAATAAGCTATGTATATGAACATATGAGACAACAAGCGAACTAATCAAAGCATAAGCTATTTAAATAAATTAAAACACCCCTAAAACAGCCCCTAATAGGTGAAAAAAGTAGCTAAAAGCAAGAGAAAGTAAGTAAAAAGAGTAGAGAAAAAGCTATGGAACAAAGCCTAAGGAGCGGTGGCTAACCCCTCCACTTTTTGCAATTTTAAGTCACATGTTTCAGCCTCAAAACAATCAAAATACAGTCCAAAAACAGCCCAAAAATAGTGGCTAAAAGTGTGTTTAAAGAGCACAAAAAGATAAGCAAAAGCAAGAGATATAAAGCTAGTAAGCAAAATCAAGGAAAGGTGGCTAACCCCTAAACTTTTGAGACTTTTAAATCATGTTTTTCAGCCTTTACAAACTTTGAAAATCAGTATATAAAGACAAGAAAAATAAAGGAAAAGAGTAGAAGAAGATGAAAGAAGAAAGTGCAAAATTATACCTTTGAAAGAGAAGTAAGCTCTTAGTTAACAAACTTGATTCCAACACCCTCAAGTTTATGAAACTTAGTTTGAAATCTCAAAAACAAGCTTCAAAAACAAGCTCCAATGGTGTATGTATTGTACATGTATAGCTAAAAGAGGTTTGAAGGTGAAAGGAGGAAGGAAGAGGGAGGAGGTCCTTTTTGCTCTTCAAAGTCTTTTGGAAATTTTTCTAACCTTGAATTCAAAAGAAAGAGGTTCTATTTATAGAATTTGAGCCAAAAATATCATAAATATCTTCAAACAAATATATTTTTTCAATTGCCGCCGGTTGTCTGCGTGGCGCCACCGAGACACGACCGACCTTCACTAATCCATGGCCGACTCTCAAAATCTGCATTCAGGCCCAACTTCAAACAGGCATATCTCCCTCATCCGGACTCGGTTTTAGGTGATTCTTCAGTCTAAATTGAAGCCCCAGAAGTCTATTTTTCAATGGAGGTGGCCTCACATCTAAATTCTAAGTGTACAAAGAGATAGTCCTGATTTAGTGAAGGCTGCTCAGTTTTTCTCTCAATGGTTTCACACTCAACCATTTCCCCAACTAGTTTTCTTCCCTCTCCTCCAATTTTCTTCAACTCCAAACCTATAACTAAGAGGTTTTAAATATTTTTCAAAGAGTTCACCTCTCTTCCATTTATTTCCATTTTTTCCTTACTTGATTTTATCGAAAATGCAATGTTTTAAATGAAATGCGAGCCTCGGAACATCGTAGAAGCATTTGGAAAAATATTTTGAAAAAGAGGGTTTTAAGGTCTAAAATAGTTTGGCCAAAATAGGGTGCAAGGTTTGGGATTAGAGCTTGAATCCAAATTTCTTCGTTGAAAATTCAAAAGATTGCACAGTGTAACTTTCATCATCGAGTGTTTGGAATAAAGCACCCAAGTCTTAGGGGCGATCAAAAATGGGGTGTCTACACTCACTCCATAATCCTAGTTTCGAGATTAGATTCCATTAAATATTTCTTTGAGAAACTAGCACTTACAGATAGGCTAACTCGTTTGGCTGCTTCTTCTCTCCAAATTTGATCTCAACTATGTTACACGCAAGTCAGTTAAAGGAAGAGCTGTAGCGAAATTCCTGGCCGACCACCCAGTAGAGGGTGATGAGGCGGTGGAATACTTGTTCCCCAATGAAGACATTCTGCAAGTCGAAAAGGAAACTTGGATGATGTACTTTGACGAAGCATCCAATCAATATGATTATGGGATAGGTGTGCTGCTGATAGCACCCGATGATTCCCATATACCTTCAGCCTTCAAACTCCGATTCAAGGTGTCCAACAACGAAGCAAAATATGAAGCATGCATTGCTAGTTTAGAAGCTACCCTAGAACTAGGGGCAATAAGGTTGGATGTCATTAGGGACTCAAACTTGGTTGTTTTATCAAGCAAATGGAGACTAGAAAGTCAAAGAAGAGAAAATGAAGGTCTACCATCAGGCCCTGGATATTCTGATTCCGAGGTTTGAAAAGTTGACATTTACGCATCTGTTAAGAGAGAACAACCGGTTTGCTGATGCACTGGCAACTCTATCTTCTATAGTAGACATCCCGTTGGGAGTGAAGATTCATCCAATCATTATTGAACAGAAATACACACCGGCCCATGAGGCCATTGCCACAATAGATGAAGTGCAAGACAAAAACCCCTAGTATTACGATATTTGGAATTTTTTAGAAAAGAAAACGTATCCACTAGGGGCAAATGCCAAGGACAAATGGGGAATATAGTGTCTGGCCGTCCAATTTATCATCTGTAGAAATAAGCTGTATAAAAGAAGTCATCTGGGAATGCACAAGTTGTGTGTGAAGGAAAAAGAATTGAAGCATATCATGGAGGCTATTCACGAAGGAGAGTGTGGGACACACATGAATGGTGTGATGCTAGCCTAGAAGATCCTCAGACAAGGTTATTACTGGTCAACCATGGATGAGGATTGCATTGGTTTTATACAGCGATGCCATAAATGCCAAATCCATGCCAATTGCATGAACATACCACCGTCTAAGCCTTACAACATAACTTCACCATGGCCATTCTCAGTCTGGGAAATCGACGTTATCGGTGCAATCTCGCCAAAAGGGTCACATGGACACGAGTTCATCCTGGTGGCGATCGACTATTTCATGAAGTGGGTAGAAGCTCAGTCTTATGTCGTGTTGAAAGCGTCATATGTAGCCAAATTCATTAGAAATAACATCATCTGCCGGTATGGAGTTCCAAACGAGATCATATCAGATGACGGCTCACACTTTAAGAAAAAGATGGTGGATCTGCTTGAGAAATATAACATAGCTTTTCACAAGTCATCGACATATAGACCACAGACTAATAGAGCTGTTGAGACCGCTAATAAGAATATCAAGAATATCTTACAGAAAATGGTGATAACATACAGGGACTAGCCGGATAAACTACCATTCGCGCTCTAGGGCTACAGAACCTCAATCCGAACATCTACAGGAGCAACCCCCTATTCTCTCGTCTATAGGATAAAGGTTGTTCTGCCAATTGAAATTGAAATGTCGTTGTTGCGAGTTATGGCCGAGTGTCAGATAGTGGAGGCGGACTGGCAGCAAAGTAGATTTGTGGAGTTAATGTTGTTTGATGAGAGAAGACTAAGGGCATTTTATCATGTCTAGGGCTACCAACGCAGAATTGCTAGGGCTTTTTAACAAGAAAATTAAGTCCAAGAATCTCAAAAAGGGAGACATGGTACTGAAAGACAACCAAACCCGCATCCACGACCCTAGGGGCAAGTTCCAACCCAATTGGGCTAGTCCTTACATCATCAAATGTATCTTGTTAGGAGGGGCGATTATTCTCATGGACCTAGATGGCCTAGATTTTTCACAGCCGATCAATATGGACAAGTTGAAGAAATACTATCCCTAAGGGGCTCACTAGGTCGGAAACCCAAAAGGGAGACCTAGGCAAAAGTTAGAACATGAAAAATTAGAAATAAAGAAAATTTGAGCTCGCAAGGTTGAAAACCCTAAAGGGCGACTTTGGCAAAAGTTAGAGCACAAAAAAAGAGAGTTAATACTCGAGTGAACCTGAATCGAACTACGTAAGACCTGATTCCCATCTTTGGGATACGTAGGAAACTTCATCACGAAGTTCGACCTTGACCATCTCCAACTCAACTATCCTATTCGTTCATTTTTTATCAAGCCATCTTTCTCTATTATCAGTTAGCTCGGTTATGTGATCTTCAGCATGGCGGCAGAAGGGCTAATATGAATGCAGTTATAGGCAGTTGCGATCTATTGATTTTAGACTGTACGTCTTGAGGGTTGATTTCGTGCGTGTCAAGCAATGATCATTCCCGAAAATTGTTTTGAAAAGTTTTAATGAAATTTGATTTTGTTCAAAATTTTACCTTTTACAACTTAGACCATTTCAGGACCAAAAGGACAATTCTTAGTGCTCACAATTTTAATTCCATTGATTTCAACACAAAAGTACATTCTCCAAACTCTCTGATTTAAATCAAAGTTGCTTTTACATCATAAAACTTGAAAAAGAGGTCAAAGCAATAAACTAGGGGCATAGGTGAGATTAGATGTTCCTGTGTCTTCAGCTCGTGCTTGCAAAAGTCTCTACCACCAAAGTTAGCCCAACCTGTGCCTCATCCTCAAGCCAAGCCAAGCGCTCAACAGAAAAGGCATAATTGAAGCTAGGAGCAGGGGCCAAAAGCTCTCTTGTCCTCCAAGCAGTGAGGTACCGAGTTAAGTGTGAACCACGAAGTGGGAATGAAGCTGGGTATTCTACCCCCTCATGTAGACGGGTTTGATCATGTCCAAACTGGAATTTAAACTGAAAGCAGAAGCAAAACACGCAGTGCATGAGGCCAATCAACTAAATACCCGACTTTCGGGACATGCTGTAGCTCATCTCAGTCAAATTAAGCCAGGGGCAACACCAAGCTATGTCAACTGCAGATCTGCTACACATCCAGTTGCACCACCATTCCTTATTAGGAAAGTCCACTAGTTGCTGGCGGAAGAAATAAGATCGGGCTGAATATTCGGAGCAAGGGTCCACCACTTTCAGTTTATCCATGAGCCATACCTGGGAAGGGATGAAAAATAGGAGAGATTAAAGAATAGAGAGATATACGTTGAGAGAAAAATAAAGAAAAGGGTTTAGAGAGAAAATAAAGCGTGAGTGCCGAGTGATGTGAGAATCATAAATAAGAATTGGTAGGAAACAATACCTAGAGCAGTAGTGGACTCCCCGTAAAGCTGGTGGTCTCTCGCCAATGAAAAGCTTCTAAACCCATTAGGGTCTTGGCCAGTGCCAAACTAATGTAACTCTTACCCTCTTTCAGATATTGGGCTACTTCGATTAACCTAATGTTAGCTCCGCCATAACTAGGGGCAAGAAGAAAATGCGCGAGCATACATAAGCAAAGGACATGTTGCTAAAAGCCTCGCCAGAGAATGTCGCCTCTGTCTCTGATATCAGAAAACCGATGAATCAAATCGGGTGCATCTAGCTCCCCGTCATGAGCCAAAGATCGAGCTTCATGCAAAGTAAGCCCATGCATCGGTCCTAAAGCCAGGGCATGGATAAAGCGAGGCTGAGTCGTCATGTTGGGATTCCAGCAATGCTTGAAACTCTTCAAAAGTCGAACACATTTCCTGTGCTCCAAAGCAAAATACATGTGTAATTGGGTCTCAACATCGGGCCGCGGCATAGAGGAACGGAAAACAAAGTAGAGTACATGTAGACGTCCCCGAACGTCCCGGAAAGGAATCCCGTTTTGTTCATTTGGGCTCACTACAGTTCAGGACTCAATGTCATAGTCCTGTATCTAATCTCGCAGAGTGCAATGCAAGACCAATGAATCATCAAAGAGTCCAAATCCAGCAAATCGTTTTTGAAAATAGATTTTTTGAAAGAAGTGCCAAACATGGACTGCTTTGCAAGATACAGAGTCACCACCTAAATATTTTTTATGGGGGAATTTAGGAAACCCTGACTCGTTGCCAAAGGCCACGTGTCCGTCATCACCAAAGTTGCCTCGGCTCGGGAACTTGGGTACGATTAGGGAAGGTCATTTCGTGAGCACCCCCGCTCGCCCGATCAAAGATCGGCCTCTACTAACCATGATATCTAGTTTTGAAAACATTATGCATTCTTATTCCCGTTAATTAGCTAATCTTACAATGTGATGCGCACAACACAAAAGTATAGACT
Organism: Camellia lanceoleosa; assembly: GCA_025200525.1. NCBI lineage: Eukaryota > Viridiplantae > Streptophyta > Magnoliopsida > Ericales > Theaceae > Camellia > Camellia lanceoleosa. Next base: position 147,666,494 of record CM045761.1, read on the forward strand.
AGATCGCCTAATTTGGAACAAAGCATTGCATATCCGCTCGTTTGAAAGATAGTTTGAAATTTGCTACTCGCAAGTAGGCTAAAACGCAGATTTCAACGAGTTGTTCCAACTCAAGCAATCCAACCTCCACACACAGGCATTCAAGCAGTAAATCAACTAAGCAGTTAGCCTCATGCCAAGCATGCTTTCATGTTAACATTCACACTCATGCGAGATGCTAAAGCGTAAACACTCACCTAGTACTCCAAGCCAAAACAAGGAACATGTTAGTAATCAAATGTATGATCCAAGTCCATGTTAAGGTGGCTAATGCATCGCAGGCAAAATGCAGCTAGAATAGGCTCGACTAATCTATGGATGGCATGTGAAATGCAGTAGATGACATGTATTCAAGTTAGATTTGAAATACTATGCAATTAGTATGATGCGCCGAGCCCGGTGCATGCAATACAAATGAATGGGTGCAAACATGCTATCATAAGTATGCTAATCAAAACATGTCCTAATACTAACCATCAAAAGCAGGTAAGTAAAAGAGAGAAAGAAGTGGGGGTTGGAAGACATGCATCACACACACGCACGCTTATTACACAATTCGCCCTCTCTCGGAGAGACCAAAAGAATAATACAAATTTAACAAACTAATCAAGCTAATTAAATAGTTACAGACCACTTAACTAGTTAAGCAAATTTACTAAGCTAATAAAGTAGTAAAACAGCCTCGGGAAGAGGGTCCAATGCATGCGTGCTCGGCTCCGCTCAGAAATCCACCACCATGCATAAGCTGTCTCTGTTTGCACTGTTTTATGCCTCTGAAGACTGCACAAGTACCAAAGTTGCTTCTGAAATACTCCTTGAGGGTTGTGGGAGACCACCGGCCAAGAGAAAACACCACCGGCCATGATAAATTGGTCATCGACCATCTATGATGCTCTCGGCCATCCATTATTGGTCGATTGGCACTAAGAATGGTCAGTCGACCATGTTTTCCTGCAGAACCCTGTTTTGACAGCAACAGAGGGTAGACAAAGCACGGCAATGCATTTTCAAGCAAATGTTTGCACAACCACCCTCCCTATCATGTTTAAGACTCAGGAGAGTATGGTACTCGACCCTCGGGCCACCAATTGTGCATTTCAATGTGTGACGGCCCAAGAGGCCAAGTGTGCAATTTCAATGTTAAATAAAATGCACACCAAACAAACAAGGGACCCATCCTCTATCATGGTGATTCAAGAGGCAAGGCATGCATGCAAAAATGCAACCTAAACATGCGAGCTAAGTATGCAATATGAGCATGCAAACAAACATGCAAGCATGTGAGCATGCAACAATATTCAAACATGTAACAACATGTTGAGTGACCAAAAGAGAGAATGCATGCCAAATGCATTACAACCTAATCATGCAACAACATGTCATCGATTGAGTACACAATGAGGCATAATTGAACTAGCATGCTGCAACATGTAATTCACCAAATATGCAACAAGTATGTGACAACATACAAGGCAAACATGCAACAACATGCGGGGATGGACTTACACCAATTTGGGCAGCTCTCAAATAGGCCCAAAACAGTGGCCAAAGTGCTAAAGGATAAGGGACAAAGTCACATACAAACATGCATGGTGATTGGTCTAATACTTAAGCATAAAGAGGCAACTTTTAAGCACACTTAAAAGGAACAAACATGGACAAATGGCATGCATTGTAAGCTCTGAAATCATGCTAGAAAAGGTGCCAAACCAATTAAACAAATCAAGCAAAGCATGCAACCAAGCCCAAAACTCAAGGCTAGCCAAGGGGCTCAAGCCATAACCATGCCAACCAAGCCTCAAAGGGCCAAAGGGACTCAAAACAGACCCAAGGCAGACCAAAACAAGGCCAAAGACACACCTAGATGGCATCTAAATGTCCTACACATGATGGCATACACAAGGGTCCTAACATGGAGCATAAGACATCAACCTTTTAAAGCACTAAAGGAGCATCAAATGCAAGCATACAAGCATGCCATATGGACTAAAATGACATAACTAATGGTGCCAAACCACTGAAATGATGCAAATAGAGCATGCTAGAGAATCCAATACTCAAAGCTTACAAGGGAGATTGCATGGTAGCTATACAAAGCAAGTCATGGGTGACCCAAATAACCAAAATCAGACCTTAAGCACACCAAAGCATGCATAAAAGCTTCACAAAGCTAAGTCTAAATCATGCTAGAAAGTCATGGTACATCATGATGCATGTTAAGGCAATTTCATGGCATTACAAGACAAGTATGCAAAGCATACATGGTGTGTCTAAACCAACTTAAAACAGTGCTATAACATGGAAAAATAACCACAAATACCAACTAAGACATGGCCAACATGGACTTAATCAAGGTGCTCACACATGAGGCTAAAATGACAAGTTTTGAAGACAACAAGGAGAGGGGATGGCCCTCTCCTTCTTAGGACCTCAAAACACCATCCCCCCTCTGGATTTTAGTGGTGAGGAGGCCAATACAAGGTGGTCCCGGAGCTCACCAAAAATAGTACAAAAAGGAGGCCAAACAAGGCCTAAGAGGGGGCAAACAACCCCAAACCTCAAAACAACCTTAAGCAAAGTTCAAAAGCAAGTAAAATCAAAACTTTTACTAGTTATACACTAAGCTTAAAAATAGATGCAAGATAGGTCAAAACCTTGTGCAAGAATGGGGAACAAAGGGGTAAGGTTCTTACCCTTGAAGACCTTCTTCAAGAAGAGAGCTCCAGCACCTTCATTAGGTCAAAACCAGCCCAAGAACTCCAAGAACAACCCTTTGGGACCTTAGAAACCAAGGTATGGTGTAACACTAGGTGCCTTAGTGCAAAACTAAGAACAAACATACCTTATACACACACAAATCAAAAGGAGAGAGAGATATAGAGATAGGATAGATACAAGACTCCTAACCCTAAAACCAAACCTCTGGAACTTCTTCGAACCCTTCAGGAGGGAGGAGAAGCCCTTCCTTTATAGGAATTCCAATCTTGCAAAGCTTACAAAACAAGCTAAGCAAGAGTGAAATCCCTCCATACACGTGTATGGAGGGGGTGCATTGTGGATGCCAGCTATCACATCTGGCATAAAATATCTCCCAAAAGTAGATGAACAGTGGTCGGCCAGCCAAAAATGACAATTGACCAAAACAATGGTCGGCCGACCATAAAAAGTGCCGACCGGCCATCACCAATGGCCGGTAGCAACAAAACAGGGCCAGTGGCCTCAAGCCATGGCCGGTGAGGTGTGGGAATGGCTAACAAGCCTTCCTCTACCCTCAGAAGGAAAACTTTGGTGCAAAACCAAGCACAGAACAGTCAAGTTGAGAGTTCCTAAGGCAAGGTACGTAACCGAGACCTCCGAGAACTCAAAACGAACACGAACATGGATGATCACCAAGTGTTCAAACGGTGACGTCCAAGTCTTGAGGACGGTCAAAAATAGGGTGTCTACAGTACAGCTCAACAAAAAAAGCACGTTTATGCCAAAACCTCAGAAATTCACATTTTCCATGCCGTCTAAAGTGGCTATCCAATCTTTGAGTTTCTCTGCAAGGAAGATCTCCATTTTCAATGAAAACAATAGCTAAAATGAGGTTCTGGTGAAGAAATTGCTAAGGAGGACCTTTTGTAGAAGATAAGGCTATGAGTGGAGGCCAGCTATCAGCCATCTAGTGGATCACCACAAGTGGCCAGCCGCCCACTTTTAGTGGCATGCCACCCAAATTTTGTGGCTGGCCGTCCACTTTGTGGCATGAACAATTTGGCATTTTGGTTTTGTCCTGGTCTTGGTGTCTTGGGGTTTTGTTTTGAGTCTTTTGTTTATAGCAAGTGTGTTTAGCTGTGTTTACGTTGTTTTTATTTTGTTTCCCATGTATCGAGTTATATTTTGCATTTTGGTCGTTCGTCGGTTCATTACCCGGTTGATGACATTATTCTAATACAAGCATTCTCAATTTCAAATCCAACTCCATTTTCATTTTATGCAAATGTGGTGCTCAAAATGCAAAAACAATAACTCTTTTCATAAAACTACAAGGTTTTACCCCGATCATAGTTTTTACAAAAGAGAGTACAAGTTTTCAAAAGCAAAAATAAAAACTAACTGAAGCTATACATGTGCTAAGCTACCAAAATAAAAGAAACTAAGCAAAAGAGTATGCGCCAGTCGAATCAAGCTCGAGAGGACCTTTTCGTCCTCTTTCTAGGAGGGGAATTAGTCGCACTATCTTCATTGGCGCCGCTATCAGAATCAGACTCCGAGCCAAAGTCAGTATCATCATCTCCACTCCCTGACTTAGAACTAGCCTCAGCGTCCTCCTTGTTCTCTGATCCCGAGCCAGCATCATCGTTCCTGCTCTTAGACTCAGAGCATAGGCTCACTGCTTCCTCGGAGTTGCTGGTCTCAGTATCATCCCCACTCAAAATCGACTCTGAGTTGCTCCGACTCTGAGCACCTCTAGCCCTACCTCGACCTCAATATTTGTCTCGGCCGCGTGCTAGAGCTTGTTTACCTCTCCTCTATGCCGTTAGAGGAGGTGCCGCCAGTGCTGCTGCTGCTAGTAATGCCCTCAGTGCAAGTGGAACCTAAAAAAAAAAGCATCAACATATCAGATACAGTGTATGCATTGTTGCAGAATGGGGTATGTGGTATGAGTATAATATAGAAAATAGATACAACATGGGTGCAGTGTGTTAGTACAGTGTGTCAGTATAGTGTATTAGAATGCTTGTCAATTTACCGTATAAGTATCGTGTATCAGTGGGAATATGACATGTCAGTACAGTGTGGGAAGCAATGTAATGCATGAGGGGAAGGGAAGTATACCTGGATACCGTGCAAAGTGAGTAGCATCTCCCTTATCTATACCATGTGAACTAGGGAGGCAACCAGCTAAAGGAGGCCCTCTGTGTACTCTATAGGTGCCTGCAAGTGAAGTTGAATAATTAGTATTTAAAAAAGGAGAATGCGGGATGCAAGGTGTCAAGTGTGGTCCGTACCTGACATGCGCCCAAGGCTCTGACGTACCCGTGCCCCATCTCCATTAACTCAATTGGGAGATGATAGACCATCCCGCTCAACCGCCCACAAGGAATCAAAGTAGGAATCGCCGGCCAACCGGAAGCCTATACAATGGAAACAGCCTCTCCAATCCCAGCCTCGATCTCCTTAGTAGCCTCTGCAGCCAAAAGAGCACCCGCTGTATCGCTCGAACGAACTCCAATCAAGGGTGGCATAAAATGAGTCTAGATGAAAGCTATGTAGTCACCCTCCCCTCTGAAATAGTCTGCGTCCACCCCTACCATATACTGAATAATAGCCTCAACTAAGAGGCTATCAGCTGTCCTCATGGATGCTGGAGGCGGCATAAGAACAACCGGGGCGGGCAAGCCCAGTATCTAACGTACAAATCGCTCTCCCAAGAACTAGGCCCAACAGAATGGGCCCTCTAGCAAAATCCGGTATCGACAAGTAGCCTAAGCCCCAGCACACTGGTCCTTGTCTCCAACTGGCATCATCGCCTATGGCTACCAGGTGATCTACAAATACAGACGGTACCTGTTGTTAGCGTTGTTAGTTATCAGAATATGGCTCAGAACAGTAGCAATGGGAATAAAGAAGAAATGATTGTGAGTTTCGGATTACCTCATGGGTGACCACTGTGTCAAAGCAGCGACGATAGAAAGCAAAGGTTATGTCCCCCTGGTTTTGGCGGCAGCACCTGCCATTATACCGCCGCGAGTAGGGCACAGCTGGAGCAATCTCATCCATCGGCTCTAGAGCCAGGGTGGGGAAATAGGTGTAAACCCATAGCTACAAGAAAAGATCAACAATGTGCATCAACGGTGTGTGAACAGATATTAAACAGAAAGTGCAAAACAAAAGGCACAATGTATGAACAGATATAAGGCAAAAAATGAAAAGTAGAAAGCATAAGAGGAAATAAACAAAATTGAAGGTGCAGTGCATACCTCCCAGGCTCTCCAATAGCCCCTAACCCTATCTCCCTTTATACAGGAAATAAAGCTCATGTAGCCATAGAGTGTGGCAAGGCCGACTCCACCCGAGTCAAAAAATCAGACTTGGGACAAGGTCATAAGGGCGCTTAGCAAGTATAAACCCACGGTATTCCACCTGTTGGCAAACAAGGTGGTACCAAAAAGGTACATCAAGAAGCCTCGAGTGTACTGCTCCACCTCCTCGTATGTCTCAAGCTGACTCCTGCAGAAGCACTCAAGGAACCAACTGTATTACACCATAGCTGGCCTGTATAAGGGCGGACTCGCTCCGAGCAGGCCACCTCCTACTGGCCCATGTCCATGTTGAAAGGGATCAAATCACCCCCTACTCCTAAGCCTATGATCATCAAAAAGTCATAGGGGGTCTTTGTCATCTCCCCAATGGAAGAGAAGTGGAAGAAGTTTGTGGTATCCCACCACCTCTCCACTAATGCTCCGAGTAGGGTCCGACTAGCCATGTAGCGCATGAGCCCGGTGCAGAGTAAGCCAAAGCCTGCCTCATCGACAAGGTTGCGGACCCGGAGGGGAGCTTGTGATACTAATCCCTGGCCATCACTGCCCCGTAACCCCTACAAGAACGAGAGTCCTCATGTAGCAAAGAAAGAGTGAATCAGATGAAAAACAGTGATAAAAGAGTGAATCAGATGAAAGACAATGATAAAAGAAAATTCAAATGAAAGGCAATGCAAGAGTCAGATGAAAAGCAATAAAGCATAACGGTTGTACCTTAGTAGTGCCGTGGGAAAGGTGGGAAAGGTGGGAAAGGTGGGAGTCTGGCTTTCTCAATAAAATATCCTCTGACATGCCATCAGCGAAATCATCAAAGCGCCTGATTCCTCCAGGCACCATCATATACGTATGGGGGTGGTAAGTGGTTGGATCAAAGGGCCTCACCCTCAATGGTAGTAACTCAGGCTCAGGCCCTAGGGCGAAGACCTCTACCTCTGCCTCTGCCTTGAGGTTAGCGGCAATGTCATCTGCTGCCTCGCCAGCCTCATCAGCTATAGGCTCCTCAACCTCGACAGCAGGTGGAAGCATAGGTACCTAGGGAGGAGCACCGTCATGAGGGAAATCATCTGCCATCTAGAAAGTGGGTGGAAAGTGGGTGAAGAATGAAGAAAAATGGAGAAAAGATGGAAGACTTGAAAAAAGTCAACCCTAGGAGAGAAGAAAATAGGAGAAAAAGTCAAAACCTGAAAAAGTTCACAAAACCCAAGAAAAACTCAAGGGGAACAAGCCCAAAGTGTTGAAAACCCAGAAAAATCAACGAAAACAAAATCTGATTGGTTCAAAGTGAAGAAGGCCAAGAGGGTTCACGAATAAAGTTTGTGTGTGGCGTTAGAAGATGCGTACAAAGCACAAATCTAGATAGAGAAAGCACCTAGAGAGAGGGAGAGTGATTTCGGTCATGTGGGTATGAGAAAATCAAGTTTGGTGGTGTATTTAAAGAGACTCGTGCTGAAATTCCATTTTTGCCCCCGAAATTGCATTAGTGGCCAGCAGGCTACTAAAAGGGGGCGGCCGTACACTATTAGTGGTCGATAGGCCCCTTTTGTGGTTTACAGGCCTTTTTTGTGGCCCAGTGCTAGGTTTGTTCCCCTTTTTCTATAACAGTGTATGGGGGTCCTCTTTTGGGTCTAGAAAGAAGGATTAAGGTATTTGAATTGGATTTGATTTCCGAGGAGCTCGAAATTGTGTTCCGGTTGCGCCGTTCCAATGCCCGCTGAACTCCAGCGCGTGAACATGTCCCAATTTCAAATATAAACAAGTTACATCCTTTTGAGCATTTTGCAAAGCCTCCAGAGGGTACGTTGGAGTTTGTCATTGAATGTCGCTTTTGTTCGTTTTGTCAATTTACATATCTGATATCTTCTTTTGCATAGAACGTGCACTCTCACATACCTCTTATGTTGCATGTGCACCTTGTATCGTTTATAACTCACATGCTTTCAATTACCTTGCATAGAACATGCTTATAACCTTGCATAGAACATGCTTGCAATCTTGCATAGAACATGCTTGCAATCTTGTATAGAACATGCTTTCGATTATTATATAAAACATGCTTTCGATTCGTGCATAGAACATGCTTTTGATTCTTGCGTAGAACATGCTTTCAATTAACATCATCTGTCAGTTGTCTATAATCTTACATAGAACATACGTTGTCATTATATTGGTTTTCAATCCCGTTCGCTTTGTGCATCTATCGCACCTAATTCATTTTGTGCATCTATCGCACTCGTTCACTTTGTGCATCTAGCGCTCTTGTTCACTTTGTGCATGTGTCGCACTCGTTCACTTTGTGCATCTATCGCACTCATTCACTTTTGTGCATTTATCGTACTCATTTACTTTGTGAATCTATCGCACTCGTTCACTTTGTGCATCTATCACATTCGTTCACTTTGTGCATCTATCACACACGCTCACTTTGTGCATCTATAACACTCGTTCACTTTGTACATCTAGCGCACTCGTTCACTTTGTGCATCTATCGCACCCGCTCACTTCGTGCTTCTATTACACTCGTTCACTTTGTGCATCTATCGCACTCGTTCACTTTGTACATCTATCGCACTCGTTCATTTTGTGCATCTATCTCACCCACTCATTTTGTGCATCTAGCATTCGTTCACTTTGTGCATCAATCGCACTCGTTCATTTTGTGCATCTATTGCACCCGTTCACTTTGTGCATCTATCGCACGCATTCACTTTGTGCATCTATCGTACACTCTTACTACCTTGTGCATCTATTACATAATCTCATACTTTTTGTATCTATCATATCATCTCGATGTTTGCGGAGGCATGACCCTGAGCGGTTTTTCTCCTCTGATCACAATTTCGGCGTGGTTAGAGTGTGTTTTTATTTCTTTCCGCATAAAATATGGTTGGACTTCTTTGCAATTATTTTGTTATTGCTTATTACATCCTCTTGCATGAGCATGGATTTTCAAAATAACCAGCTTCGCAAGGCATATGAGTCCAGCTATATATTCTTTGTGCATATCATTTGCATCTTGTCCCTGAACTACGCTTATTTGATTCCTTACAAACGGATACGTAGGCAGCTTTCAAGCTCAACCAATTTAATTTATGTCTTGATTGTTTGCCCAAGTCTTACGGCCTTGTCAAAATAGGTCGTCTCTGGGCTTTGACATTCACTCACGTCATTGCATAACTTTGAGCTCTATCAAAGAGGGCAACTATAGACACCCCATTTTTTACTATCCTTAAGACTTGGGTACCACCAATTGATCACCCAATGATGAATTTATACGCTTGTCCAAATGCTCAACGTCCTCAGCAGGAAACCTCAGTTTTGAGCCTCAAAAACCTACAAACCTTGTGCCTTGTTTTTGGACCAAAATAGTAGTTTTTTAAGCCTAACCATCCAAAGACCTACAGACCCACTAGTGGCCTACGACCCACTATTAGTGGCCGGCCACCCATTTTTAGTGACCTGCTGGCCACTTGTGTAAAAATTCAGATCTTTTTGCCAGTTGTCTTCACAGATGTATGCACTACACTAGCTGTGTCTGTATGGATATTTTTGAGCTAGTCTCATATATTTCTATATATTTATGACTCCTTCTCAAAAATTAGGTTAGAAAAATTTGTGGAGCAAAGTTTTGGAAAATATTTCTTTCTCTACATTTCTCTCTCTCCCTTGCAACTTCTATACCCTTTGCCTAGACACTCTAAACCAAACCTTGAGGGTTCTTTGCTGAGGTGTTTGAGCTTGCATTTTAGCTCTAGAGGGTGTGAAATTAGTGGTTTGTGAACAAAATGATCATTCATCTTCAAGAGGTATACATCCTAACTCTTTTGCACTACTTCTTTCCCATCTTTCCTTACTGTTTTTGGACTATTTTTTTCACCTATATTTGTAGGCTAAAACTTGTGGTTTAAGGCCATTAAAGGTAGAGGGGTTGACCACCCTTCTTTGAACCATGTCTTCTAGGCTTTTACCCTCGTGTTTCCCACCTTTCATTATCTTTTTTTGAGCTTTTTACAACTCCGTTTTAGTGAATTTTTTGTGGTTTTTCAGCGGCTAAAATGCGGTTTTGAGGTCCCAAAAATGAAGGGGTTAGCCTTCCCTCCTTTGGCTTGTTTACTAGCTTAGTTGCTTCATTATTTTAGCTTGTTTTTGTAGATTTTTTACCATAATTTTAGTATTGTTTAGCCTATTTTAGGACTATTTTAAGTTGTTCATGTCATTTATGCTTTATATTGCGTGCTTGTAGTGTAATGGTCCTCATAGGTTTGGTGTTTTAGGCATTAGACACCAACCTATTTGAGTTGATAGCATTTATTTCAAGATTTCCATATTTGTGATCATCTCTAATCATCTCTGTACTTCTCTTATTTCTTGGCTTCTTCTTTGCTTTGAGGGTCGTTTCAAACTGATTACTTGTTTATGTTTGAGATAGAGATCGTTGTGCTTAATGGTTTAATCTCTTCGGAGGTTCATTACCAAAGGCATGACATCTCTCTCATGCCCAAAACAACCCTTTGTTTGACACTTCTATCCTTTAGTGGGTTTAATGCTCATTTTGGACTAAAATGACTAATGAATGTACAGGTAATTAAAAGGGAAAATCAATGGCTTAAAATGTAGCAAAATAATAAAATGGTTTGAGTTCAATCGGACATTAATTGAATCCATTGAGTCTTAAGTCGTTTCATACTTGTTAGTAATGAAAACAGTTCAAGAGTCGATGTCAACCGCTTCCCTTGATCAATATCATGATAGAGAGGAGGTTCATGAGTCTTTAATTGTGCATTTATTGAAATTGTATCCCTTGGTTCATAAGTCATCACGCAATGAATTTGTGCTGATTGATGGCTTGCGAATCAAGCCTACCCCTCCTTTAAGCTGTCTGATGATAAGGAGAGGTAGGGTGGACAAACATCCCCCGAGAATGCTCTGTCTGTGCTCTGTTTGTTTTCTATTACAGCAGGAGAAACCCAACATTAGTGGTCGGCAGGCCACCTTTACCATATGGCAGGCCATTATTAGTGGGCGGCCAGCCGCCACTTCTGGCCTGCCGGCCACTTTTTTCAGCAAGGTAGTACTACTTTTTTTTCACAGAGCAGAGCAAAGGCTGAGGTGCAAACAGTGCAGAGGCATTCTCGGGGGAGAAATTCATGTGCATGCATAAGCCATTTCCTTGCTCCTCGGGACCTGTTAGATTTTTGTTGATAGTAGTATGTTGTTAGTGAACTTGTAATTAATTATTTAGTTAATAAATTCCATAATGTAACTAATTAGTTAATTTGTATTAATTAATTAAAGTGTGTTGTAACTATTTAATTAGCTAGAATAGTTAGTTAACTTCGGCGTTGTAATAATTAGTTAAATAGCTTAGCTAATTCATTCATTCAAACCCTTCTGCGCGAGGGCAAATATATAATAATGCATGTGTGTCTTCCAACTTCACGTCTTTCTCCCTTTTATTTAGCCGCTTATGATTGATAGTGTAGAGCATTACATTTCGTTTAGCATTTTCCATGATTTGCATCCATATGTCTTGCATGCATAAGGTTCGGCTCCTCATTCTATCAAGCATTGTCGTTTAAATACTTCTTTGAAAACGTATTTAAAACTGTATGCTATCAAATTGATTCATATGCTATGCTAGTAGCCAAAATTCTAATTTTATTTTGCATGTATTGCATTAGGCATATTTCATTAGTTAGGATCATACATTTTTCTAACTATTTTCTCTCTTTTGGCTCGCCTCAGGAATTGGGGTAAGCTTTACTGCTTTAGCATATTCCATGAGTGTGATTATTGCCATGTCGAGCATGACTACCATGAGGCTAAGTGCTTAAGTGCTACATCTGTTTGAATGTCTGTTGATGACGGTTAATTGCTTAAATTGGGATAATTTGAGTACTGTGCATATGAGATCACTTTTTCAAGTAGTACATATTCGAAATAATTTTCAAACAAACATGAAATCAAAGTATTCCAACTTTTGCAAATTAGTCTATACTTGTGTGCATCACATAGTAACAATAGTCTAATAATCGAAACAAGAGCATATAATGTAAATAAGAATCACATCATGATTAGTAGAGGTTAATATTTGATCGGGTGAGTGGGGTGCTCAATTCATGACCTTCTCCTCTCGTACCTAAGTTCTTGAGCAGAGACACTTTGGTGATGACGGACAAGTGGCCTTTGGCATGAGTCCCGAGTTTCCTAAATTTTTCAAAAATATTTAGGTGGCGACTCTATAATCTGGCAAATTGGTCCACTTTTGGCATTTTGATTCAAAATTGATTTTCCAAATGATTTACCGGATTTGGACTCTTTTGTGTTTATCTATTTTACATTGCACTTGTGAGATCAGATTCAAAACCACAGGAATCCAAACTGTAGGGCTATCATATCCGAAAGGAGCACAAAAAGCAAGCTATACTAGATAATAACTGTTATGCGGTGTTGCCAGAGTTCTAGTTAGAAACAGTAGTGATTAAGTGCTCTTTTAATAGGGCTTCTAGAAACCCATAAACCTAATCACTATCCTACAAATTAAATCACATACCCATATAATCCTATAAACATGTTATTACCTAGCATGCTATATATACAAATGTCTCTATCAAGCGAGATAAACCCATTGCGGTAATAACCACTTCCCACGTACCTAAAATATTCAAACCCTGTACGCTCTGATACCAAGTTGTAATGCCCCGGAACAAATACAATAAACCATCCATGACAATAAGTAAATAACAATATAAATCAGAGTACAAGGTCCTTCTATTACATAAGATTTAGTTGTACAAAAGGGTAACACATGCGAATATACATTCATAAGTCCTAACCCTGAATCTATAGCATGTGTCAACAACAAAAATATGAAATATAAGTTAAACAGATAATAGAAATGCCCTAAAGGCTACAACTTTCCAAAACTATACTTGGTTACATCAAAATGAATTTAAATTCAATACATATAAAGCCCTGGGCTTGCACAGAATAATAACAATTAAACGAAATGAAGTCTTTGCTCTAATCCTCCCGAGCTACTGCCTTGGCGGAGGCATCGTACCAACGCCTTAAAATGGTTTTCCCATATAGGGTGAGCCAAAGCCCAGTAGAAATAAACCAACACAATATATGAATCTTAACAAAGATATAAGGTTTTATGCACATGCAATGCCCATGTCAAAATGTTTTACATTTCTTTCCCAAAGACCATGCCATGATCAGTTCATATCACAATTCTCAATTCATGTCCTTTACAATAGAAAACAATGGAGAAATCTCAAATCAGTACAACCTTTTACGGATATTTTGTCCACGGGAAACCATCAAACGGCACCCATATAAATGTAGCCTATACAACCGCTTCTATTGCCATTTTACGAATATTTTGTCCACGGTAATCGGCACCCATGTATACATGCATTTTTTGGGACTTTCACCCTGGACACACAGGCTAACTTAATTTGGTGATACACACCTCTTTCCAACGCTCACTCCTTTTCCTCAAATTCATATACATTTGCAATGTATTAAATGAGCAACAATGTTCGATGCACATGGATAAGAAATTAGTTTCAATTCACCTAATCCTCATGCAATTTCTACAATAATCATAGCTATCCTCTACCGATAGCCCAAAATAGATATTTCTAAACAGATATAAAATCTCCAAAACAAATAAATTTCCCAAATTTCAAGATGAGTGATAATGCATATCAAACTCCACCATCTGTTTCAATATCCATCCAATTTCACATTTTCAACATCAATTCCATTTATTCATACAAAATAAATATTTGAGCCATTTAGGGTAAAACTCTTTTTTCTTTCAAAATCCATTCCAAGTATCAAAATCAATAGTTTTATCACAACTCGACCTCATTTCTAACCCTACAACCATTTTCAATACATCCATTTGAAAACCCCTCTTTTGATTTTAAACCAAAACCCTAAGTTTGTTCAAAATCCTCTAAAATCACAAGATTGTTTTATAAAAATAAATAGCTAAGTTAAAAATCATAAAAAAGTGTAAAGAATCACTACCTCAAAACTAGAAGACAAGATACACACAGATAAAACTCGGATGAAGTTGAAACCCAACTCTATTCGGATGAAAACGAAGCTCTAAGTAAGCTCTACCTTTTTAACAAAGGGAGTAGGGTGGAGAAATGGGTAGATCTTGGTGTATTTGTAGAGAGATGGTGAGTTTTAGAGAGAGTGGGTCTCAACTTAGGGTTTTGAAATGTTTTAGAGAGAGAGAGATAAAAAAGTGATGTAAACCTACCTGTTTACAAACTAATATATGCACAGTTCGCTTGAGCGCAAGAGTTGTCACTCGAGCAACTAGACGCAATAAGTTATTTCGCTTGAGCACAAGAAGCTTCGCTCTAGTGCAGAATATACACTCTTAGAAGTTTTACAAACAGAAGACCGTCGCACAAGCGTAAGAAGTCTTGCTCGAGCGAAGAACATTACCTCCTCAGTATCTCTGCAGGACCGCAAAAGTACTGGGAGCTCGTAAAGCTCGCTCAAGCGAAAAGGCCAAATTCTGAACAACAATAGTTTAAACCAAGCAACCAACATATTCCAAACATAACTAAGACACTCTAATAACCAAACTCAATGAGAAATAAGGAGAAACACGTTATGAATATCTAAATAAGACAAATGAAACCCAGATTTAACACATTAACGAGTCGGGTCTAAACCAGGAACTCTATAGAAAAAAAAAATAAGATGAACAATAGTTAAAGACATGGATTCCCATATTCAAAAGTAAGAAATCGGTTCGGCCTAAACCGGAACCGTTATAATCTCTTCCCCTTAGGGAATTTTGTCCCCGAAATTAAACTCAAACCAATAATCACCGAATGTAAATCAAATCATGGATCATTCATACTTGTAACAAGGATAAACAGAGTTTTTCAACATCAAATATTACAATTTAACGTTCCAAAACATATACAATGTTAACATATTACAACATAGATAAGATTTTCAATGTAAGTGTCAAACATCAACAAATAGGTCCGAATACTTCTCATTGACTTCTGCCTCTTACTTCCAAGTCAGCACCTCAACCCCATAGTGTTACCACAACATCTATGTGGATTAGGCTCATACTTCCGGAGCATACACATATGAAATACATCATGAACCCCTGAAAATTGAGGTGGCAAGGCCAAACGATAAGCTACTTCTCCAATCTGCTCTAAAATCTCAAAAGGACTAGTAAATCTAGGAGACAACTTCCTGTTCTTCCCAAATCTCATTATACCCTATCTCGGTGATATTTTCAGGAATATGTGATCTCCTACCTTAAAAGATAAAGGTCTCCTCCTACAGTCTGTATAGCTCTTCTAGCGACTATGAGCCAAAACCAACCTCTTACGAATAAACGTGACCTTCTCCGTCTTTTCCCAAACTAATTCAAGACTTAACATAGGTGCGTCACCCACCTTGGTCTAACACACTAGAGATCTACACGGTCGATCATACAAGGCCTCAAACAGTGCCACATCAATATTTACCTAAAAGTTGTTATTATAGGCAAACTCCACCAAAGCTAAATGCCTCTCCCACGACCACTTAAAATCAAGAACACAACCTCGAAGCATGTCCTTTAAGATCTGAATGGTTCACTAGGACTACCTGTCAGTTTAAGGATGATAAGCGGTGCTAAACGTCAATCTAGTGCCCAATGCATTTTGTAGGCTCTGTGTAACAACCCCGACCTATAATTAGCTTATAATCCATAATTAAAGATGCATAATAAGTAATTAGGAGGAAATTTTGCGTTAATTGCATGTGTTATATGTTATTTGCATCTATATATGTCTGTCATAGAAATATCTGTTTGTGTTTCTATTTTGTTCTGCGAATTGAAAGCCTTATCGGCATCAGATCACAAAATTGACTTGATTTATGTGTTATTTGGAATTTTTAGAACATTATGGTAGGTTTAATTAAAATTCGCTTTAAAACCAAATAATTAGAATAACATGGGTATAGTTAATTAACTTAAGCATATACTGATTAAGCTCCCTAATGAGCCTATATTAGGCCACTTCCAATACCTTTTGATACACTTTACACTCTGAACCCCTCATCTATGAGACTAGAGAGAGAGAGAGAGAGAGAGAGAGAGGGGGGAAATTGAGATCAAACAAGAGAAATAGAAGAGAATTTGGAAGAATTAGCTTAGAAACTCAAACAACTAGTCATCTAGAGCCCAATTGAGCACCTAAGGTAAGAAATCAAGCCTTTAGTTTTGTAATTGAGTTAGTCCATGCATGAATTCAAGAGGTTAAAGTGGTTAAATAAGAGAATTTAGTTTAAAGAGTAGAGTTTGAACCAACTCATACATTGCATGTATAATTCATGAAGCTTTGAAGTTGTTTTCTAAGAATTCTTACATGCATACATTAATCATAGCTTGGTTTTGGAAGTTCATCATGTTTTACATCATTTTATCTCATTTGATCATGTTTTGGAAGGTTGAAGTTCATATCAACTCATGCATGTTATGTTTTCCAAATTTCAAGCTTAAGTTTGAACAATTGGCATGCTTTTGGACCTTGATTTTGTGAAATGATCTTTAAATTATGATGTTATACAAGTTTAGACATGTTTTCTCACATTTTGGGCCCAAAGGATGTGTTTTGAAGCTTTGAATTCAAGTTTTGAACGTAGAATTGCAATCTATAAATTCCAGAATTTTCACCCTTCGCTCGAGTGGTGGAGTTTGCACTCAAGTGGAAAATGAGAGCTCCTAGTGCTTTTGAAGAGTTTGCGGATTGGCTCGAGTGGCAAAATCTGCACTCAAGCGGCCACCCTTATTTTTGACCTTCCGCTCGACCAACCGAAATTGCACCCTGAGCATAAAATGAGAGCTCCCAAAAGTTTTACAGACTTTCACAGACCGCTCGAGCGACCGAAATTGCGCTTGATTGGACTACCCTATTTTTGAAAATTTGACTAAGTGTTTTGAAGCACATTTTGGTATCCTCATTGCATTTTAGACATTCTTAAGCCCTAATTAAGACATAACAATGAGGATAAAAGCTAGAAACACACTAAGAACAAAACGAAATAAGTTAAATACTATCTGAGTGTGTGTTTCAATATGTGTATCTGTTATATGTTTGTGTAGGTCACGCGCCGTGAGCTGCTTGATCCATTTGTTTTGTTATCGAAGCTATCTGTGAGTAACAACTCTGTAAAGCTATGTTTGATTATAAGTTAAAGCTGTGTCTAATTATAAGTATCTTCAGAATGATAAGATATGATCTGTTTTATGAAATACTATTTTCAGATTACATGAATGATGGCCCAATTCTTTCAAATGTATTTGTGATATCCTTAGCAAAAGCCCTTGCCTTGGGGAAAATAATATCGTGGCTTATGATTATAAGGCCGTCACTCGAGGGAAATAATACCATAGATTATGATTATGAGGCCCTTGCCCGGGGGAAACAATATCGTGGCATGAGACCTTCACCCGGGGGAAATAATACTGTGGTATGAGGCCCTCGCCCAGGGGAAATAATACCGTGGCCGATGTATGTTATATGATACTCGGTACCGGAGGTTCCATTATGGAACTTGATATGAATGACCAATGTGATTTGTTAACGCTAATAGGTGTACCACGTATGATTTGAATATGAACATGACTCTGTTTCTGAATCTGAATCTGAATCTGTTATGGGCATCATTCATTAAAATCTTTACTCTGTTGTTATTCACTAGGCTCCAGCTCACTGTATTATTTATGTATGTAGGTGAGCAGGCGCGTGACCAGGCCTAATTTGCTGCCTGGAGTATTGTTTTGATCAGCCAGCCTCTATGCCTCCCGAGGAGGTTCCCATTTTGATGTGGTCAAGTGTTTATGATCGATGTTCGGGACTTTTATATTTCTTATATTTTGACTAAATGTTCTGTACTAAGGATATGATGATGTAAGACCAATGTGTTAGTAACGTCACAGATATGTATATAAGTTTTAAATTTTCTATCCCATGTATGTGTACAAAACTCAATGGACTATGTATGTTTTATATATCTGCTTCCACAACCCCTTATTATGTGTTAATCTGTTCAGAGGCCTTTAGTAATCCAAGAATTATTGGCCAGTTATGACGCTAAACCTATAGGGGTGGGTTTGGGTCATGACAGAGTGGTATTAGAGCACGAGTTTTACCGCACACACGAGTCCATATGAGTTATAGGATGTCCTAGTAAGAATTAGGGACATTACATCTGCATGTGTGAATGTGTGTAAAAAACATGAACACCTCTGAACCAATATATATTGACACTGAAACGAAATGAACTGAAATTGAACATTGTGAAAAGAATTATTTGCCTGTGTTTATTATTGCCTTGTTTACCTATAACAACATGGAAAACGCAAGAAGTAATGATACAACCGAATCGTCTGAAGCCCGAATGAGCTGAATAGAACAAATGCTTGCAGCCTTAACAGAATTTTTAAGGCAACAACCTTTGCCCCCTCCACCTTCGCCAGTGCAAGTTCAACCAAATAACAATGATATCATCAACCTAACTCTGAAGTTCATGAAGATGAAACTGCCAACTTTCTTAGGTGGTATTGAACCATTAAAGGTAAGGACATGGTTACTTGAAATGGAAAAATTATTTGAAGTGTTTCCCAGCTCAGAGACTCAGAAAGTTCTCTTAGACACCTATACCTTAAAAGATGAAGCCCGAAGATGGTGGTTGCTAATCCGAAATAACAATGGAAACATGACATGGGTTCGATTCAAAGAGATCTTCTACGACAAGTACTTCCCTCAGTGCTTTCGAGACCAAAAAGTTTTTGAATTTCAAGAACTCAAGCAAAACAACATGTCAATAATAGAACATGAGGCCAAATTCACGGGTTTAGCCCGATTTGCACCCCACATGGTTGACACGGATTACAAGAAAGTCAGAAAGTTTGAAGAAGGTCTAAATATGGATATCTTTGATTGGGTAGGAGTTGAAACTACTCACATATGTGGATGTTCTTAACAGAGCCTTAATGGTTGAAGACAACCTAGTAGCGATGAAACAAACCAAGGCCCCAACAACGATAACAGAATGGTGATGTAAGAGGTCTGGGTACGGTTTCAAAAAGGGTCGCTCCTTTGTAAACAAAAATCAAAACATGGGGTCTACAAGTAGCTCAAGTCAGAGCAGTGGGTCTATTCCCGTTTGTTCTGAATGTGAAAGAAAGCATAAGGATGTGTGTTACCGTGCGTCTGGTGCCTATTACCGGTGTGGCAAAGTTGGCCACATGATAAAAGATTGCCCTCTTGGGTCCGAAAATGCCAATCGCCCCACAGCAAGTTCAGCCAAATCTGCTTCTGTATCGAGGTCATCTACAAGAACTAATGCTAGAGGTAACACCAGGAATGAAATGTTAAGGCACGGAAGAGTGTTTTCACTAGTGCCTGATGATGTGTAGTAGAACACCGAGTTTGTGGTGTTAGGTATAATTTCCATTTGTGCCCAAAATGCATATGTCCTGATATATTCTGGTTCTACACACTCTTTTGTGTCGCATGTCTAGAACCCATGAATTATTTACTATCTGTATCTACGACATCTGGAGGTTCTATGGTATGTGCTTATGTTTATCCAGCATGTGAAAATTGTGATTGGTGATGTGACATTGTATGTTGATTTATTACCATTGGATATTGATCATTTTGACTACATACTGGGTATGGACTGGTTAATAAAGTACTGTGCAACTATTGATTGTGTGAATAAATCTGTTGTGTTTCGTCAACCTAGTTTACCTGAGCTTGTGTTTGCTGGGAATGGGGTAGTTTCTCTCCCATATTTGATTTATGCCATGATAGCTGTTAAACTGCTTAGGAAAGGATGTAGGGGTCATCTATGTTTTGTTTTGAGTGAGACTTCTGATAGTCCTAATGTGGAAACCATTCCTGTTGTTTGTGAATTTCCCAATGTGTTTCCGAATAAATTGCATGGGGACTTAATTGATAAGGAGATTGAATTCGCTATTGATATAATACTTGGAACACAACCAATTTCCAAAACCCCATATAGAATGTCAACCTCTGAATTGAAAGAATTGAAAACTCAACTGCATGAATTGTTAAATAAGAAGTTTATTCACCCGAGCATTTTACCTTGGGGTGCTCCAATTCTATTTGTCAAGAAGAAAGATGGATCTTTGAGGTTGTGTATAGACTATCAGGAATTGAACAAAGTGACTAGCAAGAACAAATATCCACTACCCCGAATAGATGACCTATTTGACCAACTCTATGAAGCACAAGTGTTCTCTAGGATAGACCTTAGATACGAGTATCACTAGCTAAAAGTTAGAGCAGAAGACATAAAGAAAACTGCATTCAGAACTAAATATGGGCACTATGAGTTTTTGGTAATGCCGTTTGGGGTGACTAATGCACCTGCTACCTTCATAGGCCTTATGAACAGGGTGTTTAAATCATATATGGATGAATTTGTTGTTGTATTTATTGATGATATTTTAATCTACTCTAAAAGCATGAAAGAACATAAGAACCATCTGAGAATTGTGTTACAGACTTTGAGAGAAAGAAAATTGTATGCAAAATTTTCAAAATATGAATTCTAGCTAGACAGTGTGACATTTCTGGGGCATGTAATTAATAGGGATGGCATATCAGTTGATCCACAGAAAATTGAAGCAATTGTAGACTGGCCTAGGCAAACAAATGTGTCAAAAGTCATAAGCTTTTTGGGGCTTGCAGGTTATTATCACAGATTTGTGAAGGATTTCTCTAAACTTGCCATGTCGTTGATGCGGTTGACACATAAAAATGTATCATTTGATTGGAATGATTAACAGGAGCCAACCTTTCAAGACCTAAAGACTAGATTGGTAACTGCACCTATTTTGACATTGCCCAAGGAAACCGATAGGTTTCAAATTTACGGTGATGCTTCATACAAGGGTCTGGGGTGTGTGCTAATGCAGAATGGTAAGGTAATTGCTTATGCTTCTCGTCAACTCCGATCTCATAAAAAGAACAACCCAACTCATGATCTTGAACTAGCAGCTGTGGTGCTTGCTTTGAAAATCTGGCACCACTATCTATATAGAGTGACTTGTGAAGTATACACTAACCATAAAAGCCTGAAATATTTCTTTACTCAAAAAGAACTGAACATGAGACAGAGAAGATGGCTCGAGTTAATCAAGGATTATGACTTGCAAATCATGTACCACCCAGGGAAAGCCAATACGGTTGCAAATGCTTTAAGCCGGAAGTCTATTGGGAATTTGTCATGTTTGCTCACTAGCCAGAAAGAATTGTTGTGTGATTTGGAAATAAATGAAATTGAAGTAGTTTTGCGTGAATAGAATGGAATCCTAGCTGCCATTTCTGCTCAGCCGGCTTTGGTTGAGGAAGTTAAAGAAAAGCAATTACAATATGAATTTCTAAAGAAGATTGTTGATGAAAATAAATCAAAACTGAGGTCGGGATTTGCGTATGAAAACAATGTGTTGAAATTTCAGGGTAGACGTCGTGTATCGAACCATTCTAAACTGAGAAAACGTATTATGACCAAAGCTCACAACTCGAAATTTGCTATGCATTCGGGGAATACAAAGATGTACAATAACTTGAAATAGAATTTCTAGTGGCCAGGAATGATAAAAAGTATCGCTGATTTTGTGGCTAGGTGTTTGCATTGCTAACAGGTAAAAGCTGAACATCAACGACCCACTAGATTACTCCAGCTGCTGGATTACTTCAACCGCTTCCAATACTGGAATGGAAATGGAAGCACATTACAATGGACTTCATTGTTGGATTGCCTCGCTCCTCTCGAGGTATGGACTCTATTTGGGTAATTGTTGATCGTTGGACTAAATCCGCACATTTCTTACCTGTCAAAATTTTTTATAATGCAGATAAGTTAGCTAACGTTTATGTGAATGAGATTGTGAGATTGCATGGTGTGCCAGTATCCATTGTATCTAACAGAGATTCTAAGTTCACATCAAGATTCTGGCAGAGTTTACAATAGGCTTTGGAAACGAAATTGTAACTGAGTAGTTCCTACCACCCACAGATAGACGGCCAATCTGAACGAACTAATCAAACTTTGGAAGATATGTTACGGATGTGTGTGATAGATTTCCAAGGGAATTGGGAGACTTACCTCCCGCTGGTTGAATTTGTATACAACGATAGCTATCATTCAAGCATTGGAATGGCTCCTTATGAAACATTGTATGGTAGGAAATTCCGATCTCCAATTTGTTGGGTCGAAGTAGGCGATAAACCGTTATCGGGACCGGAACTTGTGTAAGAAACAACTGAGAAAGTGAAACTAATTCAACAACAATTGAAAACTGCACAGAGCTGTCAAAAGAGTTATGCGGATGTCCGGAGGAGAGATAGAGAATTTGAAGTCAGTGATCATGTGTTCATTAAAGTAACTCCTATGAAAGGGAAAACACGATTTGGGGTGAAAGGAAAGTTGGCTCCGAGATACATTGGCCCATACAAGATTCTAAAGAAAATAACATTCCGAGTGGCCTTACCTCCGATTATGGAGAATATGCACAATGTTCTTCATGTCTCAATGCTTCGGGATTATTTGAGAGATCCGTTACATGTTATTGAGCCAACTCATGTGCTATTGAAAGATGATTTCACCTATGAAGAACGGCCAATACAGATTGTGAACTATCGGATCAAAAGATTAAGAAATAAAGAAATTCCAGTAGTGAAGGTTGATTGGCAAAACCATGGAGGGACCTATACAACTTGGGAAACAAAAGAGGATATGATGAAGAGATACCCTGATTTGTTCCCTTTGGACCTGATATTCTTCCAGAACAAAGGTAATTCAAATTTGGAGGACCAAACTCTTTAAAGAGAGAAGACTGTAACAACCTATAATTAGCTTATAATCCGTAATTAAGGATGCATAATAAGTAACTAGGAGGAAATTTTGCGTTAATTTCATGTGTTATATGTTATTTGCATCTATATCTGTCTATCATAGAAATATCTGTTTGTGTTTCTATTTTGTTCTGCGAATTGAAAGCCTTATTTGCATCTGATCATGAAATTGACTTGATTAATGTGTTATTTGGAATTTTTAGAACATTATGGTAGGTTTAATTAAAATTCACTTTAGAACCAAATAATTAGAATAACATGGGTATAGTTGATTAACTTAAGCATACATTAATTAAGCTCCCTAATGAGCCTATATAAAGCCACTTCCAACACCTTTGATACATTTTACACTCTCAACCCCTCATCTATGAGACTAAACTGTGAGAGAGAGAGAGAGAGAGAGAGAGAGAGAGAGAAGAGAAGAGATGGGGAAAATGAGATCAAACAAGAGAAATTGAAGAGAATTTCGAAGAATTAGCTTAGAAACTCAAACAACTAGTCATCTAGAGCCCAATTGAGCACCTAAGGTAAGAAATCAAGCCTTTAGTTTTGTAATTGAGTTAGTCCATGCATGAATTCAAGTGGTTAAAGTGGTTAAATAAGAGAATTTAACTTAAAGAGTAGAGTTTGAACCAACTCATGCATTGCATGCATAATTCATGAAGCTTTAAAGTTATTTTCTAAGAATTCTTACATGCATGCATTAATCATAGCTTGGTTTTGGAAGTTCATCATGTTTTACGTCCTTTTATCTGATTTAATCATGTTTTGGAAGGTTGAAGTTCATATCAACTCGTGTATGTTATGTTTTCCAAATTTCAAGCTTGAGTTCAAATTTCAAGCTTGAGTTTGAACAATTGGCATGCTTTTGGACCTTGATTTTGTGAAATAATCTTTAAATTATGATGTTATATAAGTTTAGACATGTTTTCTCAAGTTTTGGGCCCAAATAATGTGTTCTGAAGCTTTGAATTAGAGTTTTAAACTTAAAACTGCAATCTAGAAATTCCAGAATTTGCACCCTCCACTCGAGTAGTGGAGTTTACACTCGAGTGGAGAATGCGAGCACCCTGTACTTTTGTAGAGTTTACAGGTTGGCTCGAGGGGTAGAATCTGCGCTCGAGCGGCCACCCGTATTTTTGACCTTTTACTCGAGCGACCAAAATTATGCTCGAGTGTAAAATGAGAGCTCTCAGAAGTTTTATAGACTTTTGTAGACCGCTCGAGCGACTGAAGTTGCGCTCGAGCGGAGACCGTTTTTACTTAGCCTTACGCTCGAGCGAACGTTGAGCGTCTGTCGAGCAAAAAATTCAAGCAACCAATACTTTTGCAGACTTTGCAAACCACTCAAGCGACCGAAGTTGCGCTCAAGCAGACTGCCCTATTTTGAAATTTTGACTAAGTGTTTTGAAGCACATTTTGGCATCCTCATTGCATCTTCGGCATTCTTAAGCCCTAATTAAGCCATAATAAGAACAAAACGAAATAAGTTAAATACTATCCGAGTGTGTGTTTCAATATGTGTATCTATTATATGTTTGTATAGGTCACATGTCGTGAGCTGCTTGATCTATTTGTTCTGTTATCGAAGCTATCTGTGAGTAACAACTCTGTAAAGCTATGATTGATTATAAGTTAAAGCTATGTTTGATTATAATTATCTTCAGAATGATAAGATATGATCTATTTTATGAAATGCTATTTTGAGATTACATGAATGATGGCCCAATTCTTTGAAATATATTTATGGTATCCTTAGCAAAGGCCCTCGCCCGGGGGAAATAATACCGTGGCTTATGGCTATGAGCCCTCGCCTGGGGGAAACAATACCTTGGCATAAGGCCCTTACCCGGGAAAAATAATACTGTGGCATAAGGCCCTCACCCGGGAAAAATAATACTGTGGCATAAGGCCCTCACCCGAGGGAAATAATACCGTGGCATGAGGCCCTTGCCCGGAGGAAACAATACCGTGGCCTACATATGTTATATAATACCCAGTACCAGAGATTCCATTATGGAACTTGATATGAATGACCAATGTGATTTGTTAACGCTAATGGGTATACCACGTATGATTTGAATATGAATATAAATATGAATACAACTCTATTTCTGAATCTGCTACATCATTCATTAAAATCTTTACTCTGTTGTTATTCACTAGGTTCCAACTCACTGTATTATTTATATATGTAGGTGAGCGGGCGTGTGACCAGGCCTAAGTTGCTGCTTGGAGTATTGTTTTAGTTGGCCAGCCTCTATGCCTCCCAAGGAGGTTCTCGTTTTAACGTGGTCAAGTGTTTATGATCGATGTTCGGGACTTTTATATTTCTTATATTTTAACTAAATGTTCTGTATTGTGGATATGATGACGTAAGACCAATGTGTTAGTAACGTCACAGATATGTATATAAGTTTTAAATTTTATGTCCCATGTATGTGTACACAGCTCAATAGACTATGTATGTTTTATATATCTACTTCTGCAGCCCCTTATTATGTGTTAATCTGTTCAGAGGTCTTTGGTAATCCAAGAATTACTGGCCGGTTACGACGCTAAACCTATAGGGACAGGTTTAGGTTGTGACACTTTGCCACAACCAGGCCATGAAACATGGATCTCTATCCGAAATGATAATCACAAAGACCCCGTGAAGTCGAACTATGCCTTAACATAAAGGTCGGCAATACAATCTACCGAATCAATGATGTACATAGGTACAAAGTATGCTGATTTAGTTAACCGGTCGACTGTCATCCACACGGCATCATTAACCCGTTGAGTCCTCAGAAGACCCACAACAAAATTTATCGTGACATGCTCTCATTTCAATTTGGCTATAAGTAAGAGTTGCAACAAATCCACTAGTCGTTGATGCTTGGCCTTCACTTATTTACAAGTAAGGCACCTCGAAACAAATGAGGCTACGTCTCTCTTCATCCCCCTCCACTAAAACTGGCAATTAAGGTCATGGTACATCTTTGTGCCTCTCGGGTGTACCACAAGGCATGAATGGTAAAACTCTCGGAGTACCTCCTCTTTACAAGATTCTGGCACGAAAAGACGATCCAAAAACCTTACACTCGAGTCAGAATACACGGTCAAATCCTTCTCTACTTTTCCACTAGATATCTTCCCTCGAATAGCCTCTACTTCGTGATCACTCCGCTGTGCTTCTATAACTCGGCTCACTAGTGTAGGTTGTGCAACTACAGTAAACAAAACAGCAAACTCAGTGGACTCGTCAAGAAGTAAGTCAAACTCACCAATAGCACCTAACATCTCCTATTCCCATATGGCAATACTAGCTACACTGTTTACGGATTTTGTACTCAAGGCGTCGACCACTACATTGGCCTTCCCCAGATGATAGTATAACTTGAAATCATAATCCTCCATAAACTCCATCCACCTCCTCTGTCTCAAATTCAGATCCTTTTGTGAAAATAGGTATTTCAAACTTTTGTGATCAAAAAACACTTCAAATCTCTCACCATATAAATAATGCCTTCAGATTTTTAAGGCAAAAATCACCGCCGCTAGCTCTAGGTCGTGAGTAGGATAATTTCTCTCATGTGCTTTCAACTGTCGTGAACTGTACGCTGCAACTTTTCCCTCTTGCATCAATACATAACCCAAACCTCCTCAAGACACATCACAATAAACTGAATAACCCAAACCCCTCTTTGGAATAATCAATACTGGAACAGTGGTGAGTCTAACCTTACGCTCTTAAAATAACTTTTCACAAGTCTCACTCCACGTAAATTTAATCCCCGTCATCGTCAATCTAGTCAATGGTGAGATCAATCTAGAGAAGTCTTTCACAAAACGTTGGTAATACCCAACTAAGCCTAAGAAACTCCGAATCTCAAAAGCATTCTTAGGTTGTTCCAATCTTGCACTGCCTCTATCTTAGAAGAATCTACAGTCACCCCTTCCCTAGATACCACATAGCTTAAGAACATAACTTCCTTTAGCCAGAACTCAGACTTACTGAACTTGCATATAGACAATGTGCTCTAAACAACTCAAGTACAATCCGCAAGTGTTCTTTTGTGTTCCTTCTCGAAGGTTGAGTAGATTAAAATGTCGTCAACAAAGACAACCACGAAACAGTTTAAGAACTCACGAAATATTTGAATCATCAAATCCATAAATAAGGCCAATGCATTGGTTAGCCCAAAAGGCATCACTAAGAACTCATAATGGCCATACCGTGTACGAAATACCATTTTCTGAACATCCTCCTCCTTCACCCTCAACTGATGATAACCTGATCTCAAGTCGATCTTAGAAAAGCAACAAGACCCCTTCAACTGGTCAAACAAATCATATATACATGGTAATAGGTACTTGTTCTTAACAGTTACCCGGTTCAATTTTTGGTAATCAATGCACAGTCGCAATGTGTCATCCTTCTTTTTAGCAAATAGAGTTGCTGCTCCCCAAGGCAATGTACTAGGGCGAATGAAGCCCTTATCTAACAGTTCTTGGAGTTGAATCTTCAACTCATACAACTAGACGAGTGCAAATCTATATGGTGCTATAAAAATCAGTGCCGTACCGGGCACTAAGTCAATGGAGAACTCAATTTCTCGGTGGGATGGCAAATTAGTAAGATCTTCGGGAAAGACATTTGAGTATTTACAAACTACCCTCGGCAATTCAACTAGGACCACATCACTCTCACTACCCAAGAAAGTTGCAAGAAGACAATTAAGCTCGCCCCAAACATGTGGGTCATATACTGGCAATAAAACTCTATCAGCTCGGTCCCCTAGAAAATAAATACAGTCACTACTTGAGGTGTACACCATAACCCTCTGATAGTAACAATCTATAACAACACTGTACGAAGATAACCAATCTATGCCTAAAATGACATCGAAACCCTACTTGTCTAATAATACGAAAGTAAAAAAAAGTCAACGACTGATAACCTTTATCTCACAACCGCGACATCCCCGATCCAAAACAACCTTACCCCCAACCGGTGACTCTGTCCTGAGCAGAGACGCTAGTTAAGTCACTTCTAACCCCAAAACTGATGCGAATGCAGATGAAATGAAGGAATGAGATTCATCGGTATCAATCAACACATTGGCAATAGAATTGAAAAACAAAAAGTTACCTCTTGTACCACAGGGTTCTGGTAACTAATTTGGCGTGGTAACAACATACACACGTCTTGTGGGCCTCTACTCTACTTGTTCACCCCTCGGAGCATAGGACTGATACACTAATTGAGCCGAAAAGGCTCCCTAAGTGGCCTTCGAGCCCTATGCGGAAAGGGTAGGCTGATAGCTCTGTGTCTACCTCGAACCAAATGCACTAGATGTGCCACTTGTCTGAGTGCAAAAGCTCCTCAAGTGCCTCGATTGCCCATACTGATAACAGGTAGGCGGCTGCCCTCTCCCATAACTCTGGCTCAGAGGACAAACCGAAAACGGTGCCGAATGTTGCCCTCCTCTACTCTGCGAGCAAACTGAAGACTTGTGGCCCAGCTGACCACACTTAAAACAAGTGATCTCACCCTAACTACCTCTCCCTGAACTAGAACTCAGTACAGAAAAAGTGGATTTGAACTATACTGCTTGGGACTGTTGTGGGGTGGAACCCCTCTGCCATTTGTTGTCCTGAGTCTCCCATTACACCTCCTGACTTCTCTACTTGGAGCCCCTTATCTGCTCATCCTCCGTCTAGATCATGGTCTCAAGATAAGCCGCCGTCTCCATAAGGCGACCGCAATCCCAAATCATAGAACTGGCCACCTTAAAAAGGAGCCCGATCCTCAATCTTTTCTCGCACTCAATATAATGACGTTCCTCCGTTGCCAAAAGTTCCAGTGCAAATCAAAGGAGGCTAGTAAAAGCGGCCTCAAACTCGACTACAGGTGTATTCAGTTGCTTGAGCTTCAAAAACTAATCTCTCAACTTCTCCCTAGTTGTATGAAGCAAAAACTTGTCCTAGAAGACGTTGACAAAGGCCTCCCAAGTCACTCTAATGCGCCCTTACACACACTTCCACTATTGACCCATATCTCCCTCCAGCTGGAAGGAAGCCAAGGTCATCCTCAAACAATCGTTCTTGATGCCAAGCATCTCGAACGTCTTCAACATCTGCTCAAGTCACTCATCCACCTTTAATGGTTCTTTCGGATCTCTCAAAAACTCATCTAGATTTGACCGGAAAAACTCCCTCTTTAGAAAAGACGGCCCTGTGTTAGCAACATGGGCCTGGACTTGATTCTCAAGCTTGAGAATGTCCATGGATTCCTACAAAGCTCTAGCCATTTCACTGGCCAAAATGTTTATGGCTTGCTGACCTACTAGCTCGGCCACGTTGGCTAGGCGAACCCCATCCTCTTGCATCAGAATATCATCCGGTAACGACACTTCTTGCCGCCTAGGCCTACCACACCTACCACCACCACGTCCACGTCCTGACATCATAAAGGTAATACAACAGATTAACACATTTACAAATGTACTGAAACTAGTTCACTCACGTCCTAATATAGTGGACAACAATTAATTCACTCCACATATGCACCTAATCACATAAACACAAACGAACTTCCTTTCTAGATAGTGACCGTCTTGTGACATTGCCAGAGTTTCAATTAGAAATAGTAGTAATCAAGTGCTCTTCTAACAGGACTTTTAGAAACTCATAGACCCAATCAATATCTTTGAAATTAAATCTCATACTCATTTAGTCACATAAGCATGTTATCACATAGCATACTAGGTCTACTTTGAATATCATCTAGCGAGATAACCCATTGTGATAAAAATCACATCTCATTATCCCAAAGTATTCAAACCTAATAGCTCTGATACCAAGTTGTAACGTCCCGAAATAATAACAATAGCCCATCTCATAACATTCCTTACAATTAATCAATGACTTCATATCTTATATTTCATTTATAAACTTGATAATAAAAAGATGACATGTGAGGTATACATTCATAAATCTTAGATCCTGAATCTATAACATATGACATAGATACACGAATTAAAATAAAAGAAAAATTCAAGTAATTATATGCCCTAATGGCTACATCTTTCCAAGGCAATACTTGGTTACGTCAAAATGAGCTTAACTTAATACAATTAAAACCGAAGGCTTGTACAAAAATAATTATATCAAATTATAAAAGGAAGCCCTTGGCTCCAAGTCCTCCTGAGCTATGTCTTTGGTGGAAGCATATCATCAGCATCTGAAAGTTGTTTTCTACATAGAGTGAACCAAAGCCTAGTAGAGATATTTTAACGCAATATATGAATCTTAACAAGGTCATATGGTGAATGCACATGCATGCCATTTCTCAAACATTTTACATTTTCCATCTCAAAACAATGCAATGCCTGATTATATATGAATTCATGAAAATAATCATTTTATAATAGAAAATAGGGCAATGGATACAAAACACTAGAAATCTATAAGTATGTGCCTACCAGTAGGCTATACAAACACTACGAAAGCCATTTTACTGGTATTAACTGAAAGGATAGGCACATAATTGCGCGAGTTTTTGAACTTTCACCAAGGACACAAGCCAAGATAACAACCACAACCACACCCCCTAACTAGATTCACTAAGGTATTTACCCATTTTTCTTAAAACAAACATTTTCAATGTTTAAGTATACAACAATGCTTAATGCAAGATGTATGAGTGATTAGTTTCAATTCACCTGATCCTCATGAAATTTCTACAACAATCAATGCTATCCTCCACCGATAGCCCAAAATAGATAATTTTCAACAAAAGATATAATCTCATCATTTTCAAGATGGGAGCGATATTTCATATCCAACTTTACCATCATCATCAACATATACATTGTTCCATTTTTCAAAAAACATAACATCATTTCCATTCACTTTCATAACCAATGTCAATGATTTTAGAACAAACCCCTTTCACTTACAAAAAATCAATTTTAGGTAAAGAAATTCACTATTTCAACATATCTCAATCAATAATACATCCCCACAACCTTTCTCAAGAACCCATTTAGAAAACCCCTCTTTTCAATTCAAAATCAACCCTAGGTTCAACACAAAATGCCCAAATCACTATATTCTACCAATAGACAAATAACTAAAGAAAAAATCATTTCAAAAATTGAAGAAATCCCTACCTCAAAGTAGAACACAAAAGAGAACAAGAGTTAAGGTTGGGCGGAGCCAAAAATAATAAATCCTCTGATTAAAATGAAGCCCTCGATGTGCTCTACCTTTTTCTCTAAAGGGCTAGGGTGTAGAAATCAATAGGTTAAGAGTACTTGGGGCTTGAATGCAAGAATTACACACACACACACACATAGAGAGAGAGAGAGAGAGAGAGTATGTGTGTGTGTGTGTGTGTGTGTGTGTGTGTGTGTGTGTGTGTGAAGAATTAGGGCTTTTGAAATGTTTGGAGAGAGAAATGAATGAAAAAGTAACTCAAAATACCCTTTTCTCGGACTGATATACGCGCAGACTGTTTGAACAACTAAAACATCGCTTGAGCGTCAAACACAATAAGTGACACCGCTTGAGCAACCAAAAACACCACTCGAGTGCAAAATGATCCCCTTCCAGAAGTTTAGACCTGCAAAAGACCGCTCGAGTGCAAGAAAGACTGCTCAAGCGCAAATACCAAACTTCCAAAAGTTTTGCAGATTGTAACAGAGAAAAAAAAAATCTCTGGGCAACAATTCTTTTGAAAAACTAACTCTAAACCTGTTTCAAACACAACCATAATCAAATTCAACTAGCAACAAGAGAAAAAAAAAATGAGATGAACAATAGTTAAGGATATGGATTCCTGGATTCAAAAGTAAAAAATAGGTCGGGTTTAAACTGGAACCGTTATTTTTTAGTCAATTTAGTTTTTTGCAATTGCTTTAGAAAGGCTAAGCAAGTATTTCTTCTAATGACAGGACAAAAAGGTGTTCCATAGCATTAGGAGAAAAAGAAGCAACCCAATAAAAAATGTAGCAAACCTTACATTTTTTTAAAAAAAATGCCAAAATTAACTTCGTTTTTTTAGATAGGGTAAATGCCAAAATTAACTTGGTGGCTTGGTAATCAACTTTAGACTAAGTTTAGGATGAAATAGGTAAAAAGTGTTTTTTGGGGAGGAGGGGGGGGGGAATTATGAGCCTACAATGGAAAGCAGAAGAAAACTAATTTCTTTGTACATTGATATTAGCATTGTAACTAATTTTTGATTTCTTATAAGAAAATACAAGAAAAATTGAATGTGTGAGTTATCTATAACTATGTTTTTAATTTTTTACATCTTTTTTTTTTTTTACAAAATTTTTATCTTAATTAAATATTTGCAAGAAAATATATTTTCTTTTATATTTCTTTTCTTTCACTTTCACCTTCTATCAAAACTTATTTAAAACAAACGGAGCCTTAATAAAAATTTTAATCTTGGGCCTTGACGTATTCATTTTGAGTTATGTTGAGGATTCCAAATAATCTATCAAATTTTTTACCAAACCTCTCATATGGGTGTGGGACCCACACACATGTGAGTTTGTGTGGGTCCTATACCCGTGTGAAAGATTTGATAGAAAATTTAATAAATTATTTGGAATCCATAACATTTTATATTCATTTTAGCTTTGAAAGGCAATTGGTTGGCAGCTCATAAGTTACTTCATCTTTACGGACTTTTAAGGCTTGGGCCGAAAATGCATTATGTTTTGGGCCTTTGAAACAAAGTAGCAGGCTATGAAAAAAAAAAAAAAAAAAAAGGCACTGGCCGGTAGGTCCTATCTACACTGTTTAAAACCCATCTCTCATTCTAAAATAAAATATATGCTTTAATTAGTCCTATATATTTTTAATTATTATCAAAAAAAATTCTTTCTTTTTTTAAAAATTTAAGGACGCTACATATCTCACCGCCGTCGAACTTCTGCCAAACTTCTGTCAGACAATCATTGGAGGCGTGCCGGAATGTTCAACATCATCAGGAACTCATCGAAGTATCGCCAAAGTGTTATGAATGTCACCGGAAGTCATCAGAATGTCCATAACATCACTAGATGTCAAGAACATTGTCGGAGACTGACCGGAATATCTAGAATATTGCTGGAAAAAGAAAAAAAAAAGAATAAATTGAGAAATTAGAGTGAAAACACATAATAAAATGTGCTAAATATTGACAATATGAAAGGAGTGGGGGGGGAAGTAACAACAAGAAACAACAATAATAGGGAAAAAAACATTAATTATTTTTTAATTTTTATAAGGTTTAAACAAATAATCTCATATATTGATCACACTGAAAAGTATTTCTCCTTATTAATCAAACAGAAAAATAAGTTATGAAACTGCAAAATTTTGTAAGAAAAACATGTTATGAAAATGTAAAATTTTACAATTTTAAAGCATGTTATGAAACTACACAAATTTTGCAAATTAAAAACATGATTCATTTCAGCATCTAAAAAACTAATACTAAAAATTTTTATAATTTTAACTGCCTGTAACTAAAAGTCAAAAAACAATTTGTTTAGAATTTGAAAATTTTCTCTATTAAAACAAGAAAAGAGAATGTATAGCAGAGAAAAATAAGAAAAACTAAGATATTGAAGGAGAGAGATAGATATACAGAGAGAGAATTGTAATCCGATAACCATTTCTAGTTTAGATTTGGCCAAATTTGATGTAGATCTACTCAGATCTACTCCAAATCTAAACATTCCAGTGAATTTTGTCGTGATCTTGGCTAGATCTGAGTAGATCTATGTCAAGAACATAGCCGGAAACTCATCTCTTTCGTCATTGGTGAGGGCAAAGCAAGGAGACGATGGTTGCCAGTGAACTTCAATCGATGATGGTCGCCAATCATCGGTGAGTGTAGAAAGAGAAAGAGAAGAAGGAAGGCGTGTAGCGCCCCAACTTTCGAGCCGTTAATAAATCAAGTCAACCTCAAATTTAAAATTTTAGATAATTAATAATCTCAAAATATAAATTGTCTCCAAAATAATTACACAAATATTTATAATTTATACAAATCTCCAAAAAAAAATATATAGTGATGGCCCCAAATCTCTAACTTAATAAGTTCTTTAAATGCTTCAATTCCAGCTGCCACTAAATTTGCTCCACACCTAAAAAATAAATTAATTCAAGAAGTATACAATACGATATGAATAATAATGCTCAAATGGAGAATAAATTAATAGAGATTCAATAAATTACGACATTGCACGAATGATTCAATTCGAAGTAATAAACAATTTACCAAACTGCATAAACAAATCAACTCAACATATAATAACTTGTCTATCACCAAATACCTGGTTCTACTTAGTATATGACCAGTGATCAATCTCACCCACCTCACCTAAGCACAACCTCCTATTCAAGCATATTGGTGCAAGCTATTAGTAGAGTCCACTCGATTCAACACTATCAACACATAATAACTTCACAGAATTTAATCAAATGACCAGAGTAATCAAACAAATCAGTAGAGAATAATTTCACAGAATTTATCAAACAATCAGTATAAACAAATGGAGTACAATTGGATGTTATGAAAATAACACTCTTTGCAAAGAGATTTATAATAAGTATATTGTATACCACCCAAATTACCTCAAAACAATTCCTCTGTCGCCAACACTTTAATCATCTAATATTTCTCCATAGATCTCCAAAGGTTGTGGATGAAAAAGGTATATAAAGTTTAACAAAATTTACAACTCTCCTATTAAATAAAATGATAACTCTTACTCTAAATACTCCCGATCCAAACTCAATATTTCTATATTTTGAGAGAGAAAGAGAGAGAGAGAGAGAGAGAGGCAAAGGCATATGATGATGGGAAAAGGGTTTCAAATTGTAACTTGAATAATGAGAGGCTACTTAGCGTCCAAGAAAATTTGGAGCCAAAGAAAAGGAAAAGAAATATAAAATGAAATGGGGGAAAAAAAAAAGGACAAGGATGTGATGGCAAATAAAATAAGAAAAGATTATTTGCTTGGAGGGAAACAAAAGAGAATTTGCTTGAAGGACAAGAAAAGAAACATGGCATGGCAACCATATAGCGTTTCTGGTTCAGACCCGACCCAATGTATGCTTTAGATCTGAGTTTCGTTGTCTTTTATAGTTATCCATGTTTTGTTTCCCCTTAAATCTCTTTGAGTTTGGCTTTTAGGTTGTGTTGATTGCGTTCGGAACAGGTTGGTAGCCTGTTTTTCAAACTTTTGTTGCTCAGATTTTTGTTCCTTCGCTCGAGCGAAACTTCTTACGCTTGAGCGGTCTTTATGAACATCCAACATTTTTGCAAGTTTGCAAAACTACTAGGAGTTTGTATTCTTCGCTCGAGCAAAGCTTCTTGCGCTCGAGCGAGAACATCTATCTACAAAACTACTAGAAGTGTGTATTCTGCACTCGAGCGAAGCTTCCTGCACTTGAGCGGAACAACTTATTGTATCTAGTCGCTCAAGCGACAACTCTTACACTCAAGCTAACTGTGCGTATATCAGTTTGTAAACAAGCCATTTTACATCACTTTTTCATCTCTCTCTCTCTCTAAAACAATTTAAAATCCTAAGTTGAGATCGTCTCTCTCTAAAACTCACATTCTTTCTACAAATACACCAAGATCTAGTGATTTCTTCACCCTACTCCTTTTGTTAAAAGGGTAGAGCTCACCTAGAGCTTCGTTTTCATCTGAATAAAGTTGGGTTTCGGCTTCATCCAAATTTATCCGTGTTTATTTTATCTTCTAGCTTTAAGGTAGGGATTTTCTGCACTCTTTTATGATTTTTAACTTAGTTATTTGTCTTTATAAAACAATCTCATGATTTTGGAGGATTTTGGACAAACTTAGGGTTTTGGTTTAAAATCAAAAG
Organism: Camellia lanceoleosa; assembly: GCA_025200525.1. Classification (NCBI taxonomy): domain Eukaryota; kingdom Viridiplantae; phylum Streptophyta; class Magnoliopsida; order Ericales; family Theaceae; genus Camellia; species Camellia lanceoleosa. Next base: position 147,702,389 of record CM045761.1, read on the forward strand.
AGGGGTTTTTAAATGGACACATTGAAAATGGTTGTGGGAGTGAAAATAAAGTTAAGTTGTAATAAAATTATTGATTTAGATACTCGAAATATGTTTTGAAGGAAAATGGGATTTTGCCCTAAATGTCTCAAATATTCATTTTGTATAAATAAATGAAATTTATGTAAGAACTATGAAATTGGATTGGTATTGATAAGGATGTAGAGTTAGATATGTATTATCACTCACCTCTTGAGATTTGGGAAGTTTATCGTTATGGAATATAAATTATCTGTTTTGGGTTATCGGTAGAAGATAGCTATAAATGTTATAGAAATTGCATATGAATTAAGAGAATTAAAACTATTTTTTTATTCATTTGCATTGAGCATTATTTCAAACTTATACATTAAAAATGTTTGTCGTTTTGAGAAAAATGGTAAATCTGAGAAACATGAATTGTAATGTTGAACTAAGTTGGCTGGAGTATCTAGGGTGAAAGTCCCAACAACCGCGCGTATATATGGGTGTTGATCCCGCGAACGAAATTTCAGTGAAATAGCAATAACAGTGCTTTTATAGCCTACGTTTACATGAGTCCCGGTTACGATTTCCTCCAGACAAATTTCCAAGAAAGGTTGTATTGTTTTGAAATTCCTAGAGTGTGATTCATTATCCTATTTTCAATTGTAAAGGAAATGATTCATGAACCATGATGTTAATTTGACATTGCGTAGTTTTGGGAAGAGATATAAAAATGTTTGGCACGAGCATTGTATATGAATTCACCTTATAGCTTTGTTAAGATTCATATATTGTGATAGATTATTTCTGCTGGGTTTTGGCTCACCTTATATGGGAAAAACATTTCAGGTGCTGATGATATGCCTCCACCAAGGCAATATTTGGAGTGAGAGCTTCTTTTTGTGTATTCATTTTGTATAGCCAAGGGCTTTAAATGTATTAGGCCTAAAGTCCACTTTTGTTGTAACCAAGAACGATCTTGGAAAGTTGTAAGCCTGTAGGACATTTCTTATCTGTTTAACTTCCATTCTTTTTCTTTTGTTAGTAACATATGCTATAGATTCAGGGCCAAGCATTATGAATGTATACCGCATATGTTATTTTTTTTTGTAAATTCAATGAGATTTAATGGAAGATAATTACTTTATTGTTGTCATCGTTTATTGATATTGTTGATGGATTATTGTAATTATTTTGGGGCGTTACAAACCATGTGAATTTTGTTTGGAGTTCAAGCAAAATAAAATAGAATAGAAAACCTAAGAGATGAATAAAATAATGATAATAATGAGGTGGAGATAAAAATAAATAAATAATAGATAAAACAAATAAGTATGAGAAAATAAGTTAGGTTCTCATCTACAAATCTCATTACCAAACTACTATCACCAATACATCTTACTAAAATATTTAATACCTCAAAAAATACAGGATTTTACAAGGCTTGATCGTTGGTCACCAGTGAATATATCAGAAAGAGAAAAAGAAAGAAGAAAGATGTGCCTTAGGATTTTTGAGACTACAGAAAAGATTGTAGAACTAAATAGAGGACACGTCTTTCAAAGAGGACACACGGTTAATTTCCCCAAAGTAAAATATAATAATAATTAAAAAAATTAAAAGGCAAAATATAATAAATAGGTGTTTAGAGTTTGCTTTTATATATATATATATATATTATTTTTTGGCCTTTTTTAAGAGTTAAAAAAGTTAATTCGTGAATTAATAAAAAATAATAATTTTGTGTGAGTGAAAAAGTTAATGTGATATTTGATTTTTTTTTTTAAATTAATAATAAACAACTTAATGACTTTTTCAAATTAAATTTTTTACAAAAAAAAAAAATTAAAAAAAAAATTGCTAGTTCTAAAACACCCCTTAGGACATCTCTAACAATGCATCAATTTTTTTCATTAAATTTGAGTAAAAGCTTCTTTTAATATTGTTAGGTTTTTGTAATTGGCAATCTCCTTTGATAAAACTCCTTTCAGTTGTAATTTTATTCAATCTTTTATTTCAGTGAGGCTATGAGTATTTAGATGCGAATCCAACCCGAATTGTGCCTATGTAGAAGAGTTTGTATTTTTACGCTTGAACAGCTTTTCATGCACTCAAGCGTAGATCCTTGTTCTGAAACATGCGTTTTAGTCAGTCCGCTCGAGCAAATATTGCGATTTTGTTTTCTACAAATCTACGATTAATTTAGTTTTTAGGGCACGACTTCCAATCTTCTTCTTAGGTATTAGGGTTCTTGTTTCTTTTGACATCTGTGAGAGTATATATCATGAATTGAGTGGATTTTATCAAAGAGTTTTGTTTATTTTGTTTTACTCAAAAAAGAGAAAGTTGTTCTTCGGTGGATTCTGTAAAATTTGGGCCTGAAGCTTTGGTGGATTCCAGAGTGGCTCATCATCGTGTATTCGACATCAGCGTTATGGCTTCAACGTCGGACAAGACAATTCCAAGGTGAAGACAATGGTGGAAGAGGTACATTGGGATCGATTCAATTTGAGCGTGGATTCACTAGGTAATTGAGAGTATACTTGTGTAATTCCTTTTTGTCTTTGTAGTAGATTGTTTTGTAGCTTTGGCCCATGATTTTTTATCACAGTTGGAGGTGCTCCAATTGTGAAGCCCCTGAAAAATGTATTTTCTTTAAAAACCCTTATGTTTGAATTATTTCCTTAAAGCCCCTCAGTTTCTTAAATTATTTCGAATCTTGCCAGTTAGCATTTTTAATTTTTATCGAAACAAGAATATCCTAGCCGAATTAGGTTCCTTGGTCTAATTTAATTCTACATAAATAAGGTTCCAATACATGAGTTCAATTCCAAGCCCTCACTTCTTTTATTAATTTCAAGATTTGCCCTAAACTAGTACATGTACTTTTTATACTATAACACCACCAAATCAATTTGAGGATCTATATATATACATAGGGAAATGTGTCCATAGTACTCATATATTGAATAAAATATTCCCCATTTCCCTTCCCCATGGCCGGCCAACCTAGGAGAATGTGAGGGACCAATTTTCAAGATTTGTAATTATGATATTCTAGAAGCAAAGTACCAAGTACAAGGGTTGTGTTTCCAACATAGTTTCATCCCAACTAGAGGCTAACTAAATCTTGTCTAATCACATAATTAAGTCCCCTAATCACTCCCTATTCCATTAGACTCCAAGTAAATCCAAACTTTTCAATCCAATTCCAACTAGTGGGCATTTATGTCTTTTCACACCACATTTGCCTACAAATACCACCACCCTCTTAACATAGCATACACAAACAAGACACACACACACATACATTCGGCATAGAGGAGAGAAAGGAGGGCAAAAGAAAAGTCTTAAGAGGGAGAGGAAGGAAGAGGAGAGTAATCTTGTTCAAGCCTAGCAAGTAAGCCACAACACAACTCTCTCTTTTATTTTCCTCTTTCAAATACATGTTCTTAAGGGTTCTACCCATTGTTTTCAGATGTGTTATTAATGATTTCCTTGTGTTAAAAATGATAAGAGTTGAGCCATGATTATACTCCTCTTGTAATTCTCCTCATTTCGGTACAAAACTATCTTTTTCATACCAATCTCTTAAACTTTCCAAAGGCACACCTTCAAGATAATTTTCTGAGTTTAATATATATTGTTTAGCATGTTTTCATTACAAAAGAAATGAAAATTTTCCCTTAGTGGATCCCTTTCTCACAAATCTTCTTGTTTTGGGTATTGTGCCTTAAAAATCTGTTTTCACAACCAACTTTCAAAATTCTGGGCCTCCATTTTATATCAAAATATTTCTTAAGGAATTAGCTTTCAACTAAAATTGGTTTCATTGAAAAATAGTGAACGGTTTGCAAGAAAATCAAATTTTCATAATGGTCGACGAATCTGGACAGCACTTGAGTGTTTTCTAAATAACTTAAAATCTAGAAAAGCTATCCCATTTTTGAAATATGTTCTGGAAACTAGATTAAATTCTCTACCAACATAGGAAGGCCGAGTTCGGTAAAAATCTAAAATAGCCCTTTTCATTTTAATCTTTAAATGGTATTGAATTTGGAAATTTGGCTTGCATGGGTATTTTATGCTCTTGTGTTCATGATTATGCTTATTAGCTTATGATCATGTCTTGGTATGATATTGCATGAGTTATGGTTATGTTCCTTATCTCCTTCATTTTAATGATGCATGCTTATGTGGATATTACTATCTTGTTAAGATGGCCTAACCTTGATTTAAAATAATTAACTCAACGGAAAACTTAATTGGGATGGTATTGGGTTTTCGATCACTTGAATAATAAAGAAATGATAATGTGTTATGAATGGATTGATGGGATGCTTTCCTTATTTGGAAGTTAAAGTCTTGCACAAGTGGTTTTCCAAACCCTTGAATGGAGCGGTTGTATTCGAACCCTAGGTATTTGGTATGAGGAGGGATTTGGGCAAGACCTATTATTACCGTCTCTTTTGAGGCCCTACGGTTGGCGCTACGCGGTATATAACCGTTGGTATGCATCCGAGGTTAGTTCTGCAACAAAGCAGCAAAAGAGGGGCCATACCGAATAATCCGCGTCCGATTCTTGTGGTTGGGAGGACGAAATCTCTTTGGGGGATTTCTAGTTTGCTAACATCTAACCTTGTAACCCTTTGTTTGTTTAATTGAGTATCATGCTTTATTACTTGCTGTAATGTTTGTGATTGTGTATTGGATTGGGAAAAAGGGGGCGGGGTGTGTGTGCGTTTACTGGGCATTCAAAGCTCACGGCGTATCATGCTAGGTACCGAAGAAGAGCTTATAGCTAGGGACGACGAGCCAGAAACATTCGAAGACTTTTGGCTATCTTAGAAAAGTTAGAATTTTCCCTTGATATTTTGTAAGGCTCATATGAAGATTTAAATTTTCTTTTGGGATGTAATGTAATGGAACAAGCTTTTGAAATTAAGGATATTCGTGGTTATTATATACTTATATTCTAATATATATATAAACCTTATCGTTGCTTATGAGACCTTGTGTCAATACCTTTTAAGATCTGTCAAAAGGGTAGTGCGCTACCTAAGAAAGCTGAACTTAGAATGGAGGCTAATTTGACTCCTTCGACGATTTGTGATCTTACTTGGTTATTGACCATAGGACTCATTAGTGATTCTCTCTTGACTGCAACTGGTAGTGTAGATTCGGGGCATCACACCAATTGTGGTTTTTCTACGATAAAATCGTTGTATCGATTTGTTTTGATTAATTGATTGAGATTGCTATTTACTGGTTAAAATTAATACATAATCACAAATAAACATCTCGGGAATTTTTAGATTTTTCAACTATCAAGTGCTCCAATAGAGGGTTTTATAGTTTCATCAAACTATTGGTTGACTGGCCAATGTATTTTTTTACAAATTTTTACCTTAAGGTGGTCATTCGGGGGACATCCGGTGGTGAAAATCTAACTGTAATGAACAGTGATTTGATAAAAGGCACATTGATTTTCAGTTTGATAAAAGAAAAATAAAATTCTAAATTTGATACGTATTTGATGAAACTGTTAAAATAAAAATAAAAAATTATATTTTATCAAATTTAAATTTGACAATAATTTTAAATAACCATTAAAGATGGTCTCAGTAGGATTCATTTATTGAAGTGCACTCACATCTAGTTCAAAAAAAAAAAAAAAAAACGCACTCACACGTTTGTTGAATATTAAAAATAAAATAAAATAAAAACAAAAACAAAACAAAATACGTTCACAGGTGTTAAAAAAAAAAAATACACTCACACGAAACATCTCTAAGGGGATAGTTAAAAAAAGCTTGTTAGGTATTTTAACCAATGTAACTCTGACTTTGGAGTCTAATGGACTCGTTATTGGATTAGCTACTTTATCATACGACCTTTTTACTAGCTACAATTAAAGAGCCCTATAGGCTTTTCAAACAAATATATATGTATATGTCTTGAATTTTTGTATATTTATGTCTTGAATTTAAGATTTTATATATTTTATATATGTATATGTGTATGTAACAATTTTATATGTTCTTTCAATTCTGTTTGATGAATTACGGAATAACTTATTTTGTCTTTTTTTTTTGTTTTTTTTTTCTCCTCATCTATAGGTTTTGTATGCTTGTATGGGAAAATTTATTATTATTGCAAATTTACATTAGTAAAATATTAGCAATTAGTATTTTTTGTTTTAAAAATTAATTAAGTTAGTTTGAATGATTAGCTAAAATAAAAAGTGTGGTTGGAGAACACAATAACTAAAGTAATTAAATAAAATAAAGAGTGTAATTTTTTCGTACTTTAGCTAGTGAAAAGTAAAAAGTGTAGTTAGAGTTGCTTAGATAGCTACGAATATAAAACAAAATTTTCGTTTAGGAAACTAATTGAAAATTAGATAAATTATAAATACGCTCTTAAAATTTATTTAAAATACAAATTATTTTTTCTAATTTTAAAAATTATAAATATTTAATTGTTAGAATTTTTTATTTAACGAAATTAATTAAAAAAAAAGAAAATTTCTAAATGTTCTCTTATACGATAATAAAATTATCTAAATTATTAATTGAAATATATTTCTGACATCATTAAAAATTGTTAATTGGTTTGATAATTTATTAATAAAATAAGTCATTTATTATTAATTAAAAAACCTTCAAGGGGTAGAATGTAATTTATAGAGTATAGAGAACGATTTGTATTTTAAGTAAATTTCAAGAAATATATTTGTAATGTACCCTTGAAAATTTGAAAATAAAATAGCAACACAATTTAATGTAAAACTTCAGGAAAAATTAGTGAAATATCCCTCTATAACTTTGTGTAGTAGGAGAGGTCCAAGATATTTTTTTTTTATTAGCTGAGGTCCCTCAATATTTTCATAAAGAAAATTTGACTCAAATAAATTTTGTCCGACTCAGAAAAATTTTGCCTGACTTAGAGAAATTTCAATTTTCACAGAGAAATTTTGAAATCTCTGTGAAAATTGAAATTTCTCTGAATCGGACAAAATTTCTCTTAGTCGAATTTTCTCTATAAAAATGTTGAGGAACCTTAACGACAATAAAAATATTATATATCATTTATCTTATAAAATTTTAATATCAAAACCTTAAAAAAAATTTCCCAAAATTTAAATAACCAAGATTATTTTAAACTGAAAAAAAAAAGTTAACCCACTAAAATCACTCACCCTGATTTTTTTATAACCACTATTTTAATTTTGTCGGCATGATCATTAGTAAGTCATTTTCAACATTTCAACATCATATTAAATTTAAAATACTTGATTCTTTAATTTTTATTTTTGTTGAGAAAAGTTATAAAACAATTATATTAAAATAAAAGTAAATTATATACGGAGCAAGAAAAATAAAAACAACAAAATCATAAAGTGCCAACACAACAATCTAACAAGAATGATAAATAACTAATTAAAAAGCCGCAAAAAAAAAAAAAAAAGAAAAAGAAAAAAAGAAGTTACAATTTAGAAAAATTATCAATCTTCTCACAGATGTAATTTGAAAAAGGAAGATCTGTATTAGAATAAAATTCAAATCCACCATCGCCATTGATGCCATCCCTGCCACCATTGTCCAACTCCACCGCCGTTGTATTATGATCACCGCATTTTTGTTTTGGAAATTAATAATTTAGTTGATTTTTTAACTTTTTACAAAAAGATATATAGAAAAATAAAAATAATGGTTGACTTTTCTATAATGACTTTTTAACTTTTTAACTAAATTTTCAAAACAAGAAAAAACACCTTCGACTATCAATGTCAAAAAGACAATGTCAAAACTAAAGTTTAGTTTGTTATTCAAGACTTCAATTTTAAATGATTATGAAAATTTATATTTCAACAAAGACATTCTTAAACATATTTAAAAGTGAGAATTTTGCCCTCAATTTCTTTCAATTTCAAAAGCTAGATTCTTACCCACAATTTTATACTTCTATGATTCTATGCCTTGAGTCTAATGCAATTATGAACCATTTAAGTATTGGTTCGTGTTTTAGAAGGTTAAGATTATTATTATTATTATTTTAAAATTGCATTTATGCATCTCTTACAAGAGCTAAGCGTAAAGATGCTCTAGTGATTAGTGTCAAAATAAAAATGTTAAAAAATAAATGAATTAGAATCAATTTATACGAGACTTTGCCTTCACTTTATATTTCTGGAAACAATTTTTTTTTTTGTGATTAGTTATGTGGTTTAATGTAAATAAGAATATCTCTATATTTTTCTTGTAATAATAAAATAGTTTCTTTTAAGCTATGAAAATTTTAAGACAACGGATATTTTTTTTATTGAAACTTATGAATTGGCTTATTTTTTAAGGTTAAATTATAAACACATTTCTTAAGATTTATTTAAAATATAGATTGTCCACTTGTGATTTAAAAAATTATAAATATCTCATTGTCAGAATTTTTTATTTAGTAAAATTAATTAAAAAATAAAATTTTTAATTATTCTCTTATATAATAATAAAATTATTTAAATTTTTAATTAAAGTTTATTTCTAATATCTTTAAATATTATGAATTAATTTAATAATTTTGTGGGGAAGTGGTTTGGAAATACTCTTAAGATCCTGGGAGACGCTAGTGATCCGCAGCTAGTCACCTGAAAAGATGCAAACACTCCGATCGGGGGTGCCGGAATTAGCACTCCGACGGACAAGTTAATTCAGACACTCAAGATAGCTTGATTACTAAGTTAAGTGAAGTGATTCTTACATACCTTTCTATAACCGTTGTTCCTGTATTTATACATGTTCAAATAAATCCTCGGGGCCAGGGCCTACTTTTTAATCATTGTCATTTCTTCTATTCGGCCCTAAGGACTTACACCTATTCGGTACATATATTATATTCGGCTCCCCACTCTCGTAGGATATAGCCGATTAATATTAGTCTTCAAATGGTACGCACCTTCTGATTTTTTCATATATTCGGCCCCCACAAATTTATTAATAAAATAATAAATTTATTATGATATTAGAAACTCTAAGGATGGAAGGTAAGAGAAGGTGTGTTTCTAAATTTTTTTAAAATTTTTTGTTTTTGCTATTTTTTTTATTTATTTATCAGAAGAAATCCATTAATGGAAGCCAAAAACGGCATTTACAAGGGCCATCAAACAACCAAGCTTATACCAAAACAGAGTAAAAAAAATTACAAGAAGCACTTTGGAGAAAAATATATGAAAATATTCAGACGCACATCATGTGCTCGGGCTCATACTACAAAAGCAGAGTCGATCAAAATCGACAATAGAGCCTGTGTGAGATAAATCATATATTTTAACCATAAAGTTTGGAAAGCCACAATCCAAGTACAGATGACCCCAAAACTACAAGCAAAAACCGAAAAAACAAACAGAAAAGAAAGGACCTCCATTCCAGGATTCATGGCAAATCTGGTGATGGAGAGGTAGTAGGAGGAGCAGATCTGATGCCCAACACATTTAGGAGATGGACGATCCGACAGATCTAGTAAGGTGGAGGTAGCGTTGATGGAAGACGGAGGATGAGATCGACAGATCCGGTGAGACCCTGGTTGGGAAAGTCTGAGAAGAGTGATGATGAAGAGTATAGCTCCATCAAGAAGGGAAAAAGAACCTCACATTGAGGGAGAAATGAAAAAATTAAACTTTCAAAATATTATTAAGTCAAAAAAAGACAAGAAAAACAAAGGAGATGAGGGAAAAGGCCGCCGGAGACCGGAGCCCCCCTTCCCGCCCCGAGCTGCGCCTTCAGAGATATCCTAGGAGAGGCAGAGAGAGAAGTAGAGAGATTTTGGGTGAAAAGTTTTATTTATTTATTTTATTTTATTGCTGAATTTGTGCACAGCTGTTATGTAACAAAGTTCAACTAAAGCCATGAGTCAACTGAACGACCTCAACCAAGCACACGCTTTCAGGGGGCCCCATCTTCAGCCTTCCCTAAAATTTCCCTAATTTCAATTTCAACCCCCCTTCTGCCTCCTCTCTCTCTCTGTATCTCTCTCTAAAATCCCCGAGATTCTCTACTTCGCCCTACAACCGGAAAGCCATGGACTCGTCACCGATCTACTTTCTACCACAAGACACCCTCCATCAGATCTTCTCCAACCTCCCTCTCCGTGAGATCATACGTTGCAGATCAGTCTGCAAGTTCTTCAATCAAACCCTCACCTCACCTTCCTTCATACACCTCATCTCCACCCAACCCCCTCCCCTCCCCCTCCTCTCTCTCCGCCCCCCTCACCACCACCACCATAGCCGCCACTTGTCCTCCGATCCCACCCTCCACGCCTTCGATCCCGACCAGAATCAATGGCTCCGATTCCCCCTCACCTTCCTCCCCTTCCATTCCCCTCAACCCGTGGCTTCCTCACTCGGACTCGTCTACCTCTGGGCCGACTCACCCGATTCCACCAAAACACTCGTCGCTTGCAACCCTTTAACTCGCCAGTTCCGAGTCCTCCCCCAACTGGGCTCGGCCTGGTCGCGTCACGGCTCGGTCCTAGTTGGGCCGCCCAACCGAGTACTCGTATTGAGTGAACTCGCTGCCCTCTACTTCTCAGGCAGTACCAACAATTGGGTAAACTTTTCATCGAATTTACCGTCTAAACCACGAAGCCCAATCTTGGTCTCAGACTCTTGTGTACTGGCTCTCTGCGATGTGGGTTCGCCTTGGAGAAGCCAATGGAAGCTGTTTTCATGTACACTCTCGAGTCTACAGAGCTCACAGTCATGGTCTCGGCTCGAAAAGCACGAGTGGGGTGATGTGTTTGATATCCTGAAACGGCCTCGTTTGGTGAGAGGGATTGGGAATAGGGTTTTGATGATTGGGGGTTTGAGGTCTTCGTTCTCGCTCAACGCTTCGTGTTCGACGATTCTGATCCTGAGGTTGGATTTGGACACCATGGAGTGGGATGAGGCGGGTCGAATGCCCACCCAGATGTTCCGGTGCTTCCAGGAATCGAGCAAGTTCAAGGTTTTTGGAGGTGGGAATAGGGTTTGTTTTTCGGCTAAGAGGGTTGGGAGATTGGTGTTGTGGGATTACTCGGAGATTGTTGGGAAGGGGGAGTGGAGGTGGATTGATGGCGTGCCGGGGAGCGGGGATGGGCTTTGCCGGGGATTTGCATTCGATCCGAGGCTTACGGCCTTGCCTTGACGGATTGGTTGACGGGTTTTGCGGGTCAAATTTTATGTTGGTATGTTCTCTATGTTGAAAACATTGTTGTTGTTGTATTAATAGCTAAATTCGTGTCAATGTGTTCTTTTTGTATGTTACTTGTGTTTTCTTTCTTGCTTTGCTGTAATTGTGTAAAAGGAGTTACAATTTAACTTGAAATCCTTGTTAATGGAAAATGTTTCACAGAATTGGGTATTTGTTGGGTCATGTAGATACTTGAGAGTGAAGATAAATTTATTTATTTATTTATTTTTTGAGATTCTATAGTATGTCAACTTTATTTTCTTTGCTGGAAGGGCTGACTTTCTCACTTTGGTTTGGTTACACTCTTGTAATTTGCCTCAAACTCCAGTATGGTACTTTAGTAATATAGTTAAAACTTTAGTTAGCGGTTCTCATTGTATAGGCACAATGTTATTAAGTCATACTAGTTTCTAAAATTGTAAGTTTCATTAAGAGAGTGAGTTGATCGTGTGGGCACTGTGTAATTAGGTTTCCTTTGTGTGTGTGTTCTCCATTTAGCTCTTTAATTAGTTTTACTTCTTTCTTTGTGTGTTGTGGACCTCAACTAGTTTATTCAATCTTTTTTATATAAAGGATGTGTTCAGATGCTAAGGTGTCTTGCTCTAGCATCCGCATCAAACTAGCTAAAATCATTTTTTAGCTAAATCAGTGATAATGTTCATCAAAAATGGATTGCATCAATCTTGTTACTGTTCATCGCTAATATACGAGTGCTACAGTACCTCGCTAAAACAAATGAGGTACTGTTCATTGCTACAACACAGAGATTAGTATTACCGCATGTCTGCCTAGACGTCTGGCTAGTCAACCGGCCGGTCAACCGATCAACGGCCATTTTTTTTTTTTTTTTTTTTACATTTTTTTAAGAATTATTTGGTTAGTAACTCATCAATTTAATAAAAAAATAAAGAATAATAAACATAATAAGAAAATAATATTTTAATATAGTTAAGTTAAAATAGAGAGTTTGATGTAGTAAGTACTAAAGAGGTGACTAGTTAAAATAGTGAAATTACTTTTTTAGCTATAATTTGACTAAAAATTTGAAGGAGCTGATGCAGATGCTCTTAGTATCTAGCTTTATAGTAGCTATGTTTTGTTACCCTAATATGAATGAATGATTTTCTCACTTTGCCCTATTAGAGCATCAGTATCAGCTTCTTCAAAATTTTAGTCAAATTATAACTTAAAAAGTCATTTTTCTATTTTAGCTAGTCACCCACTGCATCAAACTCTCTATTTTAACTTAATCCTATTAAAATATTTGTTATTCTTTTTTTTTATAAAAAAATTGATGAGCTATCAACCAAACAATTCTTATGTTTTACAAAAGGTAAAACTGGAGGAAATACAAAAAAAAAAAAAAAAAATTGCCGTTGACCGGGCAGACTTCCGGGCGAATGTCCGGTTACACCCAAATCGCGTGTTTTAGCGATGAACAATTGCTCGCTTCATCAGACGAGTTACTGTAGCAAATTTAACAAAAAGTTAATTTAGAAAAAATTTGTTGAAACTGATGGGGAGGGAGAATTTGATGATTTATTAGCTATATTTTAACTTTTTGTTATTTTGAAGATACTGATGCTGATGCTCTTAGGCTGATAATTTAAGTAATGAAGTATTTCCTCTCCATAGTTGTCAAATTGGTAATCATATTGTGAATTGAAATCCTAATTTTGTGATTAAACCGTTAAAATTCAATACAAATTATAAAAATTAATATTAAACAATGACATACATGAAAACAATAGTTCTTATATGAGGACATGTTTAAATTGTCTATTTGGGAAACCATTGTGGCCTTCATTACAAAAGATGTGGGTCAACTATAAAATTATTATAATAAAAAAAAAAAAAAACCATAATATAATTGATGAAATCTGGAACTGGTTTGATTGCTTCAAACCTCCAATAGCTTTAAACGGAGAAGAAAAGGTGAATCTCTAGTGGCATTGGTGTGATGTAGGTCAAAAACTCTCCAACGGATAAGTTAGATTTGGAAACGTGGAGGGAAAGCAAGAGAATTAGGGTTTAAAGTTTCTGTATTGGCTTACCTTTTGGATTGAAAATTTAAATAATTAAAGTTACACTTCTAGGAACCTAAGCTTTTAGATGAGATGATTGTTAACAATTCATTGTATTGCTAGTTTACCTTTAACATACATATACATAAATGTAGAAAATTTAAATCCTTGCATTATTCTTTATTTTTATATATATACATGAATATTTCCAATTTTGTGGCTTTTTGGCTTTTTTGTGTTAAAAAAGTTGGTTTTTTTGTGTAAAAAAACTAAAAAGCCAAAAAGCTAGCTTTTTTGGAAGTTCCCAAAACACCCTTGAGTTTCACAAAAACATCCATTATCGGAATGCGAAGCAGGTGTTCATTCTGTGTGTTTGTCCAGTGTATTGGTATTCTGGAAAAAAGGCACTGTTGTAAATAATAATAATAATTGCTAATATGATGGCATGGTATTAGTGTCACTGTTGAGATGTACATATAAATGTTGTAATTATAGGAGTTCTAAGTAATGCGAATAGCGGATGCCTCAAACATTTGTATACTGGTATATAGTTGGAACCATAGTTGTCAAATCGTAAATCGAAATGGCCTTATACTGAATTGTGAATCGAATTGTGATTTGTAAAGATTTGGTCACTTTTTCCAAATTAGTTAGAAAATATATCTACACACTAAGATGATAAATATATAAATATAAAATATTTAGACTAAAATTAATAAAATTGTTATTTTGAATGATGATCACATTGTCTAGTAGGTAAGAAGTTAACACAGGTTTTCATGTAAGATTTATGTTATTTTCTTTTTTAGATATTGCTTATTATTATTAACCATTTTTAACAAAGAAAGTAAACAAAACAAATTCTCAATGTCTAAGTAAAAATAACTTAACACCGATATTGATATTTCATAAGCATGCATACATTTATAAGAAACAATGATCCAATAATAAGAAAGATTAATTAGAATCTTTTATTTTAAAAGGTATATATGCTTAATGTTCAAAATAGTGTTTTTTTTTTTTTTTAAAAAAGAAGGGTGTGGAGGAGGGGGAGGGCGAGGAGGATTCGGGATATAAATTTAATTTGAAATTTTCTTTATTCACAGATCCACAGTTGAAAACATTGTCTAGTGTTATTGAAGGCGCACCTAGGCCCAAGTCCCATCTAAGCCCAAGGTTTGCGCCTTGCAGTGTTCTGGGCTAAGCAACTTCGATAAGTCGCGCCTAAGGCGTGCGACTGGGCCAAGGCGCAGAAAAGCCCAAGGCCTGCGCCTTGAGGGATTTTTATTTTTATTTTTTATTGTTGCTTTGATTGGTTTGTTTAAAATTTGGCCATTGATTTAACATGGTGCAACTATAAAAGATCCCTACTCTTAAATACACATGCCAATACATTGGGCATTCAACCACAAATCAACGATAGAAGAAAAATTAATCCTAATTCCTAATATTCGAAGAACACTTTGTTATTGCCTGCTTTCGTTATCCAGTCCAACAGCTCCAAAAATTCTTCTTCACGTTGCTTTCTTCTTATTGTTATTCTTCGTTTCTTACATTCCTCTCATTCACTTCTCTTCTCTTCTCCTCTTCTTCTCTACATTGTCGTCTTCTCCACTTCTCTTCTCTACGTTTCTTCGTCTTAAATTATTTTCTTATATTAAATTACAAAATTTTTTACATACAAGGTGTACCTCACTTCAGTAAAGCCTGCGCATCACCTTGCGCCTTACGCCTAGGCCCCAAGAGACCTTGGCACCTCAGTGCGCCTATCGCCTTTAATAACACTAATTTTGTCCATAAGGATAAACTCTCGCAAAAGACCAAACTACCCATGTATATATATATATTGTTTCTAAACCAAACCCTAACTATCTCTCTCCATCTCTCTTACTGCCTCATCTCTATCTTCTCTGCCAAACCAAACCCTAGCTGCCGCCTGCTCATTTCCTTGCAAGCATCGAAGTTGTTGGTCTTCTTGTGGCTAGCCTTTGTGGTGGCGCCACAGAGGAAGGAGCTGAAGCCGCCCTTACCGCCATGGAGGTAGAGGCGTATGAGGAGGTGGAGAATAACTGGACGACTCTTAACGATCCTCCACCGTCGACTTTGATGACTCCAATGTCTCTTGATCCGCCAAGTCCCCTCCGATTTGATCCAACCCTTAGCCGCCAAGTGTTTCACAGTCGAAGAAATCCTAGCCAATCTAACACCACCGTAGCGCCGGCTAATTTCTCGTCACTTTTTAAAATTGAAAACAAAATGTCCTCCAAAATCAATAAAAGGACTTCTCACCAACAAAACCAACAAAAAATATTTCCTAGACCTAATGCCTTGGACCCTCTTTAGCTTGGACTTTTCACCAATTTTCTCAAGAAAAAAAAAAAAAAAAAAAAAAAACCTTATAGAACCATTAGGTTTAACTCCTAGGCTCACTCATGTAATATTGAAGTCCAAACATGTTAACTTTAAACATTTTTAGAAGATTCATTATGATTTTTTTTAAAGAAAAAAAATGAGACAAAAAGGTAAAAACACATTGAGTCTGATTGAATCTGAATCTAAAACTGATTGGGTTTTATTGAAAACTCCGTGATCTCCAAAATAACAAAAAATCATATATATTGATTATTTTTATACTAAACATTATTAGAAGTTGTATTATATTATTTTAACTAAAAAAACTGAGGGAAAAAAAAATCAAAATATGCCTGACATGATAGTTTTAAGTATTGCATGACTTGTAAAAAGTAAATTGAATCGTGAATCGATTATGAATCATGCGATTCATTAGAGATGCACTTCTAAAATAGATTCACTCATAGATTCGTATCAATTTTGCAAAAATTGCTAATCGAATCACGAATCGTAAGATTCTGATAATAAAAGTTATAACGGTGATGGCATGTCTGTGTTCTTAAGAATGAGAAAACAAGGAATTATTCTTAAGACTAAAGCTAAAAACTAGGACATGAGAGGGTGCATGGTGGGTATGGTTTTGGTGATAGAAATGAGGCTGGATGGTGTATTTTAGATTTTGCGTTGGCTTCTGACCTAGTAGTGGCCAATGCTATGTATAAGAAGAGAGATGAGTATTTGATAACCTTTAAGAGTGGGTCAATTAGGAGCCAAATAAATTACTTTCTAATAAGAAAAGTGGATCGTCTAAAATGCAACGACTGTAAGGTGATTTCTGGAAAGAGTTTGACATCTTAACATAGGATTTTGGTATTAGATTTATACAATAACAAGCTAGGAAGGATAGTGGGCGTCGTAGGACGAGATAGTGAGACCTATAAAGGGATAAATTAGAAATATTTAAGAATAGAATGGATAAAGAACGTATTTGGGACTTGGAAAGGGATGCTAACACTATGTGGAACTCGATGGCTAATTGTATGAGGAGAATCTCAAGTGAAGTTCTTGGAGAGTCGAAAGAAAAAGGACCTAACTCTAAGGAAACTTGGTGGTGGAGGGAGGAGATTCAAGCGGTAGTAAAGACGAAAAAAAGTGCTTTAAAAAGTGACAGAATGATAGAACTAAGGAAAACGTTAAGAACTACAGATTGGCTAATAAGAAAGGAGTCAAAAAAGTAGTGAGAGAGACTAAGTTGAAAGCTTATGATGACCTATACACTAGACTAGATAGTAAGGAGAGAGAATATGATATATAAACTTGCTAAGATAAGAGAGAGGAAAACAAGAGACTTTAATTAAGTTTAGTGCATCAAGAGTGAGAACTCTAAGGTGTTGGTGAAGGATGAAGAGACTAAGGAGAGGTGGAAGAACTATCTTGAGAAGTTAAATGAGGAACATGAAGATAGGTCAAAAGGGGAGGAAGTAAGCAATAATAAGGAAAATCAGGATTACATGTTTTATCATAATATTAGGAACCTCAAAGTGGAGATTGCACTTATGATGATGAAATCGAATAAAACTTTAGAACCCGTTGATATCCCTATTGAAGTTTGGAAATGTTTGGGTAAGAAAGAGGTGGCTTGGTTAACTAGATTATTTAGCAAGATTTAATTGAGTAGGAAAATGCTAGAGGAGTGGAGAAAGATTTTATTGACTTGGTTGACTAGGTTATTTAGCAAGATTTTATTTAGAAAGATTTTAGTACCAATCTATAAGAATAAAGGAGATGTCCAGAACTGCAACAGCTATGGAAGAATTAAGCTAATGTGTCATATAATGAAAGTGTGGGAGAGAGTGATGGAACGTTGATTGCAAGATATAACAGAGGTGTCAGAGAATGAATTTGAATTTATACCTAATAGGACAACAATTGAAGCGATTTATATTTTGGGAAGAGTAATAGAAAAGTATAGAGAAGAGAAAAAAAAAACAAAGAGACATTCATATGTTTTTTGTCGATCTGAAGGAAGTATATGATAGAGTGTCTCGGGATATAATCTTGTTGGTGTTAGAGAAAAAAGGGGTGACAAAAGATTATATTAATGTGATTAGGGATATGTATGAAGGCATGATGGCCACTATTAGATCTTCGACTGGAGAGACAAGTAAATTTTCAATTACTGTAGGGTTACACCAAGGATCAACTTGAAATCCTTAGCTTTTGGCTTTAGTTATGAATGAGTTGATAAGAAATATTCAAGATGATGTGCCATGGTATATTCCTTTTGCAAGTGATATCATGTTAGTGGATGAGACTAGAGAAAGAGTTGACACTAAGTTCGAGACTTGGAGAGAAGCACTTGAATTTAAAGGATTTAGGATAAGCAAAACTAAGACAGAGTACATGGAGTGTAATTTTAGTACCAGTAACAATGGAAGTAGAAAAGTGAATCAAACACTACCTAAGAGTGAACATTTTCGTTATGTAGGATTGATTATCACAACAGTTGAGGAGATTGGAGCGGATTTGGTCCATAAAATTAAGGCGGGATGGCTTAAGTGAAAGAGTGTGTCTGGGGCACTGTGCAATAAACGAGTACCCACTAGATTAAAAGAGGAGTTCTATAGAACGGCTATCAGACCAACGATGTTGTATGAGACAGAATATTAGGCAATTAAGAAACAACATGTAAATAAGATGAGTTTGAGATGAGGATGCTTAGGTGGCAGTGTGGCAAGATTAGAAAAGATAGAGTTAGAAATGAGTATATTCGAGAATGGATAGTAGTAATACCGATAGAAGATAAGTTGATAAAGAATAGATTGAGATAGTTTGGTCATATATAACGGAGACCAACAAGGGCAGTAGTGAAGAGATGTGATACAATGACGGTAGATGGAAGTGTTAGGAGAAGCGGTAGACCTAAATTGGTGTAGACTAATGTAGTAAATAGAGATATCAATATCTTTAATTTGACTAATGATATTGCCTTGGATAGAATCAAATGGAGAAGAAAGATTCATGTAGCCAATCCCATTTGATGGGACTTAAAGCTTGGTTTGGTTTAATACGGAAAATTCTGTTATTGAAATGATTAAAAACCATTGAGATAGTTGGAACCTTGGGAATTAATGAAGAGGGATAGATATTGAAGGAGCATGGTGGTGGCCAAATATGAATCCTCTTGGGGTTATTGGTGCATGCTAAAGAATGGCAGGGGACTTTGGAAGGACATTCGACAGGTGTGGGAGTACTCCAAGTTTATTTGCTTCAAGGTGGATAGAGGGAACAAGGTGAAATTTTGGCAGAATAAGTGGTGTGGTGATGGTACTTTAGAGAGTTTCCGTTGCTATCTTTCCCCTTGTCTTAGACAAAGATGCTTCAGCGGTGGAACAAGCTTGGTGGTCGGTGATAACATTTTTTGGTATATTAATGCTTGAGAAAGTGAATCTCCTAACTTTGCTATATGGGTGGAAGGATGTAGGAAGTGGATTGCTTGTGCTGGGTTGTGGTGGGAAGTGAAAAATTTGATGTGCTGTTCTTTTTATGGGTCGTTGGTGGGGAGGAGGAGTCTTTTCCCGTGAGGGACTTTAGTCTATTGAAGCCTTCTGAGGTCGCTTTCATATGAGACGATTCTTACTGTTGACAGTTTTATTAGGAGGTGCCATATTTATGTAAATTGGTGTGGCTTGTGTAAGTGTGATGGGGGAGTTGGTGTCTCACTTGCTGATTCATTGCAGGGTGGCTAGGGATATGTAAGGCTTGGTTTTGGTGTTGTTTGGCATGAATTTGGTTTTCCAAAATGATGTGGTAGGAGTTCTGTTTGGCTAGTGGGTGGGGGTAAGAGTTCTGTTTGGCTGGTAGAGTGGGATGGCCGAGAAGGAGGTCTGATTTCTGGCCCTATTATGTTTGATGTGGCTTATTTGGATAGAATGGAACAGGAAAACTTTCCAAGGCATGGAGGAGCTTTTGTATAGTCTCAAAAGCTGTTTTTGGCCATTTGTACAGATGAAGTTCCAAGTGTCTACTCTTGACAGCTTGGTGTATTTTGTAGGTTCTTTGGATTTATAAGTTCTCTTTGGCCTCTTTGTTCTGAAGTGTATAGTCCTTTTTATTTATGTAGTCTTTTGGAGGTTACACCCTTGTGTTTTTGTATTTGGGTTTTGGCCCTTTTGTACACTTAAAATGAAATTCACGGTACTCATCAAAAATAAATAAGAAACATATAAAGCCAAAATTTCGTAGTGGAAATCTAAAGAAATTCAGTAGCAGCTCTTGAGTTAAAGTTATGACCTTTTCATTTATTTTATTTATTTATTATTTTTAATGTCTGCTGGAACTTGTAAAGTTGTGATTGTGCTTTCTTGTATTAGTTGTGAGGGAAAAAAAAGGCATTATATGGTTCTTTCTGTTTTATTTATATACTGAGTGAATGAAATTATGGTCTATTCTGTATTACACAAGAAATACTTGTTACCAATATTTCCTTCTGGGGATTTGGGTTAAATATATCCCAAGTGAATTTTTAGTCATCCCATAATATTTGAATTGAGAGGCCAGCTGGAAGTTTCAAAAGCTTGGCTCCTTCCAGCATTGGGTGCCCATTAAAATGTCATATTTCATGGGGAGGACATCATTTTCTTGACTCCCGATTGCCCAAGTTCCAGGTATTGATATCTCTGATACCCAATTTGGCACCAAGCTCGGTTTTCCATTGAACCAGTGTTTTCATGAAATGATCATTGAGAAAGCTGGTTTATAAGGACTAGGATTTCTCTATCTCAGAAGCGAATGCAGTTTCTGGGCTGCATTTGAGGACTTCTTCAACATAACTTTTCTCAAAGCCAAGATTGGAAAAGGAGCTCGCACGCATAATGCGGTTGTTGATTCTATTGTTTCCATGTGCTTAGGATAGAGAAACGTCAAGGTTTGAGTTTTTGTTTAAACACAAGATTCAAGAGTGTCATGGTGGTGTGATCAAGTAGGATTGTCCGATTAGGTGGTTAATTACATAGTTCACATTCTGTTTTTGTTTTCATTTTTCAAAGAACACAGAAATATTCCCAAGATTGGAAGAAATATGTGTGGTCTGTGTTTTGGATTGTGAAAGACTGTTTGTTGTATATCTGTTTGTTAGGTAAAATAGTTTGAAAAAAAGAAAAGAAAAAAGAGAGGACTGATTATTCATATGCAGGGTGATGAGGTGCTTTTAGATTATGGTTTCAGATGAATTATCGCTTTCAACCTAGAATAAGTTATACAAATAAAATCTTAAACATATCTTTGAGGCCCTTTTTTATATTTTAGTCAATTATTACAAACAAACAAACAAACAAACAAAAGATAAGATCTAGTCAAATTTTGTAATTGTACCCCATAGCTTTTCTATATCTTAATTGCCCGCTATTATGAATCCAACTAACTATTGTTCCATCATAATGCTCTAGATGGTTTGAAGATGCTACTCACTTTCAATGCTTTATTGCTGTAATTTTCTCTCATAATTACCTAAATATTATAAAATAGGGACAATTATTAAAAAATTTCTCAAGGTTTGAGCCTTATAACAAAATAAATTTGAAGCTTTTAATTTTGTCAATTTAAATTTCAATCTTTTAATTTGTTTTTAATTTAAACTATTCATCTATTTTTATTAAGTAAAACCGACAAAAAAAGGGTATTGTAGTTATTAAACTCAATTTAAGTATACATAAAATGTTTAATATACTCTTTTTATTGAATTTAATGATTAAAATATCTTCTTCTTTTTTTTTTTTATCAATTTTATTAATGAAAATAAAAATATTTTAAATTGAAAATAAATAAAAAATTTAGAGTTTAAATTGATAAAATTAAAAATTTGGGGTTAAATTTATTATAAGGATCAAACTCTAGAATTTTTTTTCTTTTTTTTTTTAATTTCTCCTATAAAGTATGTGTTGTATCAAATATTTAAATTTAAAGTCTTATATGCTTTGTGAACATGAAACACATGCATCTTTGCTTTCAAACAATTCCAAAACACTTCTAGATGACACATTTTAATCGATTTATGGGCGTTTGTTAAGGTTTTGCGAATCTCGCATTTCATTTGGCAAAATTATGCGAGCACATACATTAAAAAAAAAAAAACATTGAGGTTCCAATAATTTGATGCATCAAGGGAATAAAGACTTGGAATAAAATATGTATAGATGTCAACTTAGCGATACATCCAACGTGGCTGACAAATATGATGATGTTAATAGTGGGCCTAATTCTGTAATAATATTTAAAAAATAAAAAATCTAAAATAAGCTGTATATGTCTTTCAATTAAACTAATGTTTTCAATTAGACCGTTATTGTAATTTTTGCTCATCACTTATGCACTAAAAATAATTAGAGATGACATAAGAGTATTTATCTCCATCTCTCTTAACTAATTAAAAATATAAATTCACTAATTTTGGACGGGAATCAAAAGCTAGTTGACCTTAAGGTTCTCTCTTGTTACAAATTTACCAATGAATCCATAAACCTGAATAATGAATTGTGCCATGTTTTGCAATACTTAAATTCAATTTTAAAAGTAACCCAATTTAGAGTTTTATGAACTAAAAAATCAGAAAAGCAGGAAAGTTTTATCAAATACTCCAAAATACAACAATAAACATTAAATATTTTTAAAAGTTAAGTTAAAAGAATTTTCAAAAAGTTAAGTTAAAAGAAGTTGTCAATAACTTTGTCAAATGAGGCTATTAATGTGAGATTGGTGTGCCATAAGTATAAATAAGAAATATTATTTATCACCATGTTTATTTTATTCCTTTATTTAACTTCTTATGTGTATTCATGATGTAATAAATATTACATGTATATATGAGATTATCATATTTAAAAAATTGATAATACTCATCATGCCACATAAAATTTGAAAAGTTTTAGTGATGTATAATATCCATCTAATTTGTTAGGTAAATTACATTTTACCTCCTTTATATTTGACCATTTTTTCACTTTGACTCTTAAAGTTTGTTTTTTCTTATTTTAGCCCTTTATGTTTCAAGTTTTTTTCAATTTATTCCTAAAACTAATTTTTAACAGAAAACGGCACATTAACAATCACGTGGTATACAAATATTTTGTTATATATAACTCACATCTCTAACATAAACTTAAATTATAATAGAATAATATATTTTTTATGTTATGTGACAGTTATTATGGTTTTTTCTATCTAATTTTAAACAAAAATTAATTTTAGGAATAAATTGGGAAAAACTTAAAACATAAAGAGACAAAGTAAGAAAAAATAAATTTTAAAAACCAAAATGAAAAATTGGTCAAACATAATAGGGCAAAGTAAATAGTAGCTACAATGCAAAACTTCTCTTCATGTAGAGCCTCAATTTAGTATTTTTAAGTATGGTTGTGTATATTACCCTTAGTAGGTGAGGGTAATATTTTGAAAATCGAATCGGTGAGTGAATCGAAAAAAAAATTTGGTGACGGGTCATTGGGTCAATCATCGGATCAAACCGGATCAAATTGTGATGTCATAATTATCTTATAAATATTTAAAAAATAATATATAAATACAAATGTTGGTAATAATTTTTGTTAAGCTAAATACTACGAATAAAACTTTCAGCAGTGCTCCAGATCCCCAGTGGGGGGTGACCCCAGCACCCCCACATCCACGTGGGGGGCAGTGAGAGGAAAACCAAAAAAAAAAAAAAATAACAAAAATGGATCAATCATCATTCAGTAGGGATGGTGGGGGTCACCCCACTAGGGGTCTCACTCTTTAACCTTAAAATTTATACTTGTTGAAGTGGGTAAAAATTAATCAAGTCTTGGTGCTAGGCCCAATGCAATACTCACTCCAACGTGGAGCTAGGTCGGACCTCATTAATCAAGTCTTGGTGCTAGGCCTAATGCAATACTCACTCCAAGGTGGAGCTAGGTCGGACCTCATTAGTCAAGTCTTGGTGCTAGGCCCAATGCAATACTCACTCCAAGGTGGAGCTAGGTCGGACCTCATTAGTCAAGTCTTGGTGCTAGGCCCAATGCAATACTCACTCCAAGGTGGAGCTAGGTCAGACCTCATTAGTCAAGTCTTGGTGCTAGGCCCAATGCAATACTCACTCCAAGGTGGAGCTAGGTCGGACCTCAGCCCTATGGCCAACACTTGCTCCGAAGCAAGACAATCATAGGAGTTCGGCCCAATGTACGAGCATCACTCCAAAGTGGGCCGAGCAACATGGTGGACCTTCTGGATGGACAGAACCACTCCGAAGTGGGTTGAGCAACATGGACCTCCTGGTTAGACAACCGTTCTAGAGCAGACCAACTTAGAGAAGGCCAATTCACTGAAGATCTTTTTGGGCTCACAAGAGACAAACAACTCTGCTCCTCTCCCTCTGTATGAACAGAACGTGGAGACGTGGAGGTGCAGAGGGACAAGGTGCATATATGACAGACCTGCATCTGAATGGCAGGCGGAGTGGTTGTCCTCCTCCAATAAGGGACGCCCGCTAATGAGACAAACAAAACAGACCAACCTTGTCGAGTGGGGTCGTCCTCCTCCAATAGGAGACGACCACGAATAAGACACATTGGACAGATGGCGGAGAGAGAAGGACTTGAACGACAAACAACCTTCTCCTATAAAAGGTGAACATTATTCACTCTCAAGGGATCCGAAAATCCACACACTCAACACATACACACTTTTTTGTATTCTCTCTTCTCTCTTCTTCCTCTCCCTGAGTCCCTGACTTTACCATCGGAGGGGTTTCCGACCAAACCCCGGTCGGGCAGCCTCACCGTTTGTTATTTTATGCAGATCTTCAATTCCCAAAGCACGCTGTTCATCCACGAAGTTCAACCCTTCTTCATAGTGCGGAAATCACCCCCGCACAATTGGCGCCGTCTGTGGGAAAACCGCTGTTTGCTTCGTGACGAACTCCGGCGATGGGAATCGAAGATACACCCCACTCTGGGCTAGCAGAGAGGACTCCAATAACGGAGAAGACTAGAAAGAACGATCCAGCATTTCCTAGAAGGCATGAAGACCTTGCAGACCTTAACGAATAGACCACCGATATAATGGAGCAACGTCATGTCATTGTCGGCAAGTCACCCCAACATCTCTCCATTGATAGAGACAACCGCGACCAAAGTGAGAGAGTACCACACTGTTCTATGACAAGCTCCGGTGAGGGGAACGGAAGAGATACCTTTGTTGCCACTGTGACGAAGGACTTTGTTGACAGAGAAGACAAAGGATAACAAATTAACACTTCAAAGAGTCTTGAGCAAACCGGATCTGCCGACGGATGAAGTCGAACCACGGCATACACCACTATACTATTGTTGTTTAGTTGTTCTAATGCCTCATTCTAAAGGACTCCGATGAAAGAGATGATGATCGATAAAGGACTATATTTTCTGAAAATGTTGGAGGACCAAATCTGCATCGGAGAACAAAGTCCAAATACGATGGAACACCACCACGTCATTGCTACTAACTCGTCTCATCATCTAGATGGAAGGACTCCAATATTGGAGAAGACGAATGATAAAGGACCAATAATCCTAACGGTGTCCGACTAGTAGATTTGTATCGATGAACGAAGTCTAGATATGGCAAAGCACCACCAAATCCCTACTATTCAGTTGTCCCACCGACTGGACGGAAGAACTCCGATGATGGAGAAGACGAATGACAAAGGATAGATGCTCCTGAGTCTTCCGAAAGATGAGATCTGTATTGACGAACAAAGTTTAGATGTGGCAAAGCTCTACCATATCCTCGCGATCGAGTTGTTCCACCTATTGGAAGGAAAGACTCAATTGATGGAGAAAACGACAAACAAGGGTATGGTACAACCAAAACATAAGCCTGGGTTAATCCTAGCCGACTACATTGATGCGGGCCTAACGAAGGTCTAGGTCGGTCCCAGCCAACCACCTTAGTGTGGGCCTAACAAAGGTCTGGGCGAATCCCAGTCGACCACCTTGACGTAGGCCTAACAAAGGTGCAGACCGATCGATCGACCACCTTGACGTGGGCCTAACAAAGGTCTGGACTGATCCCAGCCGACCACCTTAGTGTGGGCCTAGCAAAGGTCTGGGTTGATCCCAGTCGACCACCTTGACGTGGGCCTAACGAAGGTCTGGACCGATCCCAGCCGACCACCTTAGTGTGGGCCTAACAAAGGTCTAGGTTGATCCTAGTTGACCACTTCGATGTGGGCCGAACAAAGGCCACTCCGATATAGGCCGAATAGAAGCTAGGTTGAACCTAACTATCCACCCCGAAGTGCGACGAACAAAGGCCACTTTGAAGTGTGCCAAACAGAAACTAGATTGAAACTAGTCCTTCACTATGAGGTGGGTTGAATAGAGGCCACCCAACATAGGCCAAAAAGAAGATAGGTTCAACCTAGCTGTCTACTCCAAAGTGTGCCAAACAAATGCCACTCCGAAGTGGACCGAACAAGAGCTAGGTTAAACCGAGCCCTCTATAATGAAGTCTGAACATAAGCTAGGTGAAGCTAGCTCTCCACTCCAAAGTGGGATAAGCGAGCGTGATGAGTCCAAGATGCTGAACACCCAATCCAAAGAAACAGAGGTTGGTCCAATGATGATCGATTGGGGGCAAGACAACTAATTCAATGATGATCGATTGGGGGCAAGACAACTAATTCAATGATGATCGATTGGGGGCAAGACAACTAATTCAATTAAGGCCAAACAGGCAATCTTGCAAGGTTTCCCTATTATTGCTCGACTGGAAGAGCAACTCAATCTTTCAAAGGCATAAGGTGAAGTCTAGCCGAACAACGAACAATGTAGGGCTACATCCTTGTTGCTCGGCTGGGGGCAAACAACATAAACATGAAGAAATTGAAAGTTCGAGTTACAAGTCCAACACTTGGCAAATTTCGAAGATACTTTGTTAACTTAAAGTTTCATTACAAAAGGACCTCAGCCTAACGAAGGTGATACAAAGTGGAAGAGCTACAAAGAGGGATAAACAACAAAGGTTGGTTGGACGCTCAACGTCCACTTCGAAGTGGGCCGAGCAACAAAAGTTAGTTGGACGTCCAATGCTTGGACAGAACAACAGAGGTTGGTTGGATGACCAACGCCCACTTTGAAGCGTGCCAAGCAATGGAGGTTGGTGGGACTCTGAACGTCCACTTCGAAGTAGGCCGAGCAGCAAAAGTTGGTCAAACGCCCAACGCTTGGGCCGAGCAATAGAAGTTGGAATGAAGTAGACCGAGCAACAAAAGTTGGTCGGACGCCCAATGCCTGGGGCGAGCAATAGAAGTTGGTCAGATGCCCAATGCTTCGACGGAGCAACAGCGGTTGGTTGGATGCCCAATGCTTACTCTTAAACGTGCCGAGCAAAGGATGTTAATTGGACGACCAACACCCATTCCGAAGTAGGCCGAGCAACGAAAGTTGGCTGGACACCTAATGCTCACTCTGAAGTAGACCAAGCAACAAGAGTTAGTTGGACACCCAATGTCTGGGCCGAACAACAGAAGTTGGTCGGACACCCAACGTCTAGGCCAAGCAACGAATGTTGGTTGGACACCCAACACCTACTATGCAACACGCCCGAGCAACAGAGGTTGGCCGGACGCCCAACATCCACTCTAAAGTGGGCCGAGCAATAAAAGTTGGTCGGACGCCCAATGTTTGAGCTGAGCAACAAAAGTTGGTTGGACGCCCAACGCTTGGGCTAAACAGTAGTTGTTCAGATGCTCAACGCTTGGGCCGAGCAACAAAAGTTGGTCGGGCGTCCAACAACTAGGCTGAGCAGCAGAAGTTGGTTGGACGCCCAACGCTTAAGCCGAGCAACCGAGGTTGGACGCCCAACACCCACTTTGAAGTGTGCCGAGCAACAAAGGTTGATCGGATACCCAACACCCATTCCGATGTGGGCTGAGCTATGAAAATTAGTCAGACGCCCAATGCTCACTCCGAAGTGGACCAAGCGACAAAGGTTGATTGGACGACTAACATCCACTCCAAAATGGACCAAGCAAAGGAATCGGGTCAAAACTAGCTAAGGCAAAACCAAGTTTCAGAGCTCAAGTAAACAACCAAAAGATTGACAACAAACAAAATTGGAAGTGCAACATTCTACCAAATAAATACACTACAAACAACAAGCAAAGACATGAGAAAACAGCCCCAAACTAGTCAGTTATGGATGCGTGGCAGCTCAACAGTCGGAGTGAGTACATTAGACAAGGCCGAGCTTAAGGTTCAGTGACGAGGCCAAGATCATGGACAACCGAGCTGCGATGCTCAAGGACGGGTCAACTAAAGCACTTTAGACCGAGCTAAAGGACACTTAAAACAGTAACAACCAAGTGTGAAGTCAACCCAGCTCCAAACTTTTTAGGCAAGCCGTACAAGGAAAGTGAGTGTTCGAAGGCTCACTAAGCAACTCTGCCGAATCAGCGAGCAAATAAGTTCAGATTTCTAGTATGAAGAGGATAAGCAAACCAAGTCATAAATGCGCCGACCAATAGAACAATAACGAAGACAACCGAACAAGAACGAATCGAGCACAAATTGGAGATCACCGAGCAACGTGAAAGCTGGTGCGAACCAAGCTACGGAGTAACGGCAACCGACCGAACTCATTCGTCGACGACGACGAATCAAGCTAGCGACCGAGCTGCCAATTTGATGGATTGCTCCTCTAAGGCCGAGCAACAGTAAACCCGTGGCTGAGCAACAATCAAACCGAACAACAAAGACGACCGAACAAGATTGAACTGAGAAAAATTGAAGATAGCCGTGCAATGCAGAACACGAATTTTAAGACCAAAATAATGACTTGAGCTGAGGAGATGTCGTGTGTAAATTAAGTGGAGTTGCTCGGCCTATCAAGTGTCGGAAGGGCGACCGAACAGCGACGATAACCGACCAAGTTGAAACATGCATGAGGTAAGTCAAGCTGGGTATGAGCAGAATCTATGGATTGAAATGAATCGAAGAAGCTATGTCAGGCCGAAGAAGACGCAAGTCCGACCGAGCTACAAATATATACCCAAAAAAAAAAAAAAAAATTTGTGTATATATATTTTTTCAAGTCAAGCAACGACGCTCAGCCGATTGAAAAAACACCAAGCTAGACAATTACGAGGCTAGTGAAGATACACATTTAGTTTGGGGCACAACTGAGCTACGAAACATTGGACAGCCGCAAACGTTGGACCGGACAATAATTTTTAATCCAACTCATGGAGCTCAAATTAAGTTGCGATCAACCAAACTTCGAAGTTTGTGACAGAATTGGCTTCCGCTTCGCCAAACGTAAGCGCAAGCCAGGGGGCAAATGAAGTGGGTAAAAATTAATCAAGTCTTGGTGCTAGGCCCAATGCAATACTCACTCCAACGTGGAGCTAGGTCGGACCTCATTAATCAAGTCTTGGTGCTAGGCCTAATGCAATACTCACTCCAAGGTGGAGCTAGGTCGGACCTCATTAGTCAAGTCTTGGTGCTAGGCCCAATGCAATACTCACTCCAAGGTGGAGCTAGGTCGGACCTCATTAGTCAAGTCTTGGTGCTAGGCCCAATGCAATACTCACTCCAAGGTGGAGCTAGGTCAGACCTCATTAGTCAAGTCTTGGTGCTAGGCCCAATGCAATACTCACTCCAAGGTGGAGCTAGGTCGGACCTCAGCCCTATGGCCAACACTTGCTCCGAAGCAAGACAATCATAGGAGTTCGGCCCAATGTACGAGCATCACTCCAAAGTGGGCCGAGCAACATGGTGGACCTTCTGGATGGACAGAACCACTCCGAAGTGGGTTGAGCAACATGGACCTCCTGGTTAGACAACCGTTCTAGAGCAGACCAACTTAGAGAAGGCCAATTCACTGAAGATCTTTTTTGGGCTCACAAGAGACAAACAACTCTGCTCCTCTCCCTCTGTATGAACAGGCGTGGAGACGTGGAGGTCTGAGAGGGACAAGGTGCATATATGACTGCAAGAATGGCAGCGGAGTGGTTGTCCTCCTCCAATAAGGGGCCGCTAATGAGACAAACAAAGCAGACACTGCCTTTGTCGAGTGAGTGGTCGCCTCCCAATAGGAGACGACCACGAATAAGACACATTGGACAGATGGCGGAGAGAGAAGGACTTGAACGACAAACAACCTTCTCCTATAAAAGGTGAACATTATTCACTCTCAAGGGATCCGAAAATCCACACACTCAACACATACACACTTTTTTGTATTCTCTCTTCTCTCTTCTTCCTCTCCCTGAGTCCCTGACTTTACCATCGGAGGGGTTTCCGACCAAACCCCGGTTGGGCAGCCTCACCGTTTGTTATTTTATGCAGATCTTCAATTCCCAAAGCACGCTGTTCATCCACGAAGTTCAACCCTTCTTCATAGTGCGGAAATCACCCCCGCACACTTGTTAAATTTAAAAAATTCATATATAACTATATAATATATTATATATTATAGGTCATTGAGACAAATAATTAATATATATTATTATTACAATTAACTATACAAGTAAAGTGACGCAGTGGTATGTGTAACGGTAAGTCATGGTTTCAAACCTTGGCAAAACCATTTGGTATATAATCCTTAATGCAAGGAAACAAGCAGCATAACCGGACCCGTTCAACAGAATCGTGATTGGATCAATTGGTCCAGCGGTTTAACCGCAAATTAAAACGAATCTCATAAAATACTTTGACTGAATTTTCATGAGAGACAATACAATTCTCATCTATCTCAGTTCCCGACTTCCGCTTGATAAGATTTTAGTGAGGTTATGGTTTAAGGAGTTGTTTGGAATGACCTAAATAAGTATATTTTTTTATCTTTAATGAAAATATATACAGAAAAGTAGAGAAGTGATGTAATAAAAAAAATATATAAAATATGAAAATATGAAAATATGAATTTTTTGTGTATGTCAAACTTGACCTAAATCTATCTTGAGAGAGAGTTTATAGTTTTTTTTCCCAATTTTTTCTTATTATTCCTATTTTTGATGGGCTTATGGACCGGGCCAATAAGTCGTCCTCTCACAAACCTATGAGCAAACAAACTTCAACATTTATACCCAAACTTGGCTTTACTTTGTTGGCCTGTCAGGCCCGTATATATATATATATATATTTTTTTTGGGAGAAGGGGGGGGGGGGGGGGGGGGGGTTGTGGTTGTTAAACAAAAGAAAGTAGTGAGTTGTGGGGTGTCTATCAGCGGCGGCTTGGTGCCACATTCAGCCTCTTTCCAACTCTTGTCCAATGTGCAGAGCATCAATGGATCATTGATGCTTTTTGATAAAACAAAATAATAATAATAATAATAATATAAAACTCAAAAGTTCCTTTTATTTATTTCTTATTATATGATTTTTATTTCCTTTCACTATCTTTTTGTTGGCATAAAGTTTAATACATGAAGTTAGTGGTGTATTATGACTCACTTCATTTTGTCTTTCATTTT
The DNA here is from genome assembly GCA_025200525.1 of Camellia lanceoleosa. NCBI lineage: Eukaryota > Viridiplantae > Streptophyta > Magnoliopsida > Ericales > Theaceae > Camellia > Camellia lanceoleosa. The sequence goes on from CM045761.1 coordinate 147,733,480, forward strand.
GAATCCTTAAAAAACTAGGGCAGAAAGTTATGTGATTGCACCGCCTTGCATTAAATTTTGACTTTGCAGATCAACCCATCCATTTTGTTCTTTTATATAGCAGAAGACTAATTGAAAGTAATAAGTACAAAAATTCAGACTTATTTATCTCAAATTTATCCTGAATAATGATATATAATTGGGATTAAATTTACATAATGTACAATTCATATATAGAACAAATATAAATCTCAAAATAATTTTTAAATAATTATTCTGAATAAGTCTGCATTTATGACATTACTCAAAGTCCATGTCTTTAGGAATGATCAAATTCATAGTGATTACCCAAGTATCCATGCGTATCAATGACGTAGGTCTATAAGAAAAAGACATTGGATTCTCCAAAAAAAAAAAAAAAAAAAAAAAAAGAAGACAGAGAGAGAGAGCATCAATTCAACCATATGAGTCTTGAAAAATCAAACAGTGGCTAAAATGGAATCTCCCTCCACAAATGAAGCACATTGATCACAATGAGCATGCAATTGTTTATGGGAAATTCTACTTACACCACCTAATAAACTTCTTACACCTATTTTCCTTTTATATCATACCCAAAAGTTTAGGAGATCCTATTTCCACACACCACTTTCTCTCTTTCTACATTTTTTCTTAAAACACACACCTAATAAATTTGAATTATTATTTTTCACTTAGTACACATCCTATTACACCAAAAATACCCTTACTTTTTTCATTCTCCAAACTCTAACCCTAAACCAACCACCCATCTTCACCATAGCCTATTTTTGCCGCCGACATCATCTCTGGCAACTCTTTCCGCCGATGAGAGGTTGCAACAGCAAAGGAGGGTGGTCACTGGAGAAAAGAGAGAGAGAGAGCGACAGAAATAGAGACAGAGAGAGACGCACTCGTGCCTGAAATTGAAGATCATGCAATCGCGCGACAGAGGAGAAAAAGAAGAAGAAAATAAGGAAGTAGAGAGGGCTGACGATGTGCGGCTACAGAGGCGATGATAGTCACGAAGGGGTAGAGGCAACGATAGCGGCGACAGAAGGGTGAAGCGAATGAAAAGAGGGGTTGCGCTGATCGTGTTCTTAGATTTGCAGGTGAAATGGGTCACGATAGTGAAAGAAAAGGCGACGAGAAGCGACGGATAAAAGGGAAGACGGCGGCGACAACAGCAACGGCAACGGCAACGGTGGTGATGAAGGATGTTAGTAATTTTAGGGTTAGGGTTTGACTTGAGAGAGCAAATTAAGGTTAGGGTGTTGGTTAAACAAGAAAGGGGTATTTTGGTAATTTTATTTCAGGACAAAAATATAATTAAAAAAATCATTAAATGTGTAGAATTAGAGGAAGTGGTGTTTGGAAATAGAAGCTCCAAAAAATTGTTCTCTTTCTTTACACTTCTCATAATGCCAAACATACCCTCATCTATTTCATCCTAACATTCCAAACCCTAAACCCGAATGTTGTATTTGGTTGAGAGATTTGAGAAAAGATTTGGAAAAAGAAAAGGAAAAAGTGTATGAAACTATGTGTAATGTAAGTATATTTTATTCACATTTCACTTACCTTTTTCCTTTTCCCTTTTCCCTTTTCCTTTTCAAATCTCTTCTCAAATCTCCTAACCAAACACAACATAAGTCTTCTAACTACCACCTCCAGTAGTTGTTCCATCTCCAACAGCCACTACTCCATCTCCGATAGCCACTACTACCAACTCTGGCTACTAACTCATAACTCCTCCTTTGCTATTTCTTCTCTAGTCTGGCGACCCTTGTCACTACCACCATTTTTCAACCACCGCCAACTATAGCCAACCCTTCTCCACTTCATTCAGCCACCTCCAACTCTTCTCCAACAACCCTCAAACGTCACCCCGTCACCACCTGTAACGCCCTCAAAATACAGTATAAGACAACCATTCATATAATCCATAAACGTAAAAGAGACATCATATTTTCATTCATCAGAATCTTCTTTACAACGGATATCACATGCATTACATTTTCATTGATGTTTATCCTAAAACTATAGCATGTAATTCTAACTTCTGATAACAAAATAAATACCCTACGGGTTTACATCTTTCCAAGCTAGCACTTGGATACAACAAAAGGAGAGTTCTAACTCTGTTACAAATAAAGCCCTCGACTTGAGTTTACATTTAACATCAAAAACGAATAGACAAAATAGAGTCTTCAGCTCCTAAACCTCCCAAGCTAAGACCTTGGAGGTGGCATGTCACATGTACCTGAAAATAGTATCCCAAGTAGGGTGAGCCAATACCCAGTAGAGATATACTAAACATAATATGAGAAATAACTAAAACGTTAGCATCCGATAAATGTTTAACACATGCAAACCAACATACATCCTTTCCATTATCAATCAACATTTACAACCATATTTCAATCCATTTCTATTTCTTTATCCAAATCAATTCATTAACATGGTACATCATTTATCAAAACAATTCAAAATGAGACTACAACTCATATTATCAACACTTCAATCAGCAACATCATTCAGATGTATATAAGGTTTCAAGACTTTCATCATGAACACTCCGGCCAACTTAGTTATCAATGGAGTCCATCCCCTATCTTCTCCCAAACAATGGAGTACATCCCCTATCTCCTCCCAAATAATATACATGTACAATGCATTTAAACAAGTTGTCATATACAATGACCAATTCAATCACATATTCAATGTTTATACCGGACCGTCATATTCAATGACATATTCCAATTGATTAGTTTCGATTTACCTAATCATGATGCAATTTCTACAACAATATAGACTATTCTCCACCGATAGCCCAAAACAGTTATTTCTAAATAGATAATAAATTTACCAAACAGATAAATTATTACATTTTCCACTGGTAAGTGATTTATCAATCCACCTATACCATTCAATCACAATTTCTGCCAATTTTAAGATTTTCAACCTAGTTTCATATTTCCCCAATCTACCAAATTGATTATACAAATTAATTATTTAAATCCAATTAGGGTATTAATCCCCCTTTCCCAAATATTGCACCCATGGCCAAATTTCATCAATTATATACACTTAACCCTTTTTTCAAGACCTCCCATACACAATGGAGCCCAAAGGTAGAAAACCCCTCTTTCACACATTTCACATTTTAAACCCTAGCTTCCCAAAATCTCCAAATCACAGCATTTATACAAAAAGACTAACATTTATGTTAAAGCTCATAGAAATGAGTAATTTATCCCTACCTCAAATGAAGAAGCTCAAAAGAGAATGAAGAGAAAACTCAAGATGCTCCAAATCCAAACTTTTTCAGATCAAAATGTAGCCCACGCGATACTCCACCCTTTTTACAAAGGGAGTAGGGTAGGAGAACTCTAGATCAAGTGTATATATAGAAAAGAGTGTGTAGAGAGAGAAAGAGAGTCAGATTTAGGGTTTGAAGTGAAAAAGAGATGAAAAAGTGAAAGAGATGACCGCTACTACGATCTGATATACACGGGGCTCGCTCGAGCGACCAGACACAAAAGAACCTCGCTCGAGCACAAGAAGCCTCGCTCGAGCGAAAAATGCAAAGCTTCAGGTCTGCAACTCAGACGTACGCTCGAGCGCAAGAGTGTTCGCTTGAGCGAAGGAAAAACAAAACACAAGGTCTCGCTCGAGCGAAGAATGCTCACATTCGAGTCCAAAAGAGACGCAGACACGCGCTTGAGCGCAAGAAGCCTTGCTCGAGTAAAGAGACACACCACGCAGGGCTCACTCGAGCGCAAGAAAGCTCGTTCGAGCGGAAGCTACGTCTGAAGAAAAGCCTAAGAACCCACAATCCTCGCTCGAGTGAAGAAGCAAATACCCAAGGCTCGCTCGAGCGCAAAAAGCCTCCCTCGAGCGAAGAAGCTAAATCCTGGATAGTAACCATTTGTTCAAACTCACAACCAACCTGTTCTAAACTTAACCAACACATCTCAAAACTCAAATACAAATATTCAAATGATGGAAATGAGATACAGACAACAACATACAACCATGGAACTCGAGTTCGGAATACAGCAATTGACAGGGAAAGACCGGGATCGTTATAACCCACATCTTCCTTTCAGATTTGAAAACCATAGGTTTTCATCTGTCTTTCTCTTTCTCTCACTCTCTCTTAGATCTAAGGTTACGAAGAAGCAAGCAATGGCAACAATCACAACGGTGGGAGTGGTGGTTGCAAGGCGGTGGTGTTGTGCTGGTAAGTGAGTGATAGTGTGGCATCAATGAGGCGATGGTGTTGTGCTGGTAAGGTAAGTAGGGTGGCGTTGGCATCACACCTGAAAGAGAGATGACCAAGGGTTAAAGAAAGTAAAGTTAAAAAAAAATTGGGTTTTGTGTTTGTTTTGGTAATTTGATATGAGAATAAAATTGTTATAAAAAAAAAACAAATAAAAGAAAAAAAAAAAAGAAGAAGAAGAAGAAGAAAGAAACAACTACGTGTAATGAAATAAAAGTGTGGTGTAAGTAAAATTACCCTCATTTATTTTGATTAGGATAACCTCAAAAAATTTATGACAAATTTTTTTTTTTTTTTTTTTTTTTTTTTGAGAGAGAGAGAGAGAGAGAGATGAAAACATGAAATCTTTTTTAGTGATTTTGTAGTACTATGTGACATTATTTATGTGATGCTTCTGACAAATGAGGAAGCGCAAAACACACTGAGTCAATCATATTTTGTTTTCCAACTACGAGAGGTTATCTGCTAAGTCTAACCACCGCGTGACTATGCACCCACCTTATAATAAAGGAATACAATCATTCTATCTAAAACTTAAAAAGTAGAACAAAAAAATTGGAAGAAAATAATTACATGACCCAATACAATTAGAAGAGTCATAAGATATAGACCACGTCAAATAGACAATTTTTTTTAGGATGCAGTTCGGGCGGGTTTAGACGGATTGAAAGATTGTTCAAATCTAATTTAAGTTGTGCTGAGAATTGTCTAGACCCGTCCAAGTCCAAATTGTATCCTGTGATTGTCTGTCCAAGCCTAACCCGAGTTAAATCCGAGTTATCCAAATTACACACAAATTTCAATTTTTTTTCTTTCTTTTTTTAGTGCAGCTAAGTTAATTAATTTGTTAAAATTAAACTTTATTTATATTTATTTTTTTTGTAAAATCATTAATAATATCAAAACAAATAATTTATAAGATGTAAGAGGGATGTCGTTTTGATAGTCTTTATAATTTACAAGTAAAAAAATTAAATAAATAAAATTTTGTATTGTGTTACTCGTGTATATAATAAATATTCAATATGATCTTATGATCTAAATTACTTTAATAGCATCTAATGACTAATAATTTATATGTATATTTTATATAATTCAAGTTCCGGGTTACTCTAATTGTTTAATGTCTTTGTTCAAATCCATCCAAATTTAATTCGGGCTTTCAAATATTTGCCTAAGCCCGTACTAAATTCAAAACTTTTTTACCCAAATCCTAAAAAATTTCAGGTTAGGCTGGGATTGAGCCTGTCTAAGTTGCACCCAAATTTTTTCCCTAACTAATTAATAAAAGGGGGTCAATATAGTTCTATTGATAAAACTATATGCTACATTATTAATTGAGAATATCACATGATATTTTAGAATTATTGAATAATTAAATATATTTTTAAACAAGAGCACCAATGTTAAAAGAGGTGAAAATTTTAGGCGAAATTAAAATTCTGTGCAAATTTAGAAGAAAAATATTACACACCAATGGTATGCTTTATAAATATTAATAATTACACTTTTTCATATATTGTAAAAAAATTTTGGCAATTCGACTAAATTGTAATTTCTCAAAAATTTAACTCCAATGTCCATACTGAAATGGTCAAGGCCCAAAATAGCATTGCTATTTTTCATTACATAGGATCATTAATCTCATAGTCAACACATCATCCGCCATGCAAAAACTTGGGAAAAAATGACTATATATATGTTTTAGTTTTCTTCTTTTGGGCCAATCACCCTTGTTCACATAAAGCGAACCAGCAAAATATGGAACTACAATTCTAATTACATTTTTTTTTTTAATTAATATTTCCATGGTCAACTGAGTAGCAAGTATACCCATTTCCAAATATGTGTATAAATTTTATATAGAGAGCGAGCTTTTGGACCACTGCCAATAATGGGATATTTTGCTTTCTAGTGAAGTGATGCTCGGACTGAGACCCTCTCTTCCTCTCTTCTTCTTCTTAGTCTTATTATTATTATTATTATTATTATTATTATTATTTGATTTTTGACGAACGAGTATTTTAAAACAGGTTTATTTTTTTCGATCTGTAACTCTAAAAGTTTTGTTGAAGAGAAGAATTGAATCTAAAACTTTGGAAGAAGTAAATTCTGAATTTTTAAGTCTCATCCACTCAATCAAATCTTTGAATTTCTTGTTCTTATATGTTGCCCTAACTAAAAATATCTTTTATTATCACTATCATAAGCATGGCATGCCTCCAAAAATTTCCACATCTTCTAGCTATATTAAATCTGGATAGGACCCCCACCATTACCAAACACTCTCTTTTTTATACAAATAAATAAATTTTATAGATTTTAATTAATTATTAATGTGTTACTTGTTATATTATTAAAGTGAGTTATGTTTCAGATTTTAAAATTTTATTATTTCTTATCACATTAGTTTGTAAAAGTACTTATAAAATTTGTTAATTATATAATAGTCTTTTTCTTTCATAATTGAAGTGGGCCTCTTCAATCTAATAGATAATCAAGGACGGTGAACCATAATTATCTTCTATTATTATCACTATAGCCCATTGTAATTGATAAAGTAATTTACAGTGGCCCTATATAAGAGAACCTATAATAATACAAATTAAAAATGGAGGACTGTTATATGTTATTAGTTGAATTTAACCCATTTTTCAGTTTTCAGGTGAAAAACTTGTACTATTTTTTTTTAATAAATTATAAATACACCCTTAAGATTTGTTTAAAATATGCACTACCCTTTGTGATTCTAAAAATTATAAACGGTTAAAAATTATTAATTGAATTGATGATTTAAGGGTTTGAGATGTAGTTTTCATAACTACAGAAGCAATCCGTATTTTAAGTAAATCTCAAACTGTATATTTATAATTTAGCTATTGCATAAATTCTACATGTACACATGGATTATAGGGTATTTATATTTTTTTCAATTCATAGATAAGGAAGAAATAGATAAAGAAAGAAATTACACCAGGCAATGGTGAGACTTAAACTCGTACAATACATCCAATGAAAGAACACCTCATCCATCAAGTTACAACAGGAAGATGCATATAATTTTTTGGGGTTGAGGTGGAGGGGGATTGGAGAATAAAATCACAGGACTCAATCCCAAACTGATGAGATTCACTGACCTCATGAGATTTGGTGTTGCTTAGCAAAATTAATGTTAGCGGGTGTTTGGAATTGTTGTTTTTAGTGGATTTTTGATTTTTTTTTTTTTTTTTTTTAAAAGTATGTTAGATTTGCAGGTTCTACTTGATTAGACTAACCAGGAAAGGCAAAAAAAAAAAATTTAATCCGTTAAAGACAAAAATAAAAACAAAACAAAACAGAAACAAAAAGAGTAAAGAACAATTAATTTTTTGGCTTTTTTTTTTTCAGAAGTTGACCAATAAATCTTATATTTTGAACTTGTAATTCATATAGTCCTATATTTTTTCTTGTGATCCATTTAGTCCTTTTGGATGTATGATGACTCATTTGTCTGCTATATTAGAGTGTCATATTTAAAAAAAATACGCTAAAGAGTTTTTTACTGTCACATCATACCCGCGATGTTAAAGTGCCACATTTGAGAAAACTATACTAAAGAGTTTTTAATTTTTTTTAGAGTGTCACGTGTCACATTTGGAAAAAATACACTAAAGAGTTCTTAATCTTTTTTAGAGTGTCACATCATACTTGTCATGTTATCACATTTGAGAAAAGTACACTAATGAGTTTTTTTTTTTTTTTTTTTTTTTTTTTTTAAGTATCACATTATACTTGTCACGTTATCACATTTGGAAAAAGTACAATAAAGAGTTTTTATTTTTTTTAGAGTAAAAGTTTTAGAATGTCACATCATACCTATCACGTTATCACATTTAGAAAAAGTACACTGAAGAGTTTTTAATTTTTTTTAAGTGTCTTATTATTGGAGTGTTACATTGATACCTACCATATTAAAGTATCACATCATACCTGTCACATTAATAAAAGGGTATAGCTGTCCACCAAAATACTACCAAAATAAAAAATAGAACCATACAGAAAGAAACTTCCCACTAATAGGTCTTTGACAAATCGACAGAAAAAACTTGAAACTAATTAGAGTATTTGTTTGCGAGATACAATTTATTGGTAAATATCCCTTTTTTTCTATGGCAAACTTTTTTGGAATTTTTTTATTTTGATATTTTTACGTCAAACGGCTTCAAAAAGTTAATACAAAAAAATTTAACACAAATTTGAAAAATAAAAAAAAAAATTTAAAAATATGAATTTTTTAGTTGAATACCAACCAAGGCCTCAATAATACTAGGCACACCAACAAATATATCAATTAAGGAGCATCTCCAATGGTTTGCCATTGGAGCTGCCAAAGCTATAATATTGTAGCTTTGAGGAAAAAATGTTCTCCAATAGTGAGATATAGCAGCTGTTAAAAATGGCAAATGCCAAAGCTTTTGTCAAGTTTGACAACAACTTTGGCACATGGAAAATTTGTCAGCTCACCCCAAACCAGCTGATTTTCTTCCTTTCCTCCTTCTCTCCCTCCCTTTCTTATCATTTTCTAGAAAAACTCAAACAAAAACCAATCAATTTTTTTCATTTTGCAAAATTCACGATTTTTTTTTTAAATAAAACTTAAGGGCATAGGATGCTTGTAATAGATTATAGATATTGACAATCTACTGTAACTCTAAAAAAAAAAAAAAATCAAATCATTGCCAATATTGCTCTCTACATCTAATCTAAACATCAGAAACCCAGTTTAACCATTGCATTGCAATAATTTCATGAAACAAAAATAGCACATCTGCTAAATTGATATTTGAAGAATAAAAAAAGGAGCTGCAACAGGAAATAGTACTTTTTGTATAGCATGATCAATATCTTCGAGTGTGCCAAATTCTCCCTCTCAAAGCGTAGCCACGAATGGCATATGTCCTGAATGATTCTGCTGTTTATTGAATAAGATCAGTGATGGTATCAATGCCTATATAGCATCATGAGGAGGGATTGATGAATAAATTCTGAAAAAAATACATATATAGAAATTGACATTTGGTGCTCTCTCTGCACACTTTGGTTTTAAAGAGAGAGAGAGAGAGAGAGAGAGAGAGTAAAAGTGAGATAGAGATGGAGATAGAGACTGAAAGAGAGATGGAGAAGGAAACACCATGGTCTTCGAAGGGAGAGAGAGAGGAAGAGAAAGAGACTTCATCACTTTTACGGGAGAATGGGTTGGATGATTCTAGATGATTCATCTCAAACGTTGGAACACGGAGACGTGGATGGTGGTGATCCTGCCTTGGAAATGCAAAAGATCAGTTGTACTCTTTTACCTATAAAAAAAAATTAAAAAAATCACAAATTTTCAATTTAAATTTTTGGTGAGGTGAATTATATTTAATTTTTTTCAATTTTTCTCATTTTTTATATTTGTCTAGTCAGGAATAATATAAATATATAATTTTTTTTAGAAACAGTTAAACAAATGTCACAAAAGATAAAAAATAAACAAAAGAAAAAATCACTAAAAAATCTATATCCAAATAACACCTATAAATTTGGAGAAAAAGTTGATTGAAATTTTCCAAAATAACAAGTGACCATTGGAGTACCATTATTATAATTTGACAAAATATCACTATTCATTGCCAATTCATTGCCAAATTATAACAATAACAATGATATCATAGCAACAACTATTGGAGATGTTGTAAGATGTAAGAATTTACATGCGAGTTCTACCATTTGACATAGGTTTACTAAAATATGTCTAATGAGTATATTTATTGGTGGTATGACTTTAGGTATGAGATGTAAAAAAATAAAGAAGCGATGTGATAAAAATAAATTAATAAACTAATAAATAACTTATTTGATTTGTTGTTAGGGATAGTCATAGGTTGGGTTTGGGACGGATTTATAAAAATTTATCTTGTACCGTATCATATCAGGGTAGGGTAAATCTGAGGTGATGGAAACAAGACAAGAAACAAATTAATTTTATAAGTTAAAAAATTAAATATTAATAAAAATTATAAATAATTTAATATATTACGAACAATAATTTATAATCAATGAGAATTATATTATATAAAATAAAAAATAAATTAATATTATGTATAATATTTTAATATTTTAATTTTATTATAATAAAAAATAAATATTTTATATATATAATTATATTTAATAAATATAATCGGACAGGAATTTGAATGAAATAAATAGGATAGGAAAAGCGAAATCTACTCCTAGCTCACTTTTTAAATAGAGCGAGAAAAATTCATACAGAACAAGAGGAGAGATGCGAATACGAAGGGGAGTGGGAAAAAATGGTCGTTCCTACTTGTCAAATTCACTAGCTGTTTTTATAAAGCACTACTTACTCGGTGCATTCCAGTGGTGTGGGTCTATTTGAAAGGCTGGAGTAAGGAGTCCTGGGGTAATTTTTGTGTTAAATTTGGATTCAGCCCATATCTAATCCAATGGCCGAAACAGAATATATAGATGTTTCTGTGCTTTGTTAATTTAATATGATTTGAAAGCTACATGCACTTTTCTCTCATTGCCTACTTTTTATTAGTGTAAATTTAAAGTAAAGGTTGTCTTTTATGATTTAAAAAATTATAAATATTTTTTTTTGTTAGTATTTTGTAATTAATAAAATTAATTAAAAAAATAAAATTTAAAATTATTTTTTTATACAATAATAAAATTATCTCAATTGGTAATTAAAAATATTTCTAACATCATTAAAAACTGTTAATTGACTTTGTGGGAATATATTTCTGAGTACCAACACGTGGCATGGTGACGCCGACGTGTCAGCCGTGGTGCCACGTGTCGTGGTAGTTATGCCGAGGTGATCTCGGAGTTGCCGAGGTTATCCCCGAAGATATCGGAATCCAAGATAAGCGGATAAAGGACAGGAGTCCTAGATTGGGAGAAGACTTTAGTTTGGGTAAAGATAAAACTCTTAGAGAGTTTATCCTAATTTCACTGAGAGTTCCAGATTAGCAGTAATTCTGAGTCCATTGGAGTTAGGCTCCTATTGGGACTAGGATTGTATTGGCTACAAAAGGGAGGCACCCACATGGGTCTAAAGTATGTTTTTATACTCAAGCTTGTGAGTTGAATACTTGATTATCTTTGAGAGATATGCTGACTTGATCGTCGGAGTGCCCCCGGATGGAAGAACCACTGCCGGAGCCTTTACTTTCTGTGCAGGATAGCAGGGTGCCATCTATTTTGCCTGTGTTTTACCGTTGAATTACTAAGGAGGGCAGTGTGATCAGAAAATCACTCACATAATTTGGCGCTGTCTATGGGAAAGAAAGACGAATAGATGGCCAGTAACGCACATCAAGAAAAGGTTGGGGACGACGCTCCCGCAGGGAGTGGCAGGCCTATCGACCTTGATATGGAAGGAGACAACCACAACGAAGAAACCCATGACTAGGGTCACGGAGGAAAAAAACGTCGGCCAGGAGAGCGATACTTCAAAGAAGACAGATCAGAACAGATACTACAATAAAGAAAACCTCCAGGTATGGAGGGACAGGTGCCTACGGAAGGACGAAGAAGTAAAAGAATTAGCAGACAAGTTGGCAGACCTGCGGTCGGTCATCAACTTTATGATGCAAAACAACGTCATGCAGCCACCGTACCCACTGCAGGACACGCCAATTCCAGCAGTTAATACTCAGAAGGGGGGAAGGAAAATAATTCCTGAAGCACCTCAGCACAGCAGGAGCGCAAGGCACTCCCACCCGCCTTCCGGGGAAGTCGAAAGAGAAGAGCCGAGACAAGAGAAATCCCAGAGGACATATCACACAAAGGACCCAGAGCCCAAAGAACATCGGCATGTCCAAAGACAAGCGCTCTGCTTTGACACAACCCATGGAGAAAGATCAAAACGGGCACACCACGAGGCCGAGAGCAGTGTGCCAAAGAGGCTGAAGTCAAAAGATAGCCAAGCTCCGGGAAGGAGTAAAGAAGACTTGAGAAATTATCTCAAGAGGAAGGAACAGAATGCCGAAGCCGAGGTTACTTCACCCGTCAAGCCGAGGACACCATTCTCGGTAGAGCTGGACAAATTTGAGGCACCAAATAGATTCAACATGCCGATGTTTCAAATATACAATGGTAAGTCAGACCCTAACTTCCACGTGGGACTATTTTTGAACTCAATGGCGTTATACAGTGGGAACGAACCATTGCTCTGCAAAGTATTCCCCTCGTCCTTTGGGGAGATTGCATCAAACTGGTTCCACAAATTGCCAAAGGGAAGCATGAAGACTTGGGAAGGCTTGGCTGTGATGTTTGTGGCCAGGTTCGTGACAAATAAACTGCAGCCATTAAGGGTGGACGCACTAATAGCCCTGAAGATCAGCAAGGATGAAGGCCTTAGGGCCTACGCAAAAAGATATTACGAGATGTTCAATCGAATACCTGAATGCAACCAGGAAGTAGCAGTCGTGTCTTTCAAGAACGGCCTGAAAGACGATTGTTCACTGCGGAAATCTTTGGCAAAGACATTACCAAAGATGGAAGAGCTCATGGCAAAAATCGAGAAGTATGCCAGAGCCGAGGAGGATACATCGGGGAATAAGGAGGTAAAACAGGAAAAAGGGAATGGCTCGCCAAAGCGAAGCCGAAGTAACAATAGATTTAGCAAAGCAGAGATAAAATTGAAGGGCAACAGCGTGATTTGTTGTGTTCATTCGTCCATAAAGTCCTGGATCAAATTCGAAACCAACCCTATTTCAGGGCACCAACAGGCCCCAAGGGAATACATGGGCAGGAACCTTGGTAGGCGTTGCGCTTACCACAACGAAGAAGGGCACCCAACTCAGGGTTGCAGAGCCCTAAAAGCATACTTGGAGGACTTAGAAATGCAAGGCCATCTGAGGGATCTTGTCGACGAAGCAAGGACAAAAGAAGAACAGGTAAGATTGCCCCAAGCACCAGCAGCCCCGCCTCCCCCACAGCAACCTCGGGGAGGGGAACCTAGGGTGGTCAATGTAATCCACTCAAAGGTGAACGAAAATGCCATTCGGAGGGAAACCCAAAGAATAAAGCACCAGCAGCACGTGAACCTGGTCGGACAGAAAAGACCTTGGCCTGAAGAGTACCAAGGACTGATGATAGCATTCACCGAAGCCGACCTAGAGATGGTCCAGCATCCGCATAATGATGCCTTGGTAGTCTCCCTCTAGGTTGGGGAGTGCCAAGTAAAACGCATCCAGATAGATCAAGGGAGCTCTTGTGATATCATGTATGTTAGATGTTACAAGGAGCTGGGCCTTCACCCAGACGACATGGAACAATCGAACGGCCCAATGGTTGGCTTCAATGGGACTTCAACGTGGCCACTAGGCGCTACAAATTTAGAGGTACAGGCCGGCACTAAGAAGATCAGGACAGAGTTCCTCATAATTGACACACCTTCACTATACAACATCATCTTGGGAAGGCCATGGTTGCATGTAATGGGGGCAGTTCCCTCAACGTTGCATCAACTATTGTGGTTCCCAACAAAATGTGGGATTGAAGAAGTTAGAGGAGATCAACTGCAGGCAAAAAATTGCTCCATGGCAGCAATAAAAACAACCTGCAACATACAAGAACCAGGGAAGGCAGAGATTGAAGATGAGGACATGGAGGTCCTAGATGATGTCGACAAGAAGCCGATCGAGAAGAGTAAGGAAACACTAAAGAAAATCCTCGTCTAGAAGGGCGACGAAGAGCGCTTCTTTCTTTTCGGCTCAGTCTTAGCCGAAGAAGAAGAAAAGGAACTGGAAGCCTTTTTGAGAACAAACATAGAGGTGTTCGCCTGGACACCCTACGAAATGCCTGGCATTAACCCCGAGGTCATATGTCATAGACTGAACGTTGAGAGGTCGACCAAACCTGTAATACAACGAGCTAGAAGACCGACGTTAATGCACGTCGAAGCAGTGGAGGAGGAAGTAGACAGACTTCTAGAGGCCAGGGCTATCAGAGAAGTCAATTATCCGACATGGCTGTCAATCACTGTGGTAGTAAAGAAGAAAAACGATAAATGGAGGGTCTGCGTAGATTTTACAAGCCTGAACAAAGCCTGTCCCAAAGACAGCTTCCCTCTGCCCAAAATTGACCAGCTGGTGGATGCCACATCTGGACATGGAAGGATGAGCTTCCTAGATGCTTATAGGGGGTACCACCAGATAGCCATGTACCCCCCAGATGAAGAGAAAACAGCGTTTATCACCCCAAAAGGCCTGTACTGTTACAGAGTGATGCCTTTTGGGCTGAAAAACGCAGGAGCAACCTACCAAAGGCTGGTAACCAAAATGTTCAAGCACTTGATTGGCCAAACAGTAGAAGTTTACATCGATGACATGGTCGTAAAGACCAAGGAGCCTAAGAGTCATCTTGCCGACCTAAAAGAGGTATTTGAGATACTTAAAACATATTGGCTCTGACTCAACGCATCAAAATGCGCGTTTGGAGTTGGATCTGGTAAGTTTCTAGGGTACCTGGTAACGAGAAGAGGAATAGAGGCCAGCCCAGATCAAATCAAGGCCATCCTAGATATACAGAGTCCAGCGTCGGCAAAACAGGTACAAATGCTTACTAGAAGGGCCGCAGCCCTAAACAGGTTCATAAGCTGAAGCTCAGACAAGTGTAAACCCTTCTTTAACCTGGTGAAAAAGACCATAAACTTCCTGTGGATTGAAGAATGTGAGGCCGCTTTGGCCGACCTAAAGAAATATCTGACCACGGCTCTAGTCCTCTCAACACTAGAACCTGGGGAGGAGTTGTTTTTGTACTTAGCCGTGTCAGAACACGCAGTAAGTGCAGTGCTAATCCGAGAAGAACAAGGAGAACAGAAGGCTGTCTACTATGTAAGTAAAACCTTGGCCAATGCTGAAACAAGGTATCTACCACTGGAGAAATTAATGCTGGCCTTGGTAATGGCCTCAAAGAAGTTAAACCATTACTTCCAGGCGCACAAGATTGTGGTGCTAACAGAGCACCCACTGAAGTCCTTATTGCAACAAGGAGACTTAACCGGAAGAATAGCAAGATGGGCAGTGGCCCTGGGCCAGTATGACCTGGAGTTCAGGCCTAGAACAGCAATAAAAAGCCAAGTTTTGGCCGACTTCGTGGCAGAATTCACGCCCGAATCCATTGAACATCGGGCTCCGTTAAGCCAAGATGAACGAGGTCCCAACAAGCCAGGAGAATTCCAGCCAAAGGCAAAAGAGCAAAGGAAGGACAAACTTAGACCCTGCAGCATCTACATCGGCGACTCCTTCAGACTGTTTGTCAATGGAAGTTCAAATCGACAAGGAGCGGGGGCAGGAGTGCTACTGATATCTCCAGATGGGGAAATAATAGAACAGTCCATCCATTTGGGGTTCAAAGCCTCAAACAATGAAGCAGAATACGAAGCATTAATTGCAGGACTAAAACTGCAGTAGCAGCAGAAGCAGATGAGGTAATAGTTTTTTGTGATTCACAATTGATCGTTAACCAGTCGACAGGAGAATTTGCAGCCAGAGACGAGAGGATGTCGGCATATGCAAAAGAGGTCATCAGATTGGCGGCCCTATTTCAGAACTGCCGACTTCTCCAAGTAAGCCGAGATGATAACAGTTACGCCGACGCGTTGGCCAACCTAGCAAGTTCAATACAGACTGGAAAAACAAGAACAATTATGATTGACTATATGTCGGGCCCAAGCATAGAACCACAGAACACAGAGCAAGAAGCAATGTGTTTGGACATGGGGCCAAGCTGGATGGATGCAATTGTTGCATTCCCGAAAGAAGGAAAACTGCCAGAAGACCGCAAGGAAGCACACAAAGTCAGATTGAAGTCGGCAAGATTCAGCCTGACTGCAAACGGACATCTCTACAGAAGATCCTTCACTGGACCCCTCTTAAGGTGCGTATACCCTTTGCAGGTTGAAGATTTTTTATATGAAATTCATGAAGGAATTTGTGGAAGCCACGCTGGGGGCAGATCACTAGCTCACAAGGCCATTACCCAGGGATATTGGTGGCCTTACATGCAAAAGGATGCAGAAGCATATGTGAAGAAGTGCGAACAATGCCAAAGGTTTGCACCTTTCATTCATCAGCCAGCTGCTGACCTGAATCCAGTATCCAACCCTTGGCCGTTTGCCCAGTGGGGCATGGATCTGGTTGGACAACTTCCCCAAGCAACTGGGCAGAGAAAATTCTTGCTGGTAGCAACAGATTACTTCACAAAGTGGATAGAGGCAGAACCTCTTGCCAAAATCCGAGATATGGACGTCAAGAATTTCATATGGAAAAACATTATCACCAGATTTGGCATTCCCAGAGCCATAGTTGCCGACAACGGAACGCAGTTCGACAGCAAACTCATCAAGAACTTTTGCGCGAAACTCAAGATCAATAATTACTTTTCAACACCAAGTTTTCCCCAAAGCAATGGGCAAGCAGAGGCCTCCAACAAAGTAATTTTGGACGGAATAAAGAAGAGGCTGCAGGCAGCAAAAGGAAAGTGGGTAGACGAATTGCCCAACGTGCTTTGGGCATATCGGACTACGCCAAGAAGATCAACAGGGGAATCCCCCTTTGCCATGGCTATGGCATAGAAGCAGTAATTCCACTGGAAATCGGCATCCCAGGGATCCGAACCCAGGGAGTTGAGAATGGGACTAACGATCTAATTCTAGCCCGAGATCTGGATCTTTTGGAAGAACGAAGAGAGAAGGCTGCAATTTAGCTCGTAGTATACTAGCAACAGCTTACCAGAGCTTACAACAAGAAGGTCAATCCAAGAGATTTTCAAGTCGGCGACTTAGTCTTGAGAAAAGTCGTCAGCAACAAGAAGGATCTTAGGGAGGGCAAGCTTGGCCCAAACTGGGAAGGACCCTACAGAATTACTTCGGTACTAGGCAATAGAGCCTATCGGCTTGAAGACAATGAGGGCAAAGCATTACCAAGACCTTGGAACACTTGTAATTTGAAAATTTTCTATCATTAGATGTTCATTATTTTTGGCCGATGTCATTAATTAAATCTTTTCAGAATTCTTCAAACGCATATAATTGATAAAGATACATAATGTTGTTTCTTAGAGACATGAATAATGAGAACCCAAGTGGAACTTAGGTTCACATTGGGGGCAAAGAGAAGACAAAGACGCTTAACACTTGTTGAAATTTGTAGCAATTTATAAGTTGAAGTTAAGCCGATATGGTTCCTTAGCTTCACTTGTTGAAATTTGTAGCAATTTACAAGTTGAAGTTAAGCTGAGATGGTTCCTTAGCTTCACTTGTTGAAATTTGTAACAATTTACAAGTTGAAGTTAAGTTGAGATGGTTCCTTAGTTTCACTTGTTGAAATTTGTAGCAATTTACAGGTTGAAGTTAAGCCGAGATTTCTGTTTCTCTTCGTTTGTTGAAATTTGTAGCAATTTACAAGTCGAAGTGAAGCCAATGTTATTGCTTACAGACTTATAGCAATATACAGGGTGGTTAAACCAAAGATCATTGTTTAACACTTGTTGAAATTTGTAGCAATTTACAAGTTGAAGTTAAGCTAACATGTGATCAACTGTTGAAATTTGCAGCAATTTACAGGTTGAGGTAAAAGCTAAGTATATTGTTTAAACCCTTGTTGAAATTTGTAGCAATTTACAAGTAAATGATTATTTAAACATTTGTTGCAACTTGAGAAAAGTTTACAAAGTCAACATTGAATAGTATATGTTTTACACTTGTTGAAATTTATGAAAAGTTTGTAGGTCAGTATCTTGCTGGAGTAAAGTCTGTCGTTATTATACCCGAGGTATATAACCCCGAGAAGATGTCATAAAGAAGGAAAAAGTATGAAGAGTATATGCAAAATATTCTAAGTATAGAACCATATAGAAGCAATCAAGAGAAATTAAAGATTAAAGCATTCAGAGGAAAATAGTTGCAGTTGTATACAAAAAAGGCATTACGGCCTACCAGAAATACATTGTTCAAAAGAAACAAACAGAGGCACATCGGCCATAAGAGGAAGCTTACATTGTTCAGAAAAACAAAACAAAGTATAAAAAACAAGGAAATAAAGACATTCAAATCAGGATTCTTTAGCATTAACAGCTGGAAGGGCTGGGACCTTGGAAGATTCTGGTGGAACCTCGTCAGCAACCTTTTCTGCCTCAATCTTAGCGTCAATCTCTGTAAGCGTTTCATCAAGACTTTTTTTGGCTGGAGGAACGTCGGATGATGCTTGTTTAGGAATAGCATCCTTAACAACCTCCTCATCCTCCTCATGAGTCAGGTCTAGGACTTGATCATCCTGAGGAGGAGATTCATTGGCACCCTTGGGCTTCCTTACTAAAGCATCATCATCATTTTTATCTTCACCCTCAGACTCAGACTCAGATTCTTCTTCAGTCTGACTTGGGGGTGGAGGACGAGGAAATGGAAGATGAATAGCATCGGCGTTGCGGAAAGGCGAGTCAGCAAGGAGATCAAGCTTTTTTATCAGGGACATCCAACCAAGAGAGAATCCCCTGTTGCATGCCTGCCTGACTTGAAGCTTGTAGTCCTCAGTGACGTCGGCCACACCCTGGGCATAGGCCTTTTCATCAGTTTCCTTGATTTCAGCTTCTTTAGTTGCCAAGGCTTGCTGAAGCTCCTTCTCGGCCCGGGCCGCTTTTTCTTCGGCTTCTTTTTACGTGCAAGACCTTTTCTATAACCCAATGACATCACTTTTCTTGACCAAGGTTTGGGCTTTTGTGGCAGCCTCGACCTGATCTTCCAATTTCTTCATTTTTGCTTGAAGACCCTTGTTAATTTTTTGGAGGGTAGAATACTCATTTTTCAAGTCAGTTAACTTCTCCCTGGTCTCAAAGGATTGCATGGAGATGGGCATCTTGAGCGACTGAAGAACACAAAGCAAAAAGTTATTACAGGATTTTACATGTATAAAGAGATGAGGAAAAAAACAAGTTACCAAGTGAAGACACTTACTTGCACGCAGCGTTGAAGCATGAAAGCATAATTTTCGTACTCACTCATTTCAGCATTCTTTTCCAGATCACCTGGAAGAAGAAGAGTCAGATCTTGAGTCTAACGCCATTTATGTCGTCGGCGCTATCCGCCAAGACAGGCTTGTTCTCCAAAGTAATTGCAGGCGTCCAGGGGACGTTAGGCACTTTGGACATTGAACTCGTTGCAGAGGATAACCTCAGCTTCGTAGACTTAGGATACTCTAATGGCTAGGTCACTGCTAGCCTTTTCAATGAGAGGGTTGGGATTTCTTTGCTTCGGCCAATTTAGAGATGGGCAGGGCATCCTCAGCCTCAGCCTCAGTAGCCTTGGCCTTAGGCTGGGCCTTCTTGGTCCTTTTTGGCTTTGGTGGGGGCATGGATTGGGTCGGCACAGCATCAACATCGGTTGGGAGGTCGGCTAGGAGATCTTGAGCGACAGGCTTTGGGCGAACCATCTCGGCAGTTTTGACAAGTCTGCGCCGGCATTTTCTTTCAGGAATTGGTACCAAGTATGGTGCCGAGGTGGAAGGCTGATTGGTTGGGTCAGATGTGGACTCTTGATCTATTCGGGATGAAGAAACGGCTTGAATTGTGGCAGTAGGTGGAGAAAGGCTCTTTTTTACCCTCCTTGGGACGTCGGGCAAAGTTGATTTGTATGTTGGAATGAAATTCAGCACCAGTGGAGCTTTGCGCTTATAGATTGGCAAATCTAGGAGCTTCTTCAAATCCTTGCCTAGAAAGTAGGACTGGCGAAAGTCCTTTGGTGGCTTACGAACATCTGCAAGAAGAACAAAACATTAAAAATAGGCAAAGTTTTGAAGACTTAAAAAGAAACAACTAAATGATTGACACTGGGCTCTTACCCTTGCCCTCTTTAACTGTTCGAGGAAGAGGGTAGAGACGGACTTCTTCATCTGGACCAAATTCCCAATTTCCCGAAGCAATGACATAATCATCTCCAGCCCCTTTGTTGGAGTTTGGGAGGTCGGCTACAATTTTGAATTCAGTGGACCTCGGTTTAAGGTAATACACGTAACCTTTTTCTTTCAGGTTAAGGGCGCACATAGTGTAACAGTATTAGATGTCGGCAAGAGTGATCCTAACATTCTTCTGCCGAGCTAAGGCTATGATACCATTAAGCACTCTATAGGAGTTGATGGTGAGTTGCATAGGGTTCAAAGTGTAGTAATGAAGAACTTCATGAAAAAGGGGATTGAGTGGGAGCCGAAGTCCACATTCAACAAAAGCAACAATGGGAAAAGGCATGGTATCATCTTTGGGCATAATAAGAGTCATCATCCCCAGCTAGTCTCAGATAGATATCATCTGGGATGGAGAACTCTTGCCTAAAGAATTCGAGTTTGGTTGGGGTGTTTACCCTGTGTCTCCACATGCCCATGACGTCGATCTAAATATAGAGAGCTAGGTTTCAGAAGAGAGTTAATTCAAAAGGGTTGCAAGAACCTCGGCTACAAATCTAGGTAATTACAGGTAAGGCTTGTTTTAGTTTTTCCTAAGAATTGAAGGTTCTATAAACAAATCCCAAACCTAAAACTATGAAGACGAAGATCAAGGGCATAGACCTGGAAAAGATACAAAAAGCATAAAACAAAGACGAAGTTTCAGATTCAATAACAAAAATGGGCTATCAGAAACACGAAGAATACAAAGGGTTGAAGGCCAAGAACAGTGGTGAAACAGTGCAAGTGTTCATGATATGTGCAAAATCATGAAATAAGACGCATTCAGATGAATGATTCACAAATTAAATGCTTGAGTAGAACAGTAATAGCAAGAAATTCTAGAAACAATCAAGAACTGAGAAAATAAGGGGCAATTGCTTACCAGACAAAGTAAGGCCAGAACAAAATTCGCTGAGGACAGACAACGGTTGTAACAATGGCGAAAGCTTCGCAGGAATGGAAGAATAAAGACGGTTGCAGAGTTTGGAGCTCAAAGCAATGGCAGATTCAAAGAGAAAGAGCTTTAGAGAGAGAAAAAGCAAGTAAAAGTGAAAAGACTCAGGAGAGAGACAAACGTTTTTGTCAAAAACTTGAAACGGCGGCAAATGCAGCACATTTAATACGCCTGGAATAGTGCATGCGTCAGACGGCACACGTAGAAAAAAACGTGGTTTACAAGCGCGTCACAGGCACGAGCCAATGAGATTAAAACACGTAAGTGAAACGGTTAAGAAGTGATGCATGACAGCTCATGAGCATGGGAGAATTCATTTGAGTTCTTGTTCTTGGAAGAAGACATGTCGGCTTAAAGAGAATGATCTCGGCTGAAAAGTTCCTGTGCCGATGTACTGAAAGGAATTAACAGTATAGGTTCCATCACCTCAAAATGCCGCGGTAATAGAACCTAGGGGGCAGTTGTGGGGATATATTTCTGAGTACCAACACGTGGCATGGTGACGCCGACGTGTCAACCGAGGTGCCACATGTCGTGGTAGTTATGCCGAGGTGATCTCGGAGTTGCCGAGGTTGTCCCCGAAGATATCGGAATCCGGGATAAGCGAATAAAGGACAGGAGTCCTAGATTGGGGGAAGACTTTAGTTTTGGTAAAGATAAAACTCTTAGAAAGTTTATCCTAATTTCACTAGGAGTTCCAGATTAGCAGTAATCCTGAGTCCATTGGAGTTAGGCTCCTATTGGGACTAGGATTGTATTGGCTATAAAAGAGAGGCACCCACATAGGTCTAAGGTATGTTTTTATACTCAAGCTTGTGAGTTGAATACTTGATTATCTTTGAGAGATATACTGACTTGATCGTCGAAGTGCCCCCGGGTAGAAGAACCACTTGAAGCCTTTTCTTCTTACATGCGGACAGAGGTGCCATCTATTACTGTGTTTACTTGAATCACTAAAGAGGGCAGTGTGATCAGAAAATCACTCACACAGACTTGATGATTTATTAATAAGAAAAGCAATTTGTTATAAAATTAGGAACCTCAGGGGATGGAATGTAATTTTTAAAATTACAAAAGCGATTCGTATTTTATTAAATCTCAAAAAATATATTTATAATTTACCATTTTTATTATTTTTCTGTCTGTAATGTCTGTAATAAGTGGGGCCTTATAGAGAGACAGGAATTATTAGTAAGCTATTTGATTTTAGTAATTCTAGAAATTTAGATAAGAGCATATAAAAGTACGCCAGTTTGGCGTATGCCTGTGATTTATTTAGTGTCTTGATGGTGAGTTTTTTTTTTTTTTTTTGGGTTAAATTTGGTTGGTAATTGATTATTGTGATACTTGAACTTATGGATGTAGTGACACCTTAAAAAAAATTTTTTTATCAAGTTCAAAAAAAAAAAAAGTAAATATTTATTAATAGTGTAATTTCATAATATCTGACATGGGTAAACCTATAAAAATTATAGCCCATTATTTAGAGCCTAAAGATTATAGCCCACCGTTTAGGGCCCAATATATATCTCAAATACTGAAGCCCCACGTAGCAATAAGAACCAATGACATCAAGACACATGGCAAGGGAAGGGCCAACCACATAAGCAGACAAAGATCTGCAAAGTTATTGTCACGGCACATCCCCATTAATGAAACCCCTTACAGCATTTATTGCGATAACCTCTCTCTGTCGGGACAAAACGCCTTCACCATGAACAAGGTAAGTCAGAGCATAAACTTTCGGCCAAGGTGACAGGTCGGAAGGGACAACAAAATGATTACCAGAGGATATAAGCAGAGCAAGAATCCTCTAGAGTTTTTTTTTCCTAAAGTTTCCTGGAGTGGTGCATTGTGTGGTTGAGATTTAATGACAAGTCACATCAATTTTTTAGCATTAAATCTCAACCACACAATACACCACTTTAGGAAACTTTAGGAAAAAAACACTCTAAAGGATCCTTGGTGATATAAGCAAACGTCAAAAATAGGAAGAAGGCTAAACTTTTTATCTTTAATCTATCTCTACATACTACCTCTCTTTCTAACTTACTCGTCGGAGGGTTCGCTGGGGGACTCCCGATTCCCCGTTGAACTCTTGTGCAGGTCTTCTGGTGGGCTTGATCACTCGGACACCGATTTGGGAAGCGTGGACCAGTCTGACCCGTTCCACCCAAAACTTGCTGTACCATCAATATCAATTTTAAATATACATCATAGGTTTAAGATTCTGAGACATCTTTTGAATTTTTATTTTTGCTGGTTCATAGACTTTTTCATTTGATTTGGTTTTGAAAAACAGAAAATAAAAGATAGAAGTGAAAAAAAAAAAAAACAGTAAAGATAGAAAGAGAGGTAATTAATAGCTATTTTGAGTTCAAGCTGAAGCATAAATTAAAGAGGATTGTGTTTAGATAAGTTTTTCTAAAATAGTTTTGAAAAT
This sequence comes from Camellia lanceoleosa, assembly GCA_025200525.1. Taxonomy (NCBI): domain Eukaryota; kingdom Viridiplantae; phylum Streptophyta; class Magnoliopsida; order Ericales; family Theaceae; genus Camellia; species Camellia lanceoleosa. The sequence goes on from CM045761.1 coordinate 147,757,149, forward strand.
TATTCATCAAATAAGTTTTTGTGTTTTGGGAAAATGAATATAAAAAAATAAAAATAAAAAACACGCGCGCGTGCGCACACAAAATCAAACATACCTTCAGGAAAATGAGGCTAAATTTGGCATAACCTAAATAATACAAAAAGTCAAAAAGTCACTATCCTATTTAAGTCATATCATCTTATTTAAATCTCATCACCTCTCTAACATATCACATCAAACCCAACCCAAACTCAATCCAAACCCAACTCATATAAGCCAATAAATCAAAAAGTGTATTTTTTTAGAACATTCCAAACCAACTCTGAATTTCTACAAGGCCAAGTGATTTAACCCAAGCTAACCCAAGCATGATTAAAATAAATTAAGGTCAAATTGTAATGTTGGTCTCTACACTTTAATTTTTGTATCATTTTGACTCTTGTAATTTCAATTGAATCAATTTTAACTTTAAATTTTTTACTTTGTCTCAAATTTATTCCAATTATTAGTATTATTTTTTTTTATGACAAATGCACATATGAACAGCATGGATCATACTTTTTGGAATAAAATTATAAATTTAATCAATTTAATGACTTAATCTTCACCAATTTAATGAAAATTTTTTGTCAAAAAACCTTAATGATGTTATCAATTGGATCAAATTGATACAAAATCTAAAATTAAGAATCAAAATTGAGCTAATTGAAATTGTAAAGACTTAAATGACATAAGAGACAAAATGTAAAGACTACTAGCATAATTTGCCCATAAATTAAACATTTAACAAAATATATAAGTCGACATTGGCCCTGTTTGGTAGAGCTGTGGGAAAGTGATTACAACTTATAGCCTAATAGCTTATAGCTCATAACTGTGAATATAAGTTGATTTTTGACTTATAAATTAAGTTTCTCCTCCCCCACTCAAAAAATAAGTTAATTTTTGACTTACAAAAAATTATAAGCTGTATTGCTAAACTGAACCAAACATATCAAAATATCTTAAATTAAGCTAAAAGATGAAATAAGCTGGAAACAAGCCCCACCAAACAGGGCCATTGGGGTGTAGCTCAATGGTCTAGTAGTCATACCTTTGCGTGTAGTGAGTGGGAAGTCAGGGGTTCAAGTTGATGAAATAGCGGCAAACCCCTTGATTGTAATTTAACTATGCTAACATACTAACGCTATCTTTGACACAAAAAAATAAAAATAAAAACGAAAACAATAAAAAAATAAAAAAATAAAAAAAATAAAAACAAAAACAAAAACAAAATGTTTAAGTTTCGTCCAAGAAACCAATGCTGTTAGTTTAATACCATTTTTGTTAGTAGGGATGGCAATTTGAACACGGCTCAATAGGGACCCAGCCCCCTTATCCCCGATTAGAATGGTTTTTCTCCGAAAAATAATCCTGACAAGCTGAGGATGGTATTCAAAAACGCATCCCTGATAATGTTCGGGCCGAAGATGGTGATACGTTCCCTAGCCCCAGCTACTGCCCCAACCCGTCCCCGTCCCCGTTTCCCCGAATCGAAATTACTATTATACCCATATATATATATATAAACCAAACCCTAACATGACACAACCTCCCACACACATAGATCCTTACTGTCTCTCTTATATCTCTCTCTCGGTTTCTCTCTCTTAAACCTTCCCATCACGCCGATCTCCCTCATTCCCTCCCTCCGATCTCCATCACTGGCTCTCGTCTATGCTTGTGTTGATCGCTCCTCCCTCACCGACGGTATGTGCTTCTCTCTCTCTCTGGCCTCACTCTTCTTCATCTCTTTTTGCAGATACCATTGATTTTTGATTTTTGGCTTTTGATTTTTGTTCTCACTTCATCTCGTGTTTTTTACGATATATATGTTGCAATTTGCTTGATTTTGTTTCGGATCTATGTATTTTGGCAAGTCTTGGAGGGGTTTTTGGCCATAACGAAGAGGAACAATATGAATCAGAGTCAATCATGGGTTCAAAAGTTGTTGTTGTTGTTCCAGACCAACAAGCCAAAGCTATGTTTCATTGATTTTCTTTTGTTTGATTCTTTCTGTGTGATGTTCATCTCTCATCTTTTGTGGGTTTTGTTAATAATGATTGATATGTTAATAATAATCCTTGTGCTTTTGAATTTGGGTGATTCTTTCCTTTGTTACTTTTTTTTTTTTTTTTTTTTTTTTTTTTTTTTTTTTTTTTTTTTTTTCGGGGCCAAGGATTTTTCAAGGTTAGGGAAACCTGATCCCCGTTAGGGAGCGGGGATGGAAGAGGTGATAGGTTTCCCGTCGGGGATTGGGGACGGAAACGGGGAAATTTTCACTATCAGGGATCGAGTACGAGGAATGTGATCCCCAGCCCCGCCCCGGCCTATTGCCATCCCTATTTGTTAGGGATGTAATGTTTAAGTTCTGTCCAAGAAACCAATGCCGTTAGTTTAATACCATCTTTGTTAGGGATGTAATCGGTATGGTCAATATTTAGGTAAAAAATTTTTATTGAACTGATAATGTTAGTTTTATTATTTTGAATATTGATATAGGCCGTTTCTCCCATCATATCGAAGCGAACCGATTTAAACATTTCAGTTTGGTGCGGTTTAATAGATCTAGGACATTTCAAACTTGAGTCACTTTTAAATATAATCACTAATCTATATAAAAATATTAAATTAGTTATTTGTATATTAATTCAGATATTTCCAATCCACCCCTTTAATAAATAATTTTCAATTCCTAAATTAATAAAAATAAAAACAAAAAAAAAAGAGTTAAAAAATACTAAGGTTTCAAGAATAATTAGTTAGAGTTAAGATTATATATAATAAGAGTATACAAACTTAGGTTATAAAGATGATATGTTTAATTAATTAAGATTAATGATGTTGGAACAATCTTCTGTGTAAATAAAATAAACTGAATTAAACCAAACAAAAATAAATAAATTACATACCAGATTTATTTATCGAACCAAATAAATATTACAAGACCAAGTCGAGTGTGTGACACTCTGTCCTTAAAACAGATTCGCCCCGCTACGGTGCTTACGGTTGAATGGCGTCTATCTCCCAGGATACAATGATCTTCACAAATTTATAGAAGTACTTCAAATAAATTTGTTCGGCGAACCAAACCTGTGTTCTAACTCTCTGAAATATTTATTCTAAAACTAGAATGAAGAAATAATGCAAAAGGAAAATATGGACGGCAAAGAGACTGTTTTCTGAGATCTAAAATTAGATCACAAAGACTCAATTATATCAGATTGAATTTTGGGTGGAAAGAATTCGGATCTCCCAGAACCGCTGGAAAAGAATGTATTTATAGGCAATCAATATATGATCCGAACAGGTATCAAATATAAATGAAAAGGTGCACAAATAAAAGAACAGGTGCACTATTCACAATTTGAATATATAATCTGGCCGTTGGAAAAGACAAAAAATCAAACAGTTTGAAAAAAGCCGTTCGGAGGGACAGTTTATCAAACTGTTTGCAACTTAATTATTAAACTATTTGTTGGAACAATCTACTGTGTAAATAAAATAAACTGAATTAAACCAAACAAAAATAAATAAATTACATACCAGATTTATTTATCGAACCAAATAAATATTACAAGACCAAGTCGAGTGTGTGACACTCTGTCCTTAAGACAGATTCGCCCCGCTACGGTGCTTACGGTTGAATGGCGTCTATCTCCCATGATACAATGATCTTCACAAATTTATAGAAGCACTTCAAATAAATTTGTTCGGCGAACCAAACCTGTGTTCTAACTCTCTGAAATATTTATTCTAAAACTAGAATGAAGAAATAATGCAAAAGGAAAATATGGACGACAAAGAGACTGTTTTCTGAGATCTGAAATTAGATCACAAAGACTCAATTATATCAAATTGAATTTTGGGTGGAAAGAATTCGGATCTCCCAGAACCGCTGGAAAAGAATGTATTTATAGGCAATCAATATATGATCCGAACAGGTATCAAATATAAATGAAAAGGTGCACAAATAAAAGAACAGGTGCACTATTCACAATTTGAATATATAATCTGGCCGTTGGAAAAGACAAAAAATCAAACAGTTTGAAAAAAGCCGTTCGAAGGGACAATTTATCAAACTGTTTGCAACTTAATTATTAAACTATTTAGAATATGTATATATATATATATATTAAACTATATGAATAGTTTAATAAATAAATAAAGAGGTACAAATTTTTCCAAAAATTTGAATTTAGAATTAAATTAAATTCTCACAATTACAAACTTTAGGAAACCACTTAGGAACCCAAAATTTAAATTTAGAATTAAATTAAATTCCCACAATAATTTTTATTGAAAAAATTCAAAAGAATTTTATTTAAAAAATTAATGTTAGACACAACAGCGTCAATTTCGCATTCACTCATAAATGGTTTTGGCGTTCTGTCTTTCTTAGTGTGACTTGCCACGCAAGAAACACTTCACCTCTTGGACCCATCCCAAAAGGCGTTTGGGGTCCACCCAAAATGGGCTAAAAATATGCCTATATAAAACCATTTTCCAACAATCCCCCATGAATGGAATTTTGCGGAGAGAAAATGCAACAACATGATCTAATCGAGAGTTTAGAAATTGGAAATATTACGCAAAGGATAGGTAGCTTATGGCTTTGAACCTTCCTTGTGAGACACTATCGGATTTACTAGCTAACGATGAACATGATGTCTTGAAGCTATTGACCGTTTGTATAAACCAAGACAATAGAACTCACACAGTATATTCCCAGACACAGTTTAGTTCTCACTATTGTGTTCATTTTGGCCCTGAACAACCTGGTCTTCATGAGTGCTCTAGAGAATTGTAGCCCTTCACAAATCTCACAGAACCGGCCCAGTTCACACTTACATAGGTAATTCTTATGAAGAATATCCTGCCATACTCCACTAGGTATACCTAGATAAAAGAATCATTAAAAGTATTACTTAACCTAAAACGCTGCAGACATCACTATTTCATCATAGAAATGGGTAGGAGTTAGACTTCCCAGTGATCTTTCTGAGTCAATCACAACTCGGTTGTCCCTTTGAACCTAGATCTTGGGATCTCCAGTCAACTAGGTTGGGTTTCCGTTGTGGTAACTCTTATTTAATAGGCTTAAGTCCCATTCCCCTCGATAAATTCTCAACTAACTCTCTTGCTAACCCTTTGGTTAGTGGATCCGCTATGTTATCTTTAGACTTAACATATTCTATGGAAATAATTCCATTAGAGAGTAGTTGTCTTACGGTATTATGTAAATGACTTAATGTGTAAGTGACTTACCGATTATACATATGACTTCGTGTGTAATAACCCTCAAATCGATTCTTGAATAACCACGAATTGAATCTTGATCAACGATAAAATTTGAGCGCTAATGGTGATAAGTGAACTGGATGAACTACTGAACAAACTGAATGAAACTGAAACTGAAACTGAATGAGTTTGTCTATTTAATTACATATCTAATCTGTTTGATTCCATGATTATCTGTTTGACTTTATGTGTTTAAATTGCTAATTGAAGGCCTTATCGTGACGAATTAGAAACCGTTTGAAGTATTGGAATCGACCTAATATTTGTGATTTTATGGTATTTTTATCGAAAATTGATTAGGAATGACTAAATTAGATTAAATTAAGTTAATTAGAGACTTGACTTAATTACACTTAAGCCACTTAGTGGACAATTGTTTATTCAATATTGTAGTGCCTTATTACACTTAGAGGAGCATTTCATCAGCCCTTTCCTCCTTGTTTTGCCAACCAAGAGAGGAGTAAGTGTGAGAGTGTGAGAACTTGGTTCACCTTGAAGATTTGCTTGGTAATTGCTTGGAATTGAGGTGTATTGGCATAATTAAGCTTGCTAGACTTGGGATTGTCACTTAGGTAAGAGAATTCATTGCATTCTTGTTGTCCTTAAGCTTCCTTTCTCATGGTTCATGCATCATTGTGGAGTTGAGACTTGATTTTGCTCATATAAGTTGAATTAGAGCATAATTCATCCATGCATGCTTGAATTGGTGTATTATGAGGTTGAATTCTTAAGAATTGTACATGCATGCTCATGTTTTCATCATGGTCCATGTTTTCAAGTTGTTTTCAAAGTTTGGAGCTCAATAGAGCAAGGTTTGAAGATTGAAATTGGTTTAGAACCCATGCATTGCATGTTACATATTGCTCTTAAAAATGGGTTTGAAATTGTATTTAATTGACCCACCTTTGGGGCTTGAATTCTCAAATTAGCTTTTAAAACTTGTTATTTTTTGAGTTGGGATGTATTCCCCAGAATTTGGGCCCAAGAGGTCGAGTTTTGAGTGTTGGAACACTTGGTTTGAGCTTGGAAGGCAAATCTGGAAATTCCAGATTTGGCTTCTTCGCTCGAGCGAAGAATTCCTCGCTCGAGCGACCAAGGTTTCCTCGAGCTACGCTCGGCGAGATATTGGTGGCTCGGCGTAAAATCGAACATCGATTACTTTCTTGTTTTCATCAGACCGCTCGAGCGAAGAAAGGCTCGCTCGATCTAACCCTTTGATTTTGGAAGCTCGCTCGGCGAGCATCGTAGCGTAAAATTGAGCATCGATTTTTCTTGTTTCATCGAGCGCGGCGAAGGATTGTTCGCCGGCGAAGCCTTTGATTTTGCAAACTCGCTCGAGCGAAGGAAGGCTCGCTCGGCGAGACCCTGACAAAGAACTTTTGAAAAGTGCCTTCCAATCGTATTTTTGCATCCTCATCTCATCCTAGGCATTCTTAGGCCTAGTTTAATGCATCTTAATGAGGATTTAGACATAGAACCACACCGAGGAATTTAGAGATTTAATTATCATCCTTTCCAACCAGAAACTTAGTGTGTGTTCTATTGATTGATTGCTTAGGGTTGACTCTCGGGGACGCTCTAGCTCTTGATAGCCCAATCCTTTGTGAGTAACAGATGTGTAAAGATATGTTCAAAATGGTTATCTTTTGAATCTTTTCTATGAATCACATCGAATCGATGTTATTTATCGAATGAATGTATGTCCTATTTAATCAGACATTGTGGCATCCTTAGCACCTCTGTTATTGATCACTGAGCTCTCGGTTTCCTTGTAGAACCATATCATTCTTGAATGATTGGCCATCATTCTTTGTTGGGTCTATTAAGGCCGGTCCTTTTGGACCCTCTTGTTATAGGCTATTGGATGTACCACATATGGTGATTGATTGAAATCTTGAAAGATGAAACTCTTGTTTAATGAATTGATTTCATTTCTCGCAAGGACATTCATTCATAACCTCTTTACGCTTTTATGTTATTCATCGGGCTTTAGCTCCTTGTTATATATATATGTAGGTTCTCACCGCCGCATCAAGCTAGGAGCGTGGGATTGGTCCCCGATTTGTCACCAAACCTATGTGCCTCCTTTGTGAGGTTCCGAGACGCCATGCCATGGCTTGGGGTGTTTTGTGTCCCCACTAGTCTCCTCTTGTTTTGTAATTGTTATTGAGGGATTGAGTTCCGTCTTGAATGTCTGTAATGATTGTATATCTTGCATCGGGTGCGAATGCATAAATGTATGAAAAATGTTTTGACATCTGATTTTCACACTCAATGGACACTAGTTATTTCTCAGATTGGCTTCCGCCAGCCCACAGACTGATTGATTGTATTCTCGCTCAAGAGGCCTTTGGTAATCTCGGATTCTTCGATTCTGATACTAAACCCATAGGGCCGGTTTGGGTCGTGACAGAGTGGTATCAGAGCGATACTTAACCACGAGTTATATCGCACACACGTGTCCAAATGAGCTATAGGGTGTCCTAGAAAAGCAATTAGGGCATCTCATGAATTTGAAAACTGTGTGCTATGATCGATTATATGTTAAATCGCTAAACTGTTTAAAGATACAATCGCTCATAATGATAATCGTCATAATCGCGCTTTATAGTGAAATGGATAATGCAAATGAAATGAATCATCATCCTCTCGAGGCCGAATGGCGGACTTGAACAAATGATGGGACCGGTAATTGAAAGATCGACCAACAATGTAACCAATACCACCTCCTCCTCCTCCGGTCAACCGAACAGAATGCACCAAATGTACGTAATGTGAATGTTAATGAGGTGGATATTATTGCACTGACTCAGAAATTCAGCAAGATGAAACCGCCGTCCTTTCAGGGAGGCTTAGAACCATTAAAGGCTGAAGCATGGGTCCTTGAAACAGAAAAGTTATTTGAGGTGTTTCCTGCTCGAGCACAATAAAGTATTATTAGCCACCTTTACACCGCAAGAAGAAGCTAGAAGGTGGTGGATGTTGACCCGTGATGCAAATCTCAGAGTGACTTGGGCTCAGTTCAAGGAGTCCTTCTTTGAAAAATATTTTCCCCAGTGCATCAGGGATAGAAAGGTGACTGAATTTGAACAACTGAGGCAAGGCAAAACGTCCGTTGCCGAATATGAGAAGCAATTTACCGAGTTTGCTAGGTATGCACCACATATGGTGGATACCGAATATAAGAAGGCCAGAAGATTTGAAGGAGGCCTTAGTGCTGCTATCCAGGATCGAATAAATGTTCTGAAAATGCCAACTTTTGTGGGTGTTCTCGACCGAGCCTTGATGGCCGAGTCAAATATTGCAGCCGTGAAACAATCTGAAACACCGACAAGTGAGTGGCAAGGGAAAAGACAGGGTTTTAAGTTTAAGAAAGGCAAGCATAACCCAGCAAACAAGAAACAGAATACGGGGTCGACAACTAGCCCCAGCCAAGGGAGTGGATTTACTCCACCGCTCCACATGTGGCAATAAGCACAAAGGGTTTGCTACCGTGTTTCGAGCTTGTTTCTGTGTGGCAAGATGGGCCATGAATTAAAGATTGTCCCTCTACTCCGTAAGCCAAGAGTAAAGCCGCACCGAAAGCGCAAAGACATCAAATGTAGCACCAAAACCGAACCCCAAAGCTACGGAAAGAGCTGTGAGGCAGGCGAGTGTTTGCCTTAGTGCCGGAGACGCCCGAATCTCGAGACCGTTGTGTCGTATCCTCTATCTGTGCTCGTAATGCTTATGTATTGATTGATTCGGTCTACACATTCTTATGTGTCACATGCTTTCTCACGAAAATTGAATAGACCCTTAGAACCCATGAATTATTTGCTAGTCAGATCATCACTGTTGGGGATCCATGACATGTGCATATATGTATCCCGCCAGAGATTATTGTTGGGGATATGCACCTATTTATTGATTTACTGCCATTGAACATAGATCATTTTGATGTGATATTGGGGATGGACTGGTTACAAAAATATCATGCTACTATCGATTGTGTGACCAAGCAAGTTGTTTCCCGTCTGCCGGGTTTACCCGAATTTGTATTTAGTGGAGTTGGAGTAGTACCTCCTCCATATCTGATTTCTTCTGTAAAGGCTGTCAAACTGATTAGAAAATGGTGTAAGGGCTATCTGTGTTCTCAGATCGATCAGATTCCATCGATAATGTTAAACCGATGTGAATTGCATTCCTATAGTTAGAGAATTCCCGGATGTATTTCGGATGATCTACCAGGGGATTTGATTGACAGGGAGGTTGAGTTCATTGTTGATGTAGTCTGCACACACCAAGTATCGAAAAGCTCCTTACAGAATGGCTCCAACCGAACTGAAAGAACTGAAGGTACAATTGCAGGAACTGCTGGACAAGAAGTTTATCAGGCCTAGTACTTCACCGTGGGGCGCGCCTGTTTTATTTGTGAAGAAGAAAGATGGCTCACTGAGACTGTGCATTGATTACCGCGAACTGAATAAGGTAACTGTAAAGAACAAATATCCTTTACCGCGTATTGATGACCTGTTTGATCAGTTACAGGGTGCACAAGTGTTTTCCAAAATTGACCTTAGATCGGGGTACCATCAATTGAAAGTCAAACCGGAAGACATTGATAAAACTGCTTTCAGAACGAGGTATGGCCATTATGAATTTTTAGTTATGCTATTCGGAGTCACGAATGCCCCAGCTGCATTTATGGACCTTATGAACAGAATTTTCAAACCATACCTTGATGACTTCATTGTAGTATTTATTGATGACATATTGATATATTCTAAGATCAGAGAAGAACATGAACAAAGATCTCGAGACTTGCCCCGCAAACCTTAAGAGAATGTAAACTGTATGCTAAACTGTCTAAGTGTGAATTTTGGCTTGACCATGTTATGTTTTTGGGGCATGTTGTTAGCAAAGATGGAATTTCTGATCATGAAAATTGAAGGCAGAGTGAATGGCCTAGACCAACAAATGTGATGAAGTCAAAGCTTTTGGGACGGCCGATACTCTGAAGATTTGTCAAAGATTTCTCCAAGATTGCCTTACCATGACTCAACCGACTCGAAAGGGACACCATTTGATCGGTGATCGAGGGAATCAAGATTTCAGAATTGAAAACTAGACTTGTGGATCGCACCAATTCGACTCTACCTACAGTCTTGATGGTTACACTGCTTTTTAGTGATGCCTCTCATAAGGGTTTGGGATGTGTTTTAATGCGAATGGGAGAGTTATTGCTTATGCTTCCACGCAGTTGAGACCGCATGAAAAGAATTACCCAACCCATGATCTTGAACTTGCATGATAGTTTTTGCATTGAAAATCTGGCGACACTATTTGTATGGAGTAACATGTGAAGTCTACACCAACCACAAGAGCCTGAAGTGCTTTTTCACTCAGAGAGAAGTGAATATGAGACAATGGAGATGGCTTGAATTGATCAAAGACTATGACTTCTGATTCGTACCATCCAGAAAAGCCAATACCATTGCCGATGCCTTGAGCCGAAAAATCGATTGCCAATTTAGCTTTGTTCTTGTTCGACGTAAAGAGTTGCTTCTTGATCTTGAAAAGTCCGAGATTGAAATTGTTTTGAAAGAACAGTATGGACAATAGTCGCCATTCTTGCTCAACCAAATTTTGATTGAGGAAATTAAGGAGAAATAAAGAATCGGATGATTACTTGAAGAAAATCATCGAGAGAAGAGATTCAAAACCAAACCGGGTTCAAATTTGAGAACAATGTCTTGAAATTTCAAGACAGACGTGTGTACCAAATGATCTTTGAATTGAAAAGAAGAGTTACGCAAGAAGGCCACAATTCAAAGTTTTCTATTCACGGGAATACGAAAATGTATCAAGATCTAAACGGAATTTTTGGTGGCGAGGATGAAGAAAGAAATTGCCGACTTTGTGTCTAAATGTCTTCATTGCCAACAAGTCAAAGTGAACATCAACGACTTGGATTCTTGCAACCCTTACCCATACGAGTGGAAATGGGAGCACATCACGATGGATTTTATCGTTGGATTACCTCGCCCAGAAAGGTATGGATTCAATTTGGGTTATTGTTGATAGATCGACTAAATCGCACACTTCCTACTGTCAAGACAATCTATAATGCGATAGATTGGCCATTATTTATATTGATGAAATTGTTAGATCGCACGAATTGCCTGTCTATTGTTTTACAGGATTGAAGTTTACATCGAGGTTCGCAAAGCCTCTGATCGCATTGGAGTCTTGAATTGAGGTGAGTGGCGCCTATCATCCTCGAGCAGATGGGATGAAAGGACCATCCGGACTCTAGAGGACCCTCGAGAATGTGTGTTCTTGACTTCGAGGGAATTGGAAAGTCATCATGGTGAATTCGCCTACAACAACAGCTACCATTCGAGTATTGGAATGGCGCCTTTCGAGGCATTGTATGGCAGAAAATGTAGATCTCCAATCTGCTGGGCAGAAGTTGGAGATGGGCCATCGCTTGGGCCCGAGATTGTATATGAAACAACCGAAAAGGTAAAACTGACACAAAGAAAGCGAAAACCGCATGCAGCCGTCGAAAAGTTATGCAGATGTCGAAGGCGGATAGAGAATATGAAGTGGGTGATCACGTGTTTGTGAAAGTGACACCAATGAAAGGCGGACCGCTTTGGAGTCAAAGGCAAGTTAGCACCGAGATATGTCGGACCGTGTCGATTATTGAGAAAATCAATCCGGTGGCGTATCAAGTTGCACTTCCTCTGAAATGGAGCATATACAACGTCTTCCACATTTCGATGTTGAGAGACTATCTTGAGATCCGTTTCATGTGATTGAGCCTACCCGTATCGTGTTGAGTGATGACTACACCTACGAGGAACGGCCTATCTGATTGTAAACCGACGGATCAAGAAACTGAGAAACAAAGAGATTCCGCTAGGGAAAGTAGGCTGGCAAACCCATGGTGGTGTGTATGCCACTTGGGAGAGGGAAGATGACATGGCTAGGCGATATCCGGATTTGTTCCCACTGAATCCTGTTTTCTTCCAAACTGAAGGTAACTCGAGTTTAGAGGACTAAACTCCTTATAAGGAGGAGATCGTAATAACCTCGCATCGATTCTTGAATAACCACCGAATTGAATCTTGATCAGCGATAAACTGAATCGCTAATGACCGATAAGTGAAGGATGAACCTCTTGAACAAATGAATGAAATCAAACCAAATAATGAGTTTGTCTATTTAATTACATATCTAACTGTTTGATTCCATGATTATCTGTTTGACTTTATGTGTTTAAATTGCTAATTGTAGGCCTTATCGGCCGACCAAGTAGAAACCGTTTGGAGTATTGGAAACAGCCTAATGTTTGTGATTTTATGGTATTTTTATACGAAAATTGATTAGGAATGACTAAATTAGATTAAATTAAGTTAATTAGAGACTTGACTTAATTACACTTAAGCCACTTAGTGGACAATTGTTTATTCAATATTGTAGTGCCTTATTACACTTAGAGGAGCATTTCATCACTTTTCTCCTTGTTTTGCAGACCAAGAGAGGAGTAAGTGAGAGAGTGTGAGAACTTGGTTCACCTTGAAGATTTGCTTGGTAATTGCTTGGAATTGAGGTGTATTGGCATAATTAAGCTTGCTAGACTTGGGATTGTCACTTAGGTAAGAGAATTCATTGCATTCTTGTTGTCCTTAAGCTTCATTTCTCATGGTTCATGCATCATTGTGGAGTTGAGACTTGATTTTGCTCATATAAGTTGAATTAGAGCATAATTCATCCATGCATGCTTGAATTGGTGTATTGTGAGGTTGAATTCTTAAAGAATTGTACATGCATGCTCATGTTTTCATCATGGTCCATGTTTTCAAGTTGTTTTCAAAGTTTGGAGCTCAATAGAGCAAGGTTTGAAGATTGAAATTGGTTTAGAACCCATGCATTGCATGTTACATATTGCTCTTAAAAATGGGTTTGAAATTGTATTTAATTGACCCACCTTTGGGGCTTGAATTCTCAAATTAGCTTTTAAAACTTGTTATTTATTGAGTTGGGATGTATTCCCCAGAATTTGGGCCCAAGAGGTCGAGTTTTGAGTGTTGGAACACTTGGTTTGAGCTTGGAAGGCAACTGAAATTCGATTGGCTTCTTCGCTCAGCGAAGAATTCTCGCCGAGCGGCGACCAGGTTTCCTCGAAGCTACGCTCGGCGAGATATTGGTGGCTCGAGCGTAAAAATCGAACATCCAGTACTTTTACTGTTTTCATCAGACCGCTCGAGCGAAGGAAGGCTCGCCGAATAACCCTTTGATTTTGAAGCTCGCTCGGCGAGCATCGAGCGAGCATCGCGTAAAAATTGAGCATCCAAGATTTTTTTTGTTTCATCGAGCGCCGGCGAAGGATTGTTCGCTTCGGCGAAGCCTTTGATTTTGCAAACTCGCCGGCGAAGGAAGGCTCGCCGGCGAGACCCCTTTCAACAACTTTTGAAAAGTGCCTTCCAACCGTATTTTTGCATCCTCATCTCATCCTAGGCATTCTTAGGCCTAGTTTAATGCATCTTAATGAGGATTTAGACATAGAACCACACCGAGGGAATTTAGAGATTTAATTATCATCCTTTCCAGCAGAAACTTAGTGTGTGTTCTATTGATTGGCTTAGGGTTGACTCTCGGGACGCCATCTAGCTCTCGATAGCTAATCACGTGAGTAATGATGTAAAGATATGTTCAAAATGGTTATCTTTTGAATCTTTTCTTCGAATTTCTTGGTGATGTTATTTATCGAATGAATGTATGTCCTATTTCGAATCAGACGTATTGTGGCATCCTTAGCACCTTTGTTATTATCGTTATTCTGAGCTCTGTCGGTTTCCTTGTGGAACCATCATTTCTTGAATGATTGGCCATCATTCTTGTTGGGTCTATTAAGGCGGTCCTTTTGGACCCTTGTTATAGGCTATTGGATGTACCACATATGGTGATTGATTGAAATCTTGAAAAATGAAACTACTGTTTAATGAATTGATTTCATTTACTGCAAGGACATTCATTCATAACCTCTTTACGCTTTATGTTATTCACTGGGCTTTAGCTCACTGTTATATATATATGTAGGTTCTCAGCCGCCAGACCGAAGCTAGGAGCGTGGGATTGGTCCCCAGTTTTGTCAGCCAGCCTATGTACCTCCTTTGTGAGGTTCCGAGACGCCATGCCATGGCTTGGGGTGTTTTGTGTCCCCACTAGTCTCCTCTTGTTTTGTCTTGTTATTGAGGATTGAGTTCCGCATGAATGTCTGTAATGATTGTATATCTGATCGTCTGAATGCATAAATGTATGAAAAATGTTTTTGACATCTGATTTTCACACTCAATGGACACTAGTTATTTCTTGTATTGGCTTCCGCCACGTACTACGATTGATTGTATTCTTGTTCAAGAGGCCTTTGGTAATCTCGGATTCTTGGCGATTCTGATACTAAACCCATAGGGCGGGTTTGGGTCGTGACTTTGTGCTCTACCAATTCCGATTGACTATCACAATGTATGCATATAGCGAGCACGGTTTTGGCCAAATTGGAATATCTTCAAGGAAGTGGCGGCCATTCGCTTCTTCCCGCTTTGTCTAAGGCTATGAATTACGATTCCATAGTAGACCTAGCAATGCAAGTCTGTTTGGAAGATTTCCAAGATACCGCCCCACCAAGAGTAAAGACATACCCACCGGTGGACTTCGAGTCTTTAGTATCGATATCCAATTTGCATCACAAGATCCTTCAAAAATCTTCTTTGGATATCTAGTATAGTTAAGCCAATGTTACGAGTAAATCGGAGATATCTAAGAACCCTTACAATTGCTTTCGGTGTTCTACTCCCGGATTACTCGTATATCTACTTAATTTACTTCTTTGCATAAGCTATATCTGGCGAAAAGTCAGTTCATCAAGTACATTAAGCTTCCAATAATTTGGGCATACTCTAATTGAGAAATACTTTCTGTACATTCTTAGCAAGATACAAATTAACATCTCAGGGAGTTCTAGCAAGATGATCATCATCTTTCTTTGAATTTGTCAAGTATTTTCTCAATGTAATGAGATTGTGACAATGTATAACCTTCGATGTTTTGGTAATTTTCATACCAAGAATTACATCAAGAACGCATATGTCCTTCATGTCAAAATGTTTATTCAACATTTTCTTGGTAGTTTTAATCATGTCATTATTACTACCTATGATGAGCATATCATCTACATAAAGACATACAATGACATAACCTTTGTCTGTGTTTTTAATATAAACACATTTGTCACACTCATTAATTTTAAAACTATTTGACATCATTGCCTTGTCAAATTTCTCATGCCATTGCTTTGGGGCTTGTTTTAAACCATATAATGATTTAACCAATTTACATACTTTCTTTTCTTTCCCTGGAACAGAAAACCCTTCTGGTTGTTCCATGTAAATTTCTTCATTTAACTCACCATTTAAGAAAGCGGTTTTAACATCCATTTGATGAATTTCTAGATTGTATAGAGATGCTATGGCAATTAGCATTCTAATGGATGTTATTCTTGTAACGTGAGTATGTGTCAAAGTAATCTAGACCTTCTTCTGTCTAAAACCTTTGACTACAAGTCTTGCCTTGTATTTGTCGATTGATCCATCTGCTTTCAATTTTCTTTTGAAAATCCACTTGTACCCAAGAGGTTTACAACCTGGTGGCAAGTCCACTAATTCCCAAGTGTGATTTTGCAAGATGGATTCAACTTCACTGTTGACAGCTTCTTTCCATAAAGGAGCTTCAGGACTGGACATAGCCTCTTTAAAGGTTAAAGGCTCATTTTCTAACAAATATGTTAGAAAATCTAGACCAAATGATTTTGAGGTTCTAGCACGTTTACTACGCCTAGGTTCATCTTCCTCATTTTGATCTAACTCTTGTTCTTGATCATGTTCTTGATCCTGACTAGTAATAGCATCATAAGATCTTTTATTAGTACTAGTCTCTTGTCCAGTCTTCTTTGGAAATACATGTTCAAAGAAAGATGCATTCCTAGACTCAATAATAGTATTTACATGCATTTCGGAATGTTCTGATTTATGAATAAAAAACCGATATGCACTACTATTCTTGGCATAACCAATGAAAATGCAATCAATGGTCTTAGGACCTATCTTAGTCTTTTTAGGACTAGGAATAGCCACTTTAGCCAAACACCCCCACACTTTTAAGTATTTGTAGGATGGTACTCTTCCATGCCACAATTCATAAGGTGTTTGATTTACTTTCTTTCGGGGTATTTTATTTAAAATATAATTAGCAGAAAGTATTGCTTCCCCCCACAAGTTCTGAGGTAATTCAGAACTTATTAACATGGCATTCATCATTTCTTTTAAAGTTCTATTTTTCCTTTCAGCAATTCCATTTTGCTGAGGTGAGTAAGGAGCGGTGGTTTGATGAATTATTCCATGTTCTTTACAAAATTCACCAAAAGGTGATTCATATTCACCACCTCTATCACTTCTAAGTTTCTTGATTTTCTTACCAAGTTGATTTTCAACTTCATTCTTATATTGAATGAAAGTTTCCAAAGTTTCATCCTTGGTTTGAATTAAATAAATATAACTATATCTAGTATAGTCATCTATAAAAGTGATTACATACTTTTTCCCACCTCTTGTTTGAATTGATTTAAAATCACAAATGTCACTATGAATTAATTCAAGTGGTTCCGTACTTCTTTCAATTGAATGAAAAGGAGTTTTAGATAATTTTGCCTCAACACAAATTTCACATTTATGATTTGAATCAATGTCAAATTTAGGTAAACATTCCATATTAATTAATCTACGCAAAGATCCATAATTAACATGTCCTAGTCTACCATGCCATAAATTTGAAGACTCAAGCAAGTAAGAAGAAGATGTAGTATTATTAATAACAGAGGGTACAAATAAATATTACATTTAACTTGAAAAGGCCATCAGACATGTAACCTTTTCCTACATACATCCCATTCTTAGTAAGTACAAATTTATCACTCTCAAATACAAGCTTAAACCCATTCTTAGTCAACAAAGATCCGGAAATAAGATTCTTGCGAATGTCCGGTACATGCAGCACATTGTTGAGAGTGAGTTCCTTTCCTGATGTCATCTTGAGTACAATCTTTCCTTGTCCTTCAACTTTGGAAGTTGAGAAGTTGCCCATAAACAGTTGTTCACCATTGTCCACTGTAGAATAAGATGTGAACATCTTTTTGTCGGCACAAATATGGCGTGTAGCACCAGTGTCCATCCACCATTCTTTAGGATTTCTGACAAGATTTGCCTCGGAAACAACCGCAAAAAGATTAATGTCATCTACACCATTGGAAATATTGTCCACTTCAGTCATATGGGCTTGAGCAGGCTTCTTGCTTGTTCTTTTCTTGCTTTTGCCTTTGCTACGGCAATCTTTGGCCCGATGTCCCTCTTTGTCACAGATGTAACATTTGCCATTAAACTTGTACTTTTTATTATCCCCGCCTTTAGAGCTTTGTGATGAACTTTCTCCAGAAGATTTACGTTTCTTGGTTTTTGAAGCATGTTCCACCACATTTGCCTTAGACTCCATAGGATTCTTACCAGCCTGCTTTTCAGAATTGCGGTTGTCCTCCTCAATCCTTAAACGCACAATTAACTCATCCATAGAAATTTCTTTGCGCTTGTGTTTAAGGTAGTTCTTGAATTCCTTCCAGCCTTTAGGTAATTTTTCAATTAAGGCTGCAACTTGAAAGGATTCACTGAGAGACATACCTTCTGCGTGAATGTCATGCAGAATGAGTTGGAAATCTTGAGCTTGGTGATCACGCTTTTGAATCAACCATTACAAAATCCGAGAATCGCCAACCACAAATTTCTTTGAGCGGATCTTACATTTTGTACTTTTTCTCCAACGATTCCCAAAGTTCCTTTCTTTGTCTTGATTGAATGTAGGCGTTGTACAATGTGTTGTCAAGTCCGTTCAAGACGTAATTCGCAAAGGAAATCGGCATGTTTCAAGCATCAACCGCAAAGAACCACTTGCTTGGTCGGTTTCATCCTCTTCAGATAGGAGCATCTTCACGGAGAAAAGCGAGTGTTGAGTTGTAAGATAAAACAACATTTTCGTTGCCATATTTTAAAGTCAGTTCCTGAGAACTTCTCTGACTTTTCACCGTGATTTACCGGTATTGTCATCACAGGAGAGGGGGTTGGTGCAATTGCAGCCACCACAGTAGTACTTGTTTGGGCATTTGTTTCAGTAGCCATCAATTCTAATTTATAAAACAAAATTATAATTAGAATTTACACTACACGTAAAATTAAACCAAATGCATGTAATTAAATTTCAGAAAAATAAAAGAAACACGAATGTAACTTTTATTTTCCAATTAATTTGAAAATAAAATAAGATTTTATTTAAACAAATTAATTCCACATAGAAAATTAAATTCTGTAAAATAAAAGAAATAAAAATATAACTTTTATTTTTCCAATTAATTTGGAAATAAAATAAAATTTTATTTAACCAAAATAATTTCACATAGAAAATTAAATTCTGTAAAATAAAAGAAATAAGAATATAACTTTTATTTTTCAATTAATTTGGAAATAAATTAAAACTTTATTTAACCAAATTAATTTCACACAAGAAATTTAAATTCTGTAAAATAAAAGAAATAAAAACTATAACTTTTATTTTTCCAATTAATTTGAAAATAAAATAAAATTTTATTTAAACAAATTAATTTTTAACACAAAAAATTTAAATCTCTTGTTTCACTCCAAAAATTAAAATACCGAAATGTAATTTTAATTAATGAAAACTCGAAAATAATTTCTAAAACCCAAAATTAATTTCAAAAAATTCTACAAAAATATATTACGAATTGTTAATGACACCAAGATCGCACTACTAGTTGTTGTCAAAGAAAAGAGAAGATATTACTACTATACGTCAAATAGCATATAATCACTATTTGTTTTTCCAACTGCAATATTATTTTGTAAATTCACGTAAAATAATTTTTCTTCGAAATTATTTACGAAAAATGGAAAAGGAAACAAACGAAAAATTCTCAGAAATGAATAATTCGAGTCTGTCTTAAGATTGTTGGAACAATCTTCTGTGTAAATAAAATAAACTGAATTAAACCAAACAAAAATAAATAAATTACATACCAGATTTATTTATCGAACCAAATAAATATTACAAGACCAAGTCGAGTGTGTGACACTCTGTCCTTAAGACAGATTCGCCCCGCTACGGTGCTTACGGTTGAATGGCGTCTATCTCCCAGGATACAATGATCTTCACAAATTTATAGAAGCACTTCAAATAAATTTGTTCGGCGAACCAAACCTGTGTTCTAACTCTCTGAAATATTTATTCTAAAACTAGAATGAAGAAATAATGCAAAAGGAAAATATGGACGGCAAAGAGACTGTTTTCTGAGATCTGAAATTAGATCACAAAGACTCAATTATATCAGATTGAATTTTGGGTGGAAAGAATTCGGATCTCCCAGAACCGCTGGAAAAAAATGTATTTATAGGCAATCAATATATGATCCGAACAGGTATCAAATATAAATGAAAAGGTGCACAAATAAAAGAACAGGTGCACTATTCACAATTTGAATATATAATCTGGCCGTTGGAAAAGACAAAAAATCAAACAGTTTGAAAAAAGCCGTTTGGAGGGACAGTTTATCAAACTGTTTGCAACTTAATTATTAAACTATTTAGAATATGTATATATATATATATATTAAACTATATGAATAGTTTAATAAATAAAGAAAGAGGTACAAATTTTTCCAAAAATTTGAATTTAGAATTAAATTAAATTCTCACAATTACAAACTTTAGGAAACCACTTAGGAACCCAAAATTTGAATTTAGAATTAAATTAAATTCCCACAATAAATTTTTTTGAAAAAATTCAAAAGAATTTTATCTAAAAAATTAATGTTAGACCTGAAAACGACGTCAATTTCGCATTCACTCATAAATAGTTTTGACGTTCTGTCTTTACCGTGTGACTTGCCACGCGGCAAGAAACACTTCACCTTTTCGGACCCACCCCAAAAGACGTTTGGGGTCCACCCAAAATGGGCTAAAAAATATGCCTATATAAAACCATTTTCCAACAAATGATTTATTATACTTACTAATATCACTGTGTTATTATATTATATATATATATATATATAATAAATACAATATATCTTAAAATGGTCGGTTTTGCTTTAATTTAGTGCACAATGTGCTTGAACCGATACCGAACCAAAAATCGAAAATCAAAAATCGAAAAAAATCAAATTTGAAAACTGCACAAATCGATTCTTATTAAAAAAAAAAATAGACTAAATATAACCGATTTGATCTAATTCAATTGATTTAGTTGATTTTTTTGATTTTTCCGATTTTTCCTATGCCCGACTTGTTAAAATGAATAGAAGTGAAATCTAGCATAAACCTTCTCAATATTTTTTCTGCACTACCAAGATTTTAGTTAAAAATTATAAGTCATCAAAATTCAGTGCTGAGAGTTTATTTTTATATTTATTGTCGGTATGGAAACCACCTAAAAAAAAAATGATTTTTTCTAAAAAAATTTAAAAGTCATAAATTACCAAATCGTTTGCCATGAAGCAAAAAGTCAAGTGTCACATTAAATTTTTTTACTAGTAAAAAATTAATTTGTTAATAACTTCTCAACATATTAATTAAAACAAGTCAAAAAATTATTAAAAGGGCAAATCTCAAACAACCGCTTAGTTGTATATGGATCCTATATGATTAATATTTTTCCTAACCCAACTAAAAGTTAGAAAAACCTCTTACTTTATTTTCGTTTCCTTTTTTTTTTTTTTTTGGGTTACCAATTTAAAATTTAAACAATCTTAATAAATAAATAAACCTCAAACATGGCACATATGGTGTGTTTTTTGTTTTTTTGGCAAATTATATTGATAGTCTTTACATTTTTGTCGTTGTGTCATTTTGATCTTTATATTTTTAATTAATTCAATTTTTATTTTTAATTTGAAATTTTGTGTTAATTTATTTCAAGTGATAACACCATTAATGTTTTTGACGAGAAATAGTCATTAAATTAATTGAAATTAACTCACTAAGTTGAGGAAACTTATAATTTTGTCCCTAAAATCATAACACATGCTACCTATGTACATATTTTTTGATTAATTTTTTTTTAACAATTCTAATCAATTGGATTAAATTGAAACAAAAATTATAAATTCAGGATCAAATTTGAGTCAATTAATTAAAATTATAAGGGTCAAACTAACACAATAATTAAAATACAAAAGCTACTGTCATAATTTGTCCTTTTTTTTAGGGTAAATTATAAATACACCGCTGAGATTTATTTAAAATACAGATTGTCCATTGTAGTTTGAAAAATTACAAATACCTCCTTATTAGAATTTTTTATTTAACTGAATTAACTAAAGAAATAAAATTTATAATTGCTCTCTTATACAGTAATAAAATTACCTAAATTATTAATTAAAATATATTTTTAACATCATTAAAAACTGTTAATTGACTTAATAATTTATTAATAAAATAAATGATTTATTATGAAATTAAAAACTTTAAAGGGTAGAATGTAGTTTTCAAAATCACAGAACATGATTTGTATTTTAATTATATGAGGAGATGTATTTGTAATTTATTTTTACTTTTTTTTCCTTTTCTTTTTTTACAATATAAATAATGAATCACCTTTAATTTATATTGAAGGCTTAGGTCACATCACTTTCTGTTAGATAATAATTTGGATAACAATTTGAAAATATTTGTAGGGAAAGAAAAATTGATTGATAAGTGTGAAAGGGAGGGGCCATTAGTATATCACAAAGCAAAACCATTAATAATCAGAATCAAATCTTTATTAGGTCTCAGAATAGACTTAACCCTACAAACTTTAAATTTGTGACTTTATGTCATAATTAATGTATGGCCATTACTATTTAAGGTTAAAAATTAGATTTATTTTTTAAATTTAATGATATAACAATTAATTAAAATATTTAAGGTAATTTTCTCTCATATTTTCACTAATAATCAACCAATTATCTCATTTATAAATTATTAAGTGTAAAAAATAGTCAAAAAGTAGATATATATATCATTTTTCTTAAAGAAATCGTTTTCTACTTTCTAAATAATTGCCGATTAACCATCTTCGTCTTATCATAATTTTTTTTTATCAATAAAAATTAATAATTAATTATTAGATTAACAATTTGGAAGAGTTAAACTCACACTCCCTCCTTCCAAGGACTTAAGTATTGCCTCATATCCTATTTCTAAAAAGGGAATCCAAGAGCTCTCTTTAGGAGAGATTTGATGGCCATGATACCCTTGGTTGTCTTGCCATAATTCTTTCATTCTCTACAAGACTCCATTTTATTAACAATCGTGATATAGAGTTCTGATTGTCGAGCTTTAAGCGTAGTTCTACATGGTTGATAGGATAAAATAAAACAAAAAAAAAATAAAAAATAACAAGCATAAATATCACATTATAGGTGGGTCCCATCCATTAGAACTCTTTTTAAAACTCTAAAGCAATTTTATTTTATTAATTGTGATTAACTAAATTTTATTGTGGAACAAATTCCCTCCACTTTCAAATTCAGACAAGGAGTTTTGTTTGAGTTCGCAAAGTCATGAAGTGTATTATTAAAAAGGTACTCAAGCCATAGGGCCATTTTTGAATTTTTTGTGCCATTAGGCCCATGCTCTAATTTTTTAGGTCAAAAAGACACAATTTGTCTAAAATAACACTATCTATTTAAATCAACTTATCTGTTTATCTCTTAAAATCACCCAATTTGTCTATTTGTTTAAATTCACCAAACAACCCATCTGTTGAAATGTGATACATGTCACAAATTCAACACTCTATTTGTTAAATATCACACATTTCTCTACTTCACCACCACCACCTGCTGTCACCGATTACCGCTGCCGACGACTTCTTTGACCAATTTTTCAACTCGGGCAAAATTTTTCTGCCATTTTTCCGGTGTATCCGTATGACCAAATAAGATTTTTTCCTAGATCTCATATTTTATACACTTTTTAAGATGGGTTTAATTTTCTCTTATTAAAAATAGACTATCTATTATTTTAGTAACAAATCAAAAAAGTTAAATTATATACAATAAAAATTATGAATTATCGAGATGGAAACCGGAAGTCTGTAGGCTCTGACAGCACCACAATCCATTTTGTCATCATAATTGAATGATTCCCTACTATTGTGCTTTGATCAAGAATTCGAGGAAAGGAAGAAAAAGAGAATGAAAAAGTAAAAACAAGGATTTGACTTAAAATTTGACTTTTAGAATACATTAAATTTAAATTTTTTATTTTAACAATTTAAACTTTAAACTTTTATTTATTTTCGAAATTTAGTAGCTTTTCTGTAAGTAAAATCAATGGGAAAATTGAATTCAATAACTAAAATATCATATTTCTAATAGTTTATCTAACAAAAATAAGCAAATAATTTAAATTAAAAAGAAATTAAAAGTTTAGAGTTCAAATTTATAAAATTAAAATTTTATGATTTATTTTATTAGAAGAGTTAACTTTAAATTCTTTTTGTAATTTTTCTTACAAATAAATAAGGAAAATGATTTGGAGCCCTAAAATCTCCACCCCTAATCCCCCTAATTTCCTTTTTAGGAAACTGTTTTCTTTTTTTTTCTTTTTTTTTTTACTTGATATGGAAATTAGGGGGATTAGGGGGGATGTTTTTAGGGGGATGTAGCAAGACCCAATAAATAAATCTCTCTGTAAATTTTTAAGGGAAGTGATTGAGACCCCCTCCAATCACCACCCCCACCACCCTCACACACACGTGGCAGATGGTGATTGGAGGAGAAGGAAAAAAAGAAAAAGAAAAAAGAAAAATTGGCCAATCAAATAGAGAGGGGGTCAAAGGGGATGCCTCCTTGAGGGGGTCCAACTCATTTTTCAATTTTTAATTTGAACACAACCTACAAGTCTCTATTGTTATTTGAGCCATTTCCTTCCAAATTAAGGCTTATTTTGAAAAGATGGTAAAAAGTGACTTTTTAACTTTTAACCAAGCTTTTAACTTTTTTAGACAAATGATTTAGGAAGTTCGTAAAAAATTACTTTTAACTTTTTTGATTAATTTTTATTTATGATGTCAAATCACAATAAAATGACAAAACTACCACCATTTATTTAAAATATTTATAATTTCACCCATGTAACATATTTTGACACATGAGGAGTAAAATTGCAATTTTACCATTGGCTAAATATCAACTTCTCCAATGAAGAAAAAGACAAAAAAGTTAATTTTTGGCTTTTGCTACTAACCTAAAAAAGTGACTAAAAGTCATGTTGCCAAAACACCCCTAACTGTCCATTTGTCACATAGAAATTAAAATTTAAATCCATGATAAATTCAAAGTTGTCAAGTATAGTAGTTTGAAACTCTTGATTTACATTGGGCACATCGTGGTTTTGTTCATGCAAGTAGATCATATAAAATTCAACAATGTTTTTTTTTTTTTTTTTTTTTTTTGATCGGGCGAAAAAAGGGCTCTGTGGTGTCATCACAGCAACTGCGGGCCTTGACCCCGGGGTAGCTGGTTGCCAGTCAAGAATTAACCCCCACCAAGTGGGGGACCCACCACTGAGGCACCAGTGGAGCTCTTGAACCTCCCCAGCCTACGGACAAGTCTCGACCGCCAGGAATTAACCCCCACCAAGTGGGGGACCCATCACTGAGACACCAGTGGAGCTCTTGAACCTCCCCAGCCTACGGACAAGTCTCGACCGGAGTACAACACGAGGTCTCAAAAAGAGCACCTGGCAAAGCCAGGAATTTTCGTGCACCCCTAAGAGTCGAACTTGACTCGGGCGGGTGGAGGCAAAGGCATTCTCCACTGGGCCACCACCCCCAGTGGTAAATTCAACAATGTTAAAACGTATAATTTTACATAAACTTGTGCAGTAAATGTCATATTGTCACTACAACATTGGAATTTTTTTTTTAAAATAGTTTTTAGGGTAAATTACAAATACATCCACTGAGATTTAATTAAAATACGAATCACCCCTTGTGATTTTAGAAATTACATTCCACCCCCTGAGGTTTCTAATTTCATAACAAATCGCTTATTTTATTAATAAATCATCAAGTCAATTAATAGTTTTTAATGATGTTGGAAATATGTTTCAGAGGCAAATTATACAAATGGTCCCTGTAATTTACTCGTTTTATCATTTTGGTCCTTGTTTCAATTTGGTCAATTTTGCCCCTGAATTTTACGAATTGTGTCATATTAGTCCAATAAATAACGGCGATTAAGTTTGATAAACGGAAAATCAAATGATGTGTCAATTTGATCCCTGTAGTTTATAGAAAAGTCAAAACAACAGAGACCAAATTGACACATCCTATAAACTATAGGAACTAAATTGACACACCATTTGATTTTCCGTCCATCAAAGTTAACCGCCGTTATTTATTGGATTAATATGACACAATCCGTAAAATTCGAGGCAAAATTGATCAAATTGAAACAATGGGGACCAAAATGATAAAACGGGTAAACTACAAGAACTACCGTTGTAATTTGCCCATGTTTTAATTAATAATTTAAGTAATTTTATTATTATATAAGAGAGCAATTATGAATTTTATTTTTTAGTTAATTCTGTTAAATAAAAAATATTAACAATGAAGTATTTGTAATTTTTTAAATCACAAGAGGTAATTTGTACTTTAAACAAATCTCAAGGGTATATTTATAGTTTACCTTAGTTTTTAATATTGTGATGACAACAAAACATTCTGTATATAATTTGTGTCGACAACATTATTCTAAAAAATAGGACTATCCTACTGCGACTTGTATATATCGCTACATTTATTATAAAAATGGCTACATACAAATTACAATTAGGGTGCAATTTGAGTGGGTTCAATCTGAACTCAGTTTGAAATACATTTTAGGACTCAAGCAATATGTTGTTGAATTTGGTGCAAATTTGGAAAAAAAAAATTTCAAAAGTCTGGGTAAAGATCACACTAATTAACCAGAGCAATCCAAAATCGAATTATATATAAATGTTAAATATATATGACTCAATAGTTGTTAGATGACATTAAGATAATTGGTACAGTTAAATCATATTTACTATATATAAAATATATAACACAAAATTTTACATTTTTCCAATCTCATTCATAAATGATAAAGATCATCAGAATAACAACGTAGCGGTAGTTTCTCGATTCTCATATCTCTTCTCCTGTCTCTCTTTTCAAATATATTAATTATTTTAATATTATAAATCAATCAAGAATTTTAAAATTGTATATGTAACAAGCATGTAAGAGCAAAATTTAGCAAAAAAATTATTGGGGAACACCAATTATCACTAGGTGTTCATTTTTATCAACTCCCATATTAGCTAGGATACGGCACATTGATTCTCTTTCCTCAATGTGCGTTTGGTTGAGCAATTTCCTTCTCTTAGTTGGGCCTGCTTTGAATCTTCTTATTGGGAATTTGGAACTTTTTTTACATCAAAGCTTGCTAATAAGGAAGTAAACTTTATCATATTCTAGTTGTCAAACAAGGGAATGCCCAAGTTATTAATAGAATACATATATATGTGTAGACTAGAATCTAGATAATGCCCTCCCATGGAAAGTAACATCAATGCCCAAGTGCGGCATACTTAATGTAAAGATTTTGTACTAGATGTTAAGCATTTTTTAATTGTATTTTATTTAAAAGTATTATAATATTAAATGGTTGAAATTCATTCTAAACATGGATATTAGATAAAATTAAATCTAAACTATCCATTATCAACATTCTAGATAAATTTCTAAACAATATTCTTGATTCTTAGCTTTTATGTGTTTTTTTTATTATTATTACTATATATATGTATATGCTTGATACACGCTATAAAAAAATAAAAAATAAAAAAAAAGCTATAAATGAAATAAAAAGTTTAGTAGGGGTATTAGGTACTTTGGAGCAATTGGACAAACACAAAAAATAGTATATTCTTCTTCCCTTGAAAGTATGGATTCCATCAAATCACTTTATAGTTCACACTCAAAACATTATTTATAGAATGTGCCAATCCAATTAGCTTAACAAAGTCAGCAATTAACCACACAATTAAGAAATCTTAATATTTTTAATAATAATAATCTATAATGCTATGAGTGTGACGTGCTAAGTATTGTATTTTGGGTAACGTACCAAATCAGCTTGATGTAATGAATCTTATCTATCCAATATCATATGAGATTTCCTAAGAAGATCTTAAACTTTGTTATTGAACTCCGTTTGTCCAAAAGTGTTAGAAAACCTTAATAAATTGTAAATTAAATTATCAATAATTTATGATGAAGTGTGAATCTTGTACCCATACGAGTGTGGATCCACACATTATTATGAAGTGTGAATATTTTATTGTGATCTAAGTTTTGTCATTAGAAAGCTTCACATCAAATGAAATTTTTACTAATTTTTATTTAAATTTGAGTAAAAATTTCATTAAGAGTCATGGAGAGTTACAATCATTAGAAATTGATCATCATCAATATAGGATTCATATTTGCATTTCGAGAATATGTTCGTTATGTTGATATGTCTCCTAGATAATTCTAAAGGTCTTTGAAGATCTTCAAACACTAATTAGCTTTTGGAAGTTGAAGTTTTGATGTTGTCCAATAGCCGTTCAATTAAATTTATTTTTAAAAAGTGAACTAAACATTTTATAGGGTTTGTTATATAGAAGATACTTTATTCTTAAATGCCCGTTCGATTGTCAGGATATAAAGGGTTGAAGATGATATGTAATATTTAGGGATATGTGATGAAATATAATATGTTTTGAATAAGAGATGGATTATATACACACTAAGATCACTTTTACCATGTTTGGTTAGAGTAGGATATAGCATATGATAAGAAGAAAGTGAATATTTACTATTGTGTGAAGGATATGAACTATATTCAATGCCATAGAGGGTTGGATTGCATACTCCCTTTTGCATCATATAATATCCAGAGTAACCAAACCCAAGATATAAGGAGACAAAAAAAAAAAATGCAACTCCTACTAGATATAAATTTATCCCCCTCTTATCTTCCCCATTCAAATAGACTCTTTATTTGATCTAAAGGTTACAAATGTTAAAAATTATTATTATTTTTATATATATGATCATTTTTTATACGTTGAAAGATGAATAAAAAAATTGATGGGGCAATTATAGTATTTTCATTGTAATTTAACTTACTAATTTTTTTTATTGAGAAAAAAAATTGAGTGAGTGAAATATCAAATTCATAAATTTCTAATGAAATATAGAGGGAAACATCACTATTGAACTAATTGATTGTATATACATACATTTTACAAAGAGGAAAACTCTTCTCCAATTCAGAATCCCGAGTTAGATGTTCAATGGGGGGAAAAAAAAAAATTTAACTTAATATTTAATAAATTAATGAATAGATAAAATTTAAATTTATGATTTACAAAAACTATCAACGTGGCACAAGTTAAAATACCAAATTATTCTCTCTAATCCATACTCGTATTGCCATGAAACAAAGTCATGGCCTTTTTCTTTTGTAAACCTTACTAAAATGTATCCAAAAAATATCTGTACCATGTGATGTAACCTTACAATTTGGAACGGCACTACAAGAAATGATGGTTTTAATGGCATTTATTTCATGGCATTTCTTTAAACGCCATTTTTGTAATATTTAACGGCATGTTATAAATGTCACATTTATTTTTAAATTAAAACGACATCATGTTAGGAATAGAAGGCGTTTAACACGCCAATGTCTAAACCCCCCCCCCCTCCCCTTCTCTCTCTCTTCAAACCCTTATTTTGAATTTGAGGGAAATCGATAGACTCTCTCACTCACTCTCACTCTCTCTAAACCCTAATCTCTTAGTGATTTCAATTCATCTTAGAGAGAAGGGGAGAGATTCATCTCAGAGCAATTTCAATTTTGATTTCGAAGTTCTCTCTCTCGATTTCAAAGCTCCACCGCCACCACCGTCTGTACCAGCGAAAGCGAGCACCGTCATCTACCAAGGTGAGTACCACCGTCTATAATCTCAGTTTCGTATTCTCTTCCTTCCCGTCGATTCTTCTCCTAGGGTTTTCAATCAACCATCTCTAACAATCTGCTCAGCTTAGGTACAATGTTGATTTGGTTGTGCAGATAAGGATTGAAAATTGGGGGCAAAATGCCTTAGAGAGAAGGTAGTTGAAGAGGTTTTGTTTTCTATATCTTCTCTCTTCTACGGAATTGCCATTATATATATATATATATATTTTTAATATAAATAAATGTTAGTCTCAATTCAGATTTGTGTTGTACGTTTATGTATTGTGCTTACAATTGGTATGTTTCCATTGTCTCTGCTCGTTTCAAAGCTAGAACTCACAGATAATCCATAAAATACAAAAAAACTACAAACGTAAGAGTAAGGCACTACAACAAAAACATACTTTAGTGGCACTACACTAGTGGCATATTTTTAGAAAATGCCACAAAAAATGATATTTAGTGGCATGTTTTTTAAAAATGCCACAAAACGACAAACATAAAAGGCTCTAGTGACATTTCAATGAACAAGTGTCACAAAACTACAACAAAAACATACTTTAGTGGCACTACACTAGTGGCATATTTTTAAAAAATGCCACAAAAATGATATTTAGTGGCACGTTTTTTAAAAATGCCACAAAACGACAAACATAAAAGGCTCTAGTGACATTTCAATAAACAAGTGTCACAAAACTATAACAAAAACACACTTTAGTAACACTATACTAGTGGCATATTTTTAGAAAATGTCACAAAAATAATATTTGGTAACACATTTAGATAAATGCCACAAAGCCACAAACATATAAGGCTCTAGTGGCATTTCAATAAAGAAATGTCACATCAATTTTATGACATTTTATAAAATAATGACACAAAAAATTATGTTTGTGACATTTACTAACAGATGCCACTAAACTTTAGTAGCAATGGTATTTTTTAAAAAATGTCAGGACACTAGGTAGGTGCAAATTACTTTTTATGGCACTTAGGTGAAAAGTTTCATAAACAAATATTTTATAGCATTTTGAGAAATGCCACTAAGTCAAAAACTTTCCAAGCTTATAATAGTATTTTTGAAAAAACAAAAAATGCCAATATATTTTTAAAATTTTTACAATGCAGTAAATGATTAAAAATAAATAAATTAAACTCAATATACACTATAGGAAAAAGCATATTCGGCGACTAAATTTTCTGATCAAAAAAAATTTGGTCGCTGAAAGTATAGCTTTCAAAGAACCAAAACAAACATTAGCGACCAAAAAAAAGCTTTTTGGCTACTAAACAATTTTAGTAACCAAAAGTCTACAATTGGCGACCAAAACTAAGTTTGGTTGCTAAGTTTGGTCGCTGATTATATGGGTTTTAGTGACAAAAAAAATTTTAGTAGCTCCAAGTAAAGCTTTTTAGTGACTAAAAAAATTTTAGTAGCCAAAAGTTTATAATTGGCGACTAAAAAATAAGTTTAATCACCAAAAGTGGTTATTTTTAGCGCGGGAGAACTAAAATCCTAAGGCGAGAATTAAATTTTTTGGCGACTAAAATTTTGGTATCTGAAAGTGCATCTTTGGTGACCAAATCGATTTTGGTCGGCAAAAGTTAAGTTTTTTAGCAACTAAAAAATAATTAGTAGCCAAAAGTATAGAATTGGCGACCAAAAAATATTTTTAGTCGCCAAAAGTGGTCTTTTTTTATTTTACTAGTAAATAGTTTATTTTACATAAATTATGTTCAATAAAATAATTATGTTTATACATATACTTTTATATTAATATAGATGTATGTACTATATAAATAATATATGTTGCATATATAATCATATGGTGCTATAGAGGTGTAGTAGGAAGAGTGTGGTGTATAAGGTTTATGGTGCGGGAGGTTGGTGGTTCAAGTCTCTGCCAGAGCAGATCAAATTGTTCTACAACGAATTATCATCACGAATGACACTTGATAGCGTCACGAATAGTGCCTACCATGACATTAAAGTGTCACTTAAAGGTTTTAATCTTGATGGTGTAATGACACTTATAAGTGTCACTAACTCTTTTTTTAATGGCGCTTGATAGTGCCACAAATAATATTTACCATGACATTAAAATGTCATTGAAAGTTTTTAGCCATGATGGTGCAGTGGCACTTGCAAGTATCTACTGTGGCACTCGTATCTACCGTGGCACTGATAGAAGTAGCACTTGTTCAAAATGCCACAAGACTAAAAAATGTCATTAGAAAAATAATTTTGTGGCACTTTCAAATGTCACTAAACTAAGAAAATGTTGTAGTGAGGACATAATAATCTATAAAGAAACTACATTCAAAATGGAATCAGAGTACATAAAAGGTAAAAATGGCCATTTAAAGAAAGCTATAAAGGTATAAAAGCAAAGATTTTATTAACATGAATATATGTACAAAAAACACAAATGTAAAAGTGAATATGCGACCAATTACAATATCATATCATTTCTTTGTCATCTTCAAATTACAATATCATACTCAGTGTGTGTTGGAGAGCTAAACTAGAGATCAACTTGGCTTGCAAAAGAATGGTACCCTAGAGCTTATAGACACATGGTCAAGCTTGCACTTTACCTATGTGGCATAATTTCAGGATCATAACAGAAAGATCTAAGTTGGTGCATAGTTTTTGGTGACTAGGTGGATATTTTTCTTTTCCTTCTTTGCTTTATTTTCAATTTCATTTTTTTTTTCATGTTATTTGATTTGCAACTGATGCTTATGCATTTTAATTGGGTTTGGAGTTCTTATTTGTGAGATATTACGCTCTCATAATTTGTGTATTTTTTATCTTAAATAAACTATATGTGAATTTGTGAGGTGATGTTCCTTCTTGCCTTGAAAATAGATGTTGTCTAGTTATGGGGAATGTGTATAGATGTTGTTTCACAAGGAATAAATTATGCATCTACTAATAGCAAAAACACAAAATGAGCACTGCTATGAAAATCTGTCTACATTGTTTTGGTCAAGAATAGGAAGCCTTGCAATATAAACTTAGAGCAAATATCAAAGGTAGTTAAAATATGAACAATGCTAAAATGCTAATATTGTATCAAAAAATTCATGAGGAAGCAATCACTCAAGTTCAACATCATAGCATCACAGATTGAATTTCACGATTTGAAAACTATAAATTCATATTCAAATTCAAATCAAATGAACACAAAGGATTCAAATGCAAATCTCTCACAACAAATCTATAATTAAATATGAACTTCATGATCAAAAAAAGAATTTACTGCTTGAAATTGCAAGGGACATGTCAGGCAAAATTGACAACAAACCTGTTGGAAAAATAATGATTTTTTGGTGACTTTAATACAATATTAAAGTGGGTGCCAATCCTCAATTGAGGTGGAGTAAAGTGGGTTTAGATTTTTTGTAGTGAGATCTTTACACCACAAAAAGAAGGACTAACAAACATTAAGATTTGAATAACAAATTGACTCATTAAGTTGGCTCATAAAAGATGTGCTGAGAAAGGTGTAAAACCTTGTATCCCACATTGATTGTAGAGGAGAGCATTGATAGGTATTTAAATCCCATTTTTTGCCTAAGGGTGTAGGCCCTTTGGTGCATCCAAATTTTCTGAAGGAAGGGAGTTATGGATGCTTCAATGATGGACTTGGGCTAAGATTATGATTCAAGTTGGTTATACAAAAATTGCCACACGCACGCGCCACCCGCTCGCCTTCCCGATCGAGTCCGTGGTCCATGATCTGTGGGCCGTGGATCTTAGGACTTAGGCTTGAGGCTTGCTAGAATGAATTGAGTGTGAGGTTTGGGCTTGGCCCACCCATCTTAATCTTATTGAGCCAAGCCAAGTCTGTGGGCTGCAGATATATATATACACAAAACTTATGTGTATAGTTGGTAACTTCTCTATTGATGATGGACTTAAACCCATCAGTTTTTCAGATTAATTCTCAAAATTAAATCCTACATTTGCTGCAGGAGGCTCATCCTCTCTCTTCCTCCTCAATGTGTATAAAATAAGACCCATCTCCTTCAGTTTTCTACCTAGATAATTTGCTTCTCTGTCTTCCAAATTTTTCTCCAGTTTTTATATTCTTCCTGTGGGAGAGTGTTGTAAAGCTCTGTTCGCCGAAACTACTCAGTCGATGCATTGTTGTAGCTGGTCCAATTGTCGTATCCTGGGAGACAGATCTCGAACAACCTCCAGCGTTGAATCGGTAAGGCGGCGAATTTGTTTTAAGGAGACTGTCTAATGCAGGCTTCGGTTTGCTTCCTTTGCTATTTTATTTTAGGAGTTTTCTTAGGTGTGCAACCCACAAAAGGTGTAAGTGGGTTGCACACCATGTGCCACTCACACAAAAGGTGTAAGTGTAAGGTGTAAGTGTAAGTGGAAGGTATAAATGAAATGTGTAAGTTGCACACCATGTGCCACTTACACAAAAGGTGTAAGTGCAAGGTAAAAAAGGTGTAAGTGTAAGGTATAAGTGAACACAAAAAGGTGTAAGGTGTAAGTTGCACACTATAGCATTACCCTTTATTTTATTATGTATTGTAATTTTTAGCATGGTTTGCTTGTTCTGAAATTTCAATTGACAATTATAAATTTATTTGTTTTATGTTATCGCACAATTTGTACAACAAACTTAAAACAAATTATATTTTCCATAAAATTGATTGAATAGATTCATATGTATGATAAGTGATTTGTTTCTGTGCTTTCCTACTGTACAGTAAATTATCGAAAGTATTTCTGAGTAGTCTACTGTGATAGTCTGGCTGTAGCTTTTGTGATTCTTAAATAATGGCCACTGTTGCTTTTCATATTTGTATGAATTCAGATTGTGTTCTTTGATTAGCTAGGCCACTGTTACATCTATAAAACCATGAGTAGCAATCAGACTTGTAGCATATAAATAAGCCCACTGTTGTGCATAACTAATAATAAATAATAAAATAAAATTAGTAGTTGTTTAATTTTGTTTAGTAATTCCCACTTGTCCTGCTATGATTATTTTCTGGGCAAATGGTCCAGATTTTTTTTTTTCTAGAAATACATGATTATAAATTATGCAATGCTATCCTCTAATTGCTTACTTTGATTAGAATGTTCTAGCAAAATTTGCATACTTAATTGTTTTAGTATGATTTTATTCTTTGCGTATGGTTCATGATTCCCCACCATGATTTGCATGATTTTTAATTATAATATAATTTGCTTGCTTATGGGTGTTGCAATTTTGTCATGCTAATTATTTTCTAAATTTTAATTTATCTTACATGATTTAATTTCTAGATTTATGTGCATGTTAGTTGCTAAATGGTTATTGTTTTGTAACAACGAGATATATATATATATATATATATAACTCTGGGCTATTAAATTTAATTTAAGGTTTGGGAGTTATCAATTTTTTGTAACTTGTCCATATTTATTTGCATATTTATTGTGTAATAATTATATATATATATATATATATATAACTCATGGGTATTAATTTTTAATTCAATGCTTAGAGTTATAGGTTCATTTTGTAACTCTTGCCTATTCATATTTTAATTTAATTGTGGAGTTATAAATTTTAATTGTGTACCTTGTTTATATTTATTTATGTTATTGTTTGTTTCATTGTGAATTAAATTTATATATAACTCTTGATTATTAACTTTTAATTTAATTCTTAGAGTTATACATTCATTTTTGTAACTCATCTAGTATTTTAATTTATTAGTTAATTTTAGTTATTAAATAGTTTGCTAAATGGTTTCAAGTAATTTATTATATTTACAGTCTCTTTAGATTGTTTGGTGTGTATTGTCTTGTGTTTTTCTGCTAACTTTCTTTACAGGAATACCTATGCGAAAGAGATTGAAAAAACAAATACAAAACCAAATGAATCGTATTTGGGATGTCAAAACAAAAATGTTAGGACTACTAACCTTTGTGTTGAACAGGAATATCTAAACGTGGAAAGAAATTTTTGGACTAATTGAAATCCTTATGGATTGGTTACTGTCTTTATCATTTAAGCAATTTTTTGCTTGAAATTTAGTAGTGGTTACTTCCCATTTTTTAAGCAAGGTTGTTTGCTTGGCATGTTGGAAGCAAGTTTTATTTGTTTGTATTTTTTACATTGCGTGTAATTTGGTTAGCAATTTTTAAATTGCTTGTACGTGTTGGACCTTGGTTTGTTTAACCTAGTTTATTCCTTGGAAAACTTAATTCTAAAAATTGTTTCTCACGAACCAAGAGTCAATGCTCTTGAAAATTTTGTCAAAAGGTTAACTGTGTTTTAAGTGGGACCGATGTGACCCCTTCAGTCTTCCTGGGAACATTCCTGACCATGTTCAATTCTAGGTTAAATGGTTAGACTAGTTTTGAATTAAATTTCCAACTTTGGGATTTTCTAGTGTTAAGTTTAATTTATGGAACACAGAAAGTGAAATTATGTTATATTTTTCAGAAATGGCAATTGCCACCGATGTTGTTGCTGCTACTGTTAATGTTAGTGGAGATCTAAACCCCGAGGCAACTGGCTTATCAACCCCTACTGTTGTGACCTCTATGGTCAATCCTGTTGTTACTCCTGCTGTTCTGGAAGCCCCGCTCAACCATCACGAGCTCCTGGAGAAGTTCACGGGAGTGAATTTCAAGAGGTGGCAACAGAAGATGCTGTTCTACTTGATTACTCTAAGCCTTGCGAGGTTTTTGAGTAAAGATCCACCAACCATGGAGGAAAATGAGCAAGACAAATAAAAGCTCATGGCTCTAGATGCTTGGAAGCAGTCAGACTTCCTTTACTGAAACTATGTTCTGAATGGCTTGGCATATTCACTTTTCAACGTGTTTTATGCCAAGAAGTCAACAAAGGAGATGTGGGATGCTTTGGACAAGAAGTACAAGACCGAGGATGCTGGGGCAAAGAAATTTGTCATTGGCCGGTTTTTGGACTTCAAGATGGTGGACTCAAAAACCGTCATCAGTCAAGTCCAAGAGTTCCAAGTAATTCTGCACGAGATTCATGAAGAGGGAATGTTTCTGAGCGAATCATTCTAGACAACTATGCTGATTAAGAAGCTGTCTAACGGCTGGAAAGACTTCAAGAACTACTTGAAGCATAAGCGAAAGGAAATGACAGTCGAAGAACTCGTTGTCAGGCTCTGTATTAAGGAAAACAATAGAAAGAAAGAAGTGAGCACCTCCACAGTGAAAGCAAACGTGGTTGAGCGTGGCCAGTCCTCGGGGGTGAGGAAAAAACCACCAACAGGCAAAAGCTCAAACTTGGGGGTGTCTCCACGAGGCCGATCTACAAGCCGCATGAACCTATTTTTAGGTTCAATGAAAAGTGCTTAAACTGTGGAAGCAATAGGCATCGAGCAGTTGATTGAAAAAAAAGCCTTGCAAGAAGTATCATCCACAGAACAAAAGTCGAGCTCACCTGGCTGAAATGGAGGATCTCTCACAAGATACGGACGACATGTATCTGGCAGCTGTCGTCACCGAAGTGAACATGGTGGGGTCCAACCCGAAGGAATGGTGGGTGGACACTAGTGTCACTCGCTACATTTATGCCGAGAAAAAGATGTTCACAACCTTCGAATCGGTTTTAAACGATAAGAAGTTGTTCATGGGGAACTCAGTTACCTCAACTATTGAAAGAAAAAGCAAGGTGGTCTTGAAGATGACTTCAGGGAAAGAGCTGACTCTGAAGGATGTCCTATTTGTACCAAACATTCATAAGAACCTTGTCTCAGGGTCACTCTTGAATAAGCATGGCTTCCGCATGGTCTTTGAGGCTGATAAGATCGTGTTGACTAAGAGCGGGGTTTATGTAGGGAAAGGATATATGTCGGGCAATATGTTTAAGCTCAATGTAATGACTCTTGTCTCGAAAATTAATGAGAAAGCTTCTTCTTCTACTTATATACTTGAGTCCCCTAATTTATGGCATGGTAGACTAGGTCATGTAAATTTTGACTCTTTGTGTAGATTAATCAAATTAGATCATATACCATCTTTCAAGATTAATCTAAATCACAAGTGCGAAACTTTTGTAGAAGCAAAATTGACAAGGACTTCGTTTCATTCTATTGAAAGAAGTACTAAGCCTTTGGATTTAATACACAGTGATGTATGTAACTTGAAAGTCGTAAAATCACATGGTGACAACAAGAACTTCATTACTTTTGTTGATGATTGCACTAAATACTGTTATGTGTATTTGCTTAAAAGCAGAAATGAGACAATAGATATATTTATTCTTTTCAAGAATGAAGTTGAGAATCAATTAAGCCGTAAGATCAAGGCTTTAAGAAAAAATCGTGGTGGTGAGTATGAATCCTTGTTTGCTGTGACTTGTGCTCAATTTGGGATTATTTACCAAACCACATCACCCTACTCCCCTCAGTCAAATTGTATTGTTGAGTGAAAAAATAGGACGTTAAAGGAAATGATGAATGCAATGTTGATCAGTTCTGGGTTGTCACATAACTTGTGGGGGGAAGCAATTCTCTCCACGAATTACATTCTTAATAGAATACCTCGAAATAATGTAAACAAGATTCCATATGAATTGTAGAAAGGCCACAAACCTTCATATAAATACTTACGAATGTAGGGATGTCTTGCGAAAGTAGCGGTGCCTACATCCAAGTGGGTTCGGATAGGACTGAAGTCAGTGGATTGTATATTCATTGGCTATGCACATAATAACAGTGCATATCGATTTCTTGTGTTTAAATTTGCTGTTCCAGATATACACAAGAATACTATCATGGAATCAAGAAATGCATCTTTCTTTAAAGATGTATTTCCTCATCATCTCCAAGAAGGGGTTCCAAGTTCCATAAAAGAAGTTGAAGATGACTATGATCACATAAATGATCACATGGATGATCAATTCAATGATCAAGCTGAGGAAGTAGATGAGCCAAAAAAGAGTAAGAGGGCTAGGATTGCAAAGTCATTTGGTTCAGACTTCTTGACTTATATGTTAGAGGGAGAACCTTGAATTTTCTATAAAACTGTGAAGAAGCAGTTAAGAGTGAGATTGATTCCATCTTACAAAACCATACTTGGGAGCTGGTTGATCTACTCCCAGGCAGTTAGGCCTTAGGAAGTAAATGGATCTTTAGAAGAAAGACGAAAGCGGATGGATCAATTGATAAGTATAAAGCTAGACTAGTTATCAAATGATACAAGTAGCGAAAAGGCTTGTATTACTTTGATACGTATTCATCTATGACAAGGATTATATCCATTCGCATGGTGATTGTGATAGCAGCTTTACGTGGTCT
Organism: Camellia lanceoleosa; assembly: GCA_025200525.1. NCBI lineage: Eukaryota > Viridiplantae > Streptophyta > Magnoliopsida > Ericales > Theaceae > Camellia > Camellia lanceoleosa. The sequence continues at coordinate 147,795,955 of CM045761.1, forward strand.
AGAGATACATTAGATGGATGTAAAGACAACTTTCTTAAATGGAGATTTAGATGACGAAATCTACATAGAGCAACCTGAGGGGTTTTCAGCTCCAAGACAAAATAAAAAAGTCTGTAAACTTGTCAAATCATTGTATGGTTTGAAGCAAGCTTTTACGTAATGGCATGAGAAGTTTGACAACGCTATGTTATCAAATGGGTTCAAAATCAATGAGTGTGACAAATGCGTATATGTCAAAGACACTGACAGAGATTATGTCATTTTGTGTCTATATATTGATGACATACTCATTGTTGGTAGTAATGATGAAATGATTCGAACTCCCAAGAGATTATTAAACTCAAAGTTTTGACATGAAAGATACGGGTCTTGCAGATGTCATTCTAAGTATTAATATTACTAGAACATCTAGTGGTATTGTACTTTCTCAATCTCACTATATTAAGAAGATACTTGAGAAATTTGGTAAATCAGATACAAGTATATCTAGGACACTAGTAGACGTGAGTCTACATTTGACTAAGAATATTGGTGAGTGTGTCTCTCAACTAGAATATTCTCGGGTCATTGGAAATTTGATGTATCTGATGAGTTGTACAAGACCGGATATAACCTACTATGTTAGCAGGCTTAGTAGATACACGAGTAATCTGAATGCTACTTATTTGAGGGGCATTATGCGGGTGTTAGGTTATTTATGCTACACCCGGGGTTATGGGATGCATTATACCCGATACCCAGCAATACTAGAAGTGTATAGTGACACTAATTGGATATATGATATAAAAGACTCCAAATCCACTAGTGGTTATGTGTTTACCTTCGGAGGGGCAGCCATGTCTTGAAAATCTTCCAAGAAAACGTGTATATCAAGATCGACGATGTAATCTAAGTTTATTGCTTTGGATAAAGTAACTGAAAAAGCTGAATGGCTTCGCCAGATCGTTGAGGATATTCCACGTTGGTCGAAACCTGTGCCAGCCATCTGTATCTATTGTGACAGCCAATTGGCTATTGGACGGGCACATAGTAACATGTATAATGGAAAATCTAGACATATTCGTCATAGACATAATTCCATATGACAACTACTCTCGAATGGAGTGACATGGAGTTGTCACTTTAGACTATGTAAAGTCTAAGGATAATATTGTGGATCCGCTAACCAAAGGGTTAAATCGAGTGTTAGTAAAGAAGTCGTCAAAAGGAATGGGTTTAAGGCCTGTAGTATAAGGTGTTACTGAAATGGAAACCCAACTTAGTTAATTGGAGATTCCAAGATCTATGTTCAATGAGATAACCTAATTACGTCTAACGCTGGTATGTCACCGAGGAGGTTAAACCTCTAGCCATTCCTTTTATCAATGATACCTGCGAGTGTAGAGGTTAAGCTGAGCTTTTAATGACTCTAGTGGGTTGAGCTGTTCTGCTGAGTATAGCAGGATACTCAAGTAGAGTCACCTATGTGAGCGTAAAGTGGGGCCGCTTCTATAAGAATTGACAGGGCCTAATTCTTTAAACCACTCACTGAACCAAGCTACTGTTCCAGGGCCAAACCAGACTCAATATTGAGAATAGAACAATGGTTGGAGTAATTCCTGTGTGAGGTCTATTGTCTTGGTTTACATAAACAGTAGAACAATTCAAGACTTCGTGTTCACTGGACAGCTAGTAAATCCGATAGACTTCACTAGGAGAGGTTCAAAGCCTACAGCTACGCTTTTTGATGCTAGCGTTATTTTGTTGCACTCTCTCTGAGTCTTTGTTGTTAAGCATTGTCCGTTTGTTGTTATTCGGTTAATTTTTATTCATATGGGGGATTGTTGGAAAAATAATAGTTTTTTTGTGACTTTAATGCAATAAAGTGGGTGCCAATCCTCAATTGAGGTGGAGTAAAGTGGATTTAGATTCTTTGTAGTGAGATCTTTACACTATAAAAAGAATGTCCAAAAACCATTAAGATTTGAATAAGAAATTGACTCATTAAGTTAGTCTCATGAAAGATGTGTTGGGAAAGGTGTAAAACCTTGTATCCTACATTGATTGTAGAAGAGAGTATTGATGGGTATTTAAATCCCATGTTTTGCCTAACGGTGTAAGCCCTTTGGGGTGTCCAAATTTTCCAAAGGAATGGAGTTATGGATGCTTCAAGGATGGACTTGGGCCAAGAGTATAGTCCAAGTTGGTTATGCAAAAATTGCCACACGCGCGCGCCGCTCGAACTGGGCAGGGGGCGAGTCCGTGATCCGTGGGTCGTGGGTCATGGATCTTGGGACTTGGGCTTGGGCTTGAGGCTTACTGGAATGGATTGAGTGTGGGGGTTGGGGTTAGCCCACCCATCTTAATTTTTTTGGGCCAAACCAAGTCTGTGGGTTGCAGATATATATATACACAAAACTTATGTGTATAGCTGGTAACTCCTCTATTCATTATTGACTTAAACCCATCAATTTTGCAGATTAATTCTCAGAATTAAATCATACATTTGCTACAAAAGGCTCCTCATCTCTCCTCCTCCATGTGTATAAAATAAGACCTCGCTCCTTCAGTTTTCTACCCAGAAAATTTTCTCCTCTTTCTCTTCCAAAGTTTTCTCCAAATTTTATATTCTTCTTGTGAGAGAGTGTTGCAAAGTTCTGTTCACTGAAACTACTCAATCGGTATATTGTTGTAGCTGGTCCAACCGTCGTATTTTGAAAAACAAACGTCGAACAACCTCCAGCACCCAACCAGTGAGGTGGCGAATTTGTTTTAAGGAGACTGTCTAGTCCAGGTTTCGGTTTGCTTCCTTTGATATTTTATTTTATTTTGTATTGTAATTTTCAGCATGATTTGCTTGTTCTGAAATTTCAATTGTCAATTATGAATCTATTTGTTTTATGTTATCGCACAATTTGTACAACAAAATCTCCTCATGTGACAAAAACAAATAATCTAATGGGTATTGTAGGTGTTCAAGAGTTAAGCGAACCAGCCTCTGCACGGCCATAACAACAACTTAATAAGGATCATACTCAATAGAATTACAATTTACAAGTAAGATATGTAAAGCTTAACAAATTTGTAGTACAAATAGTTTGCCTTACAATACAAACAAGACAAAGAATTCTGAGAGAAAAAATAGAAAACACCAAAAAGTGATTTCTAATTAATGATACATTCTGAAACTAGTGTTGAATAATATGTTCAAACATTTTATGAAAACACGCAAGAGCATAATACTGAATCAGACTGGAGACACTCAGTTGTTAGTTCGTCAATATTAATGTGGTTAAACTGAGAACAAGACAATATGTGCATTAATTGACAATATTGATTAAGGAGGAAAATCAAGCAACAACATGCTGTTAAACAGAAATTAAAAAGTAAAATAAAAATCACTTATTCCTAATCAATCCATTTATGTAATCTTTTTACATTCATCAGAAATTTATGATTCTTATCCCGATATGAAACTACAGCTTACAGACACACTTATTCCTAATCAATCCATTTATGGATTCAACTTTTGTGGCTTTCTCTTTGAATTTTCCTACTATATCATTCATAGAATGGATTCAAATTCAAATCTCTCACAACAAATTTACAATTAAATATGAACTTCATGATCACAGAGAGAGAGAATTTACCACTTGAGAACATTTTTCAAATTGACATTTTTCAACTTACAAAACCCAAAATTCATGAGAAAAAAAGCTATAATAGTTCTAGCTTAGAGGAGACTCAAGCCACACTCAAGATGAGAGTCATACCCGATCCATCATCCATTGGTCTTTATAACTTCACTTGAATTTTTCTTTGTTAGCTTGGTTTAGTGTTTCAAGTAAAGCTTTTTCTGTTGAATTTTCTTGATTAGTTTATTGGGTTATTGAGTTTTTCGTTCTGAGATTAGATGTTTTTTTTTTAAAATTTGAATTGGGTTTTGCTTGGATTACATATCCAATCAGTCCTTGATCTTTTAATGTTTTTGGGAAAGTCCAATTCTTTTATATTTTTTAGGGATTTTGGTAGGTGAAAGGGTTGAAACCTATTTCTGTTTATCTGTTATATGGTCAGATTTGATTTCAAGATGATGATGTGGAATGGGATTATTTTGATTTAGTTTGCATCTACTTCTTGCCCGTATGCCAAATACATATGATGATTGTGATGTTCACATATTTGGTTCATACTATCAATTACTAACATGTTCTAGGGAAAATAATTTAAAATGGAAATGATTTTTTTTTTGGTAATTAAATTGGAATTATTTTTTGTTACTTAGCTTGCACATGGTTCTTGTTTGTGTGAATTTATCTACCTTGTTAGCTGTAAACAAATACATGAGCCTGTTAATAATAATTCATGCGCCTGATTTATCATTCCCTGAAAATGCGTATGGGCGTTATTTGTATGGATATTTTGTGGAGCTCTAAAGTTCAGTCTTTGTAGACAAACTAGGGTTTTTTGTTTTTGTTTTTGTTGTTATGGATGTTGTTTTGGAACTCTTCACTTGATTTTATAAATGTTCAAAGTAAAAGATGCTTGAAGTCTCTGTCCATAACTAAATAAATCCGGGGTAGTCTGGAAATTTTTATTTGCTTATTATTGTACTTACGAAAATTCCTAAATTTAGTTAATCATGTTAATCATGCAATATTTGCCTAAATTTAGTCAATATATTGAAATAATAGCAAAGCTTTATCCATATTATTGTTATTTTTTAACTTTAATACAAGTATTTTTTTTTTAGTTAAATCGACAGAATTAGCACAGTTTAAAAAATAAATATAAATATAAAAAAAAAAGGGAAGAAAAAGAAGCTATAACGGCGTTTTTTCAAATGCCACTATAGTGCCAATTGTTATATTTTTTAAATAGAAATGAAGCTACCACGATGGTTTTAAAACGTCGCTAAATGCTAGTATGGTGTCATTTTACCGTTATTTATCACATTTAGCAAACGCCACCTATGCTAATCCAACAACATTTTTAAAGCGTCATAATGTTATAGTGACGGCCGCGTCTTTGACATTTGATACTAAATGTCAAAAAAAGAATTAGCGACATTTTGTATACCTATAGTGACATTTTTTAAACGCCATTAAAGATGAAATTTCCAGTCATGCGGATTTAATTTGATACAAGAAGGAATCTTATCCCACTAAAATTGTAATGATATAAATATATATATATATATATATATAATAAAAGTTTCTACAAAAGGGACAATTAGCATGGCATATATGGGCCACATTCCTAGTAAACTATCTTAGACTAGTGTTTTCGACAATACAAGAATAAAGTATAAAGTAACATATATATATATATAATTTAAGACAGGACCCTTACAAGTTATATTAGATACTTAAGATCTTTACCTAGTTAAATTAGACAAGTTAAATTTGGAATTAATGAGATCCACCATTTCTCATCACAGAACGAAAATAAGAGTCTTAATTTTGTCAAAAATTAAACCACATACCTACAGATTATAACCCCTAAATTTTACAAACTATTATAGCAATTTAGTGTATAGTATGTAAACTTGACCTTAAAAGCATGAAAAAAATTGAAAAATTCTATCATTACCGCTAGTTAATCAAATATGGAGAAACTAACAATAAAAATAAAAATAAAAAATTATATTAAAATTAAAATCCAAATTGTAGTTATAGAACTTGAATTAAAATTTCAATTATAATAAACATGTATTAGATTATTATAGGTAAACTTATTTTAAATATCAATCGTCATTAATTTGTATAATATTTTGTTAAAGAAAAATGATTGGTAGCTCAAATTTGAGTTTGCCTGAAAGCTTTAATTTGTGCTTGTCAGTCAACTGTCCAAACGACCACTTGGATGACCGGTGAAACACTTGTCTACTGTGGTTATCACCCTTGTCGACCGCAACTTTCAATTTCTTGCCGAATGACCGGCTGGAAGACCAACAAGCCAAAATTCGGACGATTTCGAGCAAACTCATATTCGAACTACCAATCAATGTTGGTTGTTAAATTTCATGTCATTTCTAAACTAGAGTTGCCCATTTCCCTGGCAAAAATGATTAGTAGCCCGAATTTGAGTTTATCCGAATCGTCCGAATTTGTATACCTATTTAACTATGCGCATAATTGATACAACACTTATTTACTGCGGTTTGTTGGATTAAGTGGCCAAATAGCCCTCAATATTTTATTTATTAATGACAATTTGTTCATATATAATGTTTTAATTTATTATTACATTTGACTAACATTTTATTGTTTAGTTTTTTATTTTATTTTATCTTATTTACAGAAAAGATAATGGGTGTGATTGACCATATTGACTAAGTAGTTTGATTTGGTATGAGATATGTACATAGATAGGGGTAGTGTGGTTATTATCTCCTAATAAAAAGGAGTTGTTATAATGGCTTTGTTTAAGAAGTTGGCTATTTTAGTTTTTTGCTATTTTAGTAGGCTAAAATATTTGTGTTTAGGAAGAGGGTTAGATTTTTTGTAGTTGAATGTGATATTTGTGAGAGAAAAAATGAAATGATTATGGATTTGATGTGAGATTTTATCTTATTGGTTATTTTAGCCTATTTTGTCTTTTTGTGAATTTTAGCCACAAAAAAACAAAACAAAACAAAACAAAAGCCAATTTTTGGCATCCCACACCCCCAATATGGATAAATGGTTGAAGATTTGGGTGAGTGAAACAACCCCCACACTCTGATTCATAGGAAATCTGTTTTCTAACATGTATACAGATATGAGTGTATGAAACAACCCCCACAATCTAATTTTTAGTAAGACAGTTTCTGACATATACTTCTATATATGTGATTCCCAATCATGAAATATACACACTGCAACCCAAGCACAATATTTACAATATCTCTCCATTATCTATTGCTTCTTCAAACCTTTTATTTTTCATATATCAATTCAATTTTGTTGTTGTTGCTAGACATCACGGTGCCATTACAATTCAAGTCTTTTCAGCGCAGCTGTTAGCAAAAATCTGGTTTGGCTAAAATCCATAGGGAAGAGTTGACAGGAAAACCAATTTTCACAAATAAACAAACTAATCAAGCAATGTGGTTAGTGTCCCATGCCTTGACAAATTCAAGAATTTCTTTGAAGGTTGTAATGTGAAGAAACATATGTGACTCCTAACCATGAAATATATACACCGCAACCCAAGAACAATATTTACAATATCTCTCCATTATCTATTGCTTCTGCAAACCTCTTATTTTTCATATATCAATTCAATTTTGTTGTTGCTGCTAGACATCACGGTGCCATTACAATTCAAGTTTTTTTAGCGCAATTATTAGCAAAAATCTAGTTTGGCTAAAATCCACAGGGAAGATTTGACAAGAAAACCAATTTTCACAAACAAACAAACAAACTGATCAAGCAATGTGGTTAGTGTCCTATGCCTTGACAGATTCAATAACTTCTTTGGAGGTTGTAATGTGAAGAAACATATGTGATTTTCAACCATAAAATATACACACTGCAACCCAAGCACAATATTTACAATATCTCTCCATTATCTATTGCTTTTACAAACTTTTTATTTTTCAAATATCAACACAATTTTGTTGTTATTGCTAGACATCACGGTGCCATTACAATTCAAGTTTTTTCAAAGCAACTGTTAGCAAAAATCTTGTTTGGATAAAATTGATAGGGAAAAGTTGACAAGAAAACCAATTTTCACAAACAAACAAACTGATCAAGCAATGTGGTTAGTGTCCTATGCCTTGACAGATTCAAGGACTTCTCTGGAGGTTGTAGTGTAAAGAAATAAATGCAAACAAACTGAAATTCGATTGAATAACACTCAAACTTGTCACTTAATTTCAAGAATCAAATTACAAGCTTAAAAATGATTACAATTGACATGACCAAACTGAGTACAAAAGCTGAATTACAAATGAACTACGCCTAGTTAAGATAGACTACCTGATAGGTTACATTACTCCTAGATTTCACATAAGTTGTGAATTTGGTTGAAGGTCCTTTTTCCTTTCTTCTACCTATCAATGTTTTGAAAATCGGACTGGTGAGCGAACCGAAAAAGGGACCAGGTGGACGGGTCATCGGTTCAACCGTCGGGTTGAAGCGATCGAATCGTGACATCATAATTACATCATAAATATATTTTAAAATATTTATATTAAAAATAAAAGTATAAGAAAATAATTAAATTCAACAAAATAATAGAATTTTCAAAATATTTGCAAGATGAGTATACATATATTTATTTTTGCAAGATGAGTGCCAGAACATATAATCAAAAAATTAGTTCACCGAACCATTAACTAATAGCTATGAAATCAAAATTTTATTATAAAAAAAATTTATGAATTTTTAAAAATATTTAGTGGTATTACTATTCCATCTTTGACTTTCTTTGCCTCAATTCTTTTTGTTTTGTTTGCACATGACAAAGCCTATAAAAATAAGCATTGAGCAGCTTAAGAAACAGAGCAACAAAAAAAGAAAGGAATAGACTCTGAGACAGAAGCAGAGCAGCAGTTAATAGAAGAGAAAGATGAAGAATTACAAAAACGTTACAGCCTAGAAAAATAACTTGGAAGTACAGAGAAGCAGAGAAACAGAGAAACAAAGGTTGAAATCTTCACTGGAATTATGTCATGTTGGAAAATAATGGATTTTCTGCAACTTTAATTCGAAATTAAAGTGGGACCCAACCACCGGTTAGGTGGGTCTAAGTGGCTTTGTATTCTCTTAAGTGAGAAGATTGCAATACAAAAATAATGAGCCGAAACCATTGAGTTGTGACTGAGAATTGTCTCATGAAGTGGGCATCAATAAAGTTGGGTTTAGATTTTGACTTAGTCTTAGTTTGGACTAGGTCTAGACTTATACTTGTGCATGTGCTGGGTTTAGTCTTGGACTTGGACTTGGACCTGGACCTAGTCTTGAGTTTTGGGCAGAGCTGTACTGGGCTTAGTTTGTGCATGTGTTTGAGATTAGGCTTGGATCAAGTTGTGACCTAACACCCATATCCATTTTGTAACTCATCTAATTTAATTCTCAAAAATTATACATTATATACACATTATGATTTACATAATAGTTTTGGAGTTTTGAACTGTTACAACCCAAACCCGTCCCTAGGGGTTTAGCGTCGTAACCGGCCAGTAATCCTTGGATTACCAAAGGCCTCTGAACATGATAACATAAGATAGGGGCCGAGGAAGCAAATATACAAAATAAACATCGACCATTGAGCTGTGCAGACATACATGGAACAAAATAATTTTAAACTTTATAAACATACCCAAGACATCACATAGGTACAGTAATTATACGCTATTCCATATACAGATAATCAAAAGCAAACTGTTAATTAACAAGAGAAACAAAGTGTTGAATGTTCAAAAGACATAGCCACACAACTTGACTTGGTCCGGAACCTCCTCAGGAGGCGCAAAGGGTGGCTGACAAAATGGAATCCCAGGCCATCAACTCTGGGCCTAATCACGTGACTAGTCACCTACATACATAATATAAATAGTGAGCGAGAGCCCAGTGAATAATAACAAGGTAAAGGCGTTTTAGCGAATGATGTCCATCACAGAGTTAGAAATCAGAGTTTATATCAGAAACAGGGTCTTATGCATATTCAAATTTTCAAATAAGAAATAGGATCATATACAAGTTCATGCTCATAATCATATTCATATTTGGATCTTGCATAAAATCATACGTGGTATATCCATTAGCTATCATATCAACTTGGTCCTGAGGCTCACATGTATAATCGGTACCGATTAGGGTGTGTTTGTTTGGACGAACTGGATAAGGGGGGATTGTAATCCATCGGACTGTTAGTCCCGGGATACATTGTCTCGTGACTATTTTGTTGGATTGGATTTGTATCCTATGTTTGTTTAGTCATGGGATTAGATGTCTGGATTGGACTATTTTTAGTAAATCCAATATTTGGTTAGACGGACTGGATAAGGAAAAATGTTCAAAAGACTATTTTACCCTTATAATCTATAATTTATAATTTAACAACACTAAAAAAATTTAATTTATAAGGCCACAATTTTTAACTTATTATTTTCAATTAAATTAAATTTATAATTTATAATTTTTATTTTTATTTAATATATAATTTTAAATAACGACAATAAAAAAAAAATTATTTAATATATAAATCAAATTTTCAACAACACTAAAAAAATTTAATTTATAATGCCATAATTTATAATTTATTATTTTTAAATAAATTTAATTTATAATTTATATTTTTTATTTAATATATAATTTTAAATTAACAATACTAAAAAAAAATTATTTAATATGTAAATTTAATTTTTTTAACAACACTAAAAAATTTAATTTATAAGGCCATAATTTATAATTTATTATTTTTAATTAAATTAAATTTATAATTTATAATTTAAATTTTTTATTTAATATATAGTTTTAAATTAACAACACTAAAAAAATAATTTATAAATATTCAAAAGACTATTTTACCCTTTTCTAATTGTTTACTAAGTAATAGCATTGAGGGTAAAATGGACATTTCATAAAATAATCCCATGGGATACCAATCCCATGGTTTCTATCCCACACCCCCCCATGGGATAGGATAGTCTAGTATATGTGGGACTAATAGTCCGGGGGGACTATTAGTCCGGAGCAAAATTTTTCAAACAAACAATGGACTATTAGTCCGGTGGGACTAATAGTCCAATCCCATCCTCTTATCCCTCAAAACAAACATGCTCTAAAGATCCATATCTTGCGCGCAAGTAGCCACGGTATTGTTACCCCCAAGCAAGGGCCATATGAATATAGGCCTCGTTATTGTTACCCCCGGGCAAAAGCCACGTGAATATAGGCTTCGATATTGTTACTCCTGGGCAAGGACCACGTGAATGTAAGCCACAGTAATGTCACCCCTAGGCAAGGGCCACGTGCATATTGGCCACAGTATTGTTACCCCTGGGCAAGGGCCACGTGAGCTAAGGATGCCACAAATACATTTCAGAAAAATGGACATTCATTCATAATTCATAAAATAGCATTTCAAAGAACAGATCGTATCATATCAGTCAGAAAATACTTGTAATTAAACATAGCTTTACAGAGTTATTACTCACAATTAACAGATGGCTCCAAGTAGACGAGTAGAGTAGGTAATTCACTCAACCCGAGGCGCATGACCTACATTAACATATAACAAATACACATTTGAAACACACGTTGGAACATATTTAACTCATTATGTTCCGCTCTTAGTTTGTTTCTACATTTTACCCTCATTACTATGTCTTAATCTTGGCTTAGGAATGCCTAGGATGCAATGAGGATACTAAAACGCATTGGTAAACGCTTGGTCAAATTTCTGAAAATAGAGTCCCCACTCAAGTATATATTCCCCCGCTCGAGCAAACATGCAATATGTGAGGAGACGCTCGAGCGTAACTTCCTGCGCTCAAGCGTTCTGTAAATTTTGAAAAGTACTGGTTATGCGATTTTCACGCTCGATGAACGCTCGATGGCCACTCGAATGTAAGGCTCATACCACTGCTCGAGCGTAACTCTCGCCGCTTGAGCGGTCTGTAAAAACATGAAACTTCTGGGGGCATGTATTTCATGCTTGAGCATACTTCAGGTCGCTCAAGCGAAAATCCAAAAGCAAAGGTTTCCGCTCAAGCGTAGAATCTCACACTCGAGCGGAAGTGCAGAATCTGGAATTTCCAGATTGCACTCCCAAGCTACAAATTCAAATTCAAATCCAAATCCAAAGTTATAATTCACATCCTTTTGGGCCCAAAACTTAAGATAACATATGTAAACTTGTAAAATATGAAGGTGTAAAGATCATTTCATGAAATCAAGGCCCAAAAGTATGTCAATTGTGCAACATTTAACTTGAAATGTAAGAATATGATGTGATCATGTCATGCATGTGGAATTTGAGTTCATAGCTTCCCAAAACATGATCAAATGAAATATTCAACTCAAAAACATGGTGAATTCTTAGTCTACAACCAAAATATGAACATGTATGTAAGGATTCTTATGAAAACAACTTCAAAACTTCATAATACGGACATGCATGTATGATTTGAGTTACAATTCTTTAATCCTAGCCCATTCTCATGTTAGTCTACCTCTTTAACTTGAATTCTTACAAAAACTAACTCAATTACACAACTAAGGGTTAGATTCCTTACCTAGGCTTGTCAAGATGAGAGCTAGAAGCTTAATTTTGAGTTCCTAAGTCCAAATCCTTCAATTCTAGCAAATTCTTGGTCAATTCTTCAATCCTCTAGTTGAGATCCATCCACTCTCTTTCTCTCTCTCTCTCTCACTTTCACGTTGAGTTCATAGATGAGGAAACAAGGGTGTCAAAAATGTGTAAGAGTGATAAAAGTGGCCTTATATAGGCCAACTTAGTGATATTTAATTAATTTGGCTTAAACTAAGCAAAGTGGCATTAATTAATCTAATTTAATTGTTCCAAATCGAATTTCAATTGAACCTACCATAAAATTCTAAAAAATCTAATTAACACATAAATCAAGTCAATTTCTGAATCGGATGTCGATGAGGCTTTCAATTCACAAACCGAAACGAAAACACGAACAAATCTTTCTATGCGAAACAGATATAAACACAATATTGCACACACCGACAAGAAATTTAATTTAGAATTTCTCTTAATTACTGATTAAGCTTATTTAACCACGAATTAACGTAAAACAGAGGTCGAGGTTATTACAGTTTTCCCCCCTTAAAGAGTTTGGTCCTCCAAACTCGAATTACCTTCATTCTGAAAGAATATTGAATTCAAAGGAAACAACTCAAGATATCTTCTTATCATGTCTTCTTCTATTTCCCAAGTTCCATATGTTCCTCTGTGATTCTGCCAATCAACCTTTACTAATGGAATTTCTTTGTTTCTTAATCTTTTGATTCGACGATTAACAATTTGCATTGGCTTCTCCTCGTACGTGTAATCATCTTTTACAAGCACCTGAGTCAGCTCTATCACGTGTAGTGGGTCTCTCAAATAATCCCAAAGCATAGAGACATAAAAAACGTTGTGCATATACTTCATAACTAGTGGTAAGGCTACCCGATACGTCACCGGGTTGATTCTCTCTAGAACTTCATATGGGTCGTTGAACACACCAAAATTAAATACTAAACTATACCAAATTCAATTAGAATAATGGCAAGTCCAGGTATCGATCCACAGGGACTATTGTGAAATTAAACTAATTTAATTGATAAATTCCTAAATTAATTTTGATAAAAAGATTGAATGATTATAACCTAATTTAATAATAAATAAATTAAATTAAGGAATTAAATTATTAATAATAAATGAAATTGGATTACTGAATTGGGAGAAAAACTAGGGCAAAGAATCCACCACTAGCCACGTAATTAGGGTTTCCAATTGAAATCAATTATCCTAGGGTTTGAACAGATTAATGCTTTGCAACTACAAGTTCAAAGCATTTAACAAGAAAATCATCACATTCAATGTACGGGCACGAACCATCTCAAGTAGTACGAACCGTTCACTCTAAACTAGGGTAGTGACACGACTCGTCCCTCGTAGTATGATTCGTCTCATACCTTGAATGTGAAAGAATAGAAAACTCATGTATGGATAACATTCAACAATCACAGAAAGTCAAATATTTGAAAAGATAATGAAAATTATATATAAAGAATTTCTAAAACACCATACAATGGTTCAAACCTTTACATAATTGAGAATCAAAAGGAAAACAAAATAGTTACATGGCTAGGGTTTCATCAAAACCCTAGAAAAAGAAGATTAGCCACTTATGGAGGAGTGGAAGGAGGTAGAAGGAGAAAAAATCACCATTGGAGACATCTTGAAGCTTCTTATTTTCTTTCTCTTCCCAAACCCTAGCCTCTCTCTTTTTGGTCAAAACAAATTCAGAACCCTAGAAAAGCCTTTTCCTTTTCTTTTTATACTTCTACTCACTTCCAAACAGGTTTAAAATATCGGTTTGACTTTTCCAGAAAAAATCAACTTTGTCTAAATTTTGTCTTTTTGCCCATTTTATGCTCCAACAATGTACAACCTGATTGACATTTAACAAATATAAAATATACGGTTTGACCAACAAGTGAAGTTATGAGATTGTAATTAACGGCCTCAATAATGCACATTTCGGCCTTAATCACATCCCCCAACTTACTACTTGCTAGTCCTCAAGCAAGTAAAATAAAATAAAATAAAACAAAATCTATCTATTTCCTCTTTCGTGGGACAACGGTTGCATTTAGCATACGCAACAAGCCTTTAAACCACAAGGTTACCCCAAGTGGACGAGTAAAGTCTCGTGAGGGTTTCCAGAAATGATACCCACAAACATTAACATATTCATACATACTCAACAACAAATGACCACACTACTCCACCTAACAATCAACTTATGTGCCACTATAGTGTGATATTGAGACATAATGAGTCATTAAAGGCACAGTGGACAAGCATGAAGGAACCTATTGAGTCAAAACCACAATTCAGTTAATGCAAAAGTAAAGTTCCCTATACTTGTGCATGCTAGTAGACAAGTCATAAGTACCATCGGCGTAAAGTGCAATCTCCATATTAGTTAACTACCCACTATAATAGCCCAGTGTAACTCATAATAACACCCAACATATACAGAAAAACTAACATGTTGCAACCAAGATTCTCAAAAGCTTTTTTTTTTTTTTTAATGATTATGCAATGTCCTGATCCATTAAGCTTTCTAATCAACCCATGTAGCAAGTTTTGGGCCAATGACTCCCAAACCAGACGGTTTTAGGGCATTAGATGTAGAGACACCCCTACGGGTTTAATAACTCGAGTTGAAAAGGCTACGAATCCGAACAAGTCATTCTTCTTATTTTTCCTTAACTGTGCAATGTCCAAGTTCCTTAAACTTTCTAATTAACCCATGTAGCAAGTTTTGGGCCAATGACTCCCAAACCAGACGGTTTTAGGGTATTAGGTGTAAAGACACCCCTACGGGCTTAATAACTCGAGTTAAAAAGGCTACGAACCCAAACAAGTTAAGTGTTTTTTTTTTTTTTTTTTGAAAAGAATCTTGACTCCTCATTTATTTTTTTCTGCAACTCTCGCTATTATCAATGATGTACACCAGGGATTATAATAAAAAGATCACCGCTATGATAGTGTGTTCATGTGAATTAAGACATACTCATGACAAGTGTACTAAAATCACAAACACAGACAACTCTCCTCGTGCAAACATCGCATGCAAGTATCTACCCAATAAACCCTTTTCATACAAGTCTACTATGATCTCCAAATAACAAATGCAAATATCATCACCCTACTAGCAAAAAGTCACATCAGGTGAAGTAATGCAATCAAGTGAAATAGGTATAAGCATGAATTATGAGCCAAATAGGAATGCACAAAAGAAAATATAACCCTCATCCCCCAACTTGAATATGGCATTGTCCTCAATGGAAAAGTAAAGAGAAATGAGAGAATATTACCAGAATTGTAGGTGCACATCCAGGTAGGCAGAGAGGAACATATACACACTTCACACTTTTTTTTTTTTGAGGTAAAGAAGGAATTAAATAAATGAGTAAAATAGAAAATAGAAAATAGAAAATAAAAATAAATAAATAAATAACTAAATAAATAAAACGAAATTTATTTTTTTATTATTTTTTTTTTAAAAAAAATTATAAATAAAATAATTGTATATTTATGTATTTTTAAAATTTATTTATGTATTTATTTACTTAAATAAATTAAAAATGAAATTAAAATAACAATAATAAAACAAAACAAACTTTGAGGTTGTTGCGGCGCCAGCCATTTGTTTTTTTTTTTTTTTTTGTTTTTTTCAAAGTTTGACCGCACATGGCGGGGCACCTACTTATTAAGCAGGGTGCAAACCCACCAAAGCACAATTTCGCGCACATGCGGCGATTTGTCTCTTCGCGCAATTTTTTTTTTTTTTTTTTGATTATCGGCATCCCGCACGTGCGGGAGTCAAGCCGCACGTGTGGCTGGTCAACGCACAAGCCCCGCGCACCTGCTTATTTAGCAGTGCTCAAATTCTTGTTTCACTAATTCTTCCCGCACGTGCGGGGCCAGGCCGCACGTGCGGTGATTCCCACCTCTTTTTTTTCTTTTTCTTTTTTTTAAAAAAAAATTTATGACTGTAAAACACACATTTTTTTTCTTTTTATTTTATATATATATTTTTTTTTGAACTAGTATGACACACATTTTTTTTCAACGGCTCCATGACACACTTTTTTTTTTTTTAAAGCATGACACACATTTATTGGTTTTTATATTTATTTTTTATTTAAAAAAAAACACAAAAAATAAACATGAAAGCATTTTTTATTTTTTATTTTTTTTTAACTCTCTGCACCTAACAAAAGACACCAGAGTTATGGCATAAAGTTGCCACTTCAGAATCCCCCAGGTAATAAAACCCAGCGTAGTTTATAGCCTTCGGGCTAGTACAACCCAAATATATTTAACCATTTCTACCTTCAATTGACATCCGAAATAAATATAACATATAAGAACATTACGGAATGTCCACTAAAGGTATAATCTTCACGCGAAAATCACAGGTACTACTTTTCTCCCTAACATGTGTTTGTAACTTTCCCTATTCTCCAACACGGTGACAGACTAGGTTGATTCGGTATCCAGAATCAAGACGCATTAAGCTACCTCAACTTATGGGGCTACCAGAGTTCAAGCCGAGGTAGTTTTGAAGCAATCTCCACACCCCTGGGTATTTAAACCAGACTCTAGTCTCGGAAATCCCAAACCTTTGTGTTCTAGGCTTTGCCATTCGAACTCTAGTTTCCACCGTCTCAGTTGGTCTCCTAGGAACTCACTACATACACGGTTAGGTGGCTATACCAAACCGTCAGATGCCGTTCGGGCACGGCTAACACCAAAGGAATTACACTTTTAGAGGATTTAAAGTCTCCTAGACGCAAGTAAAGCATAACGAGAACAAAGAAAAAAAAAATAGCATAAAAGGGAAAGAAAAGAGAATAAGAAATTAATCCATCAATCGTAGTAAAATGGGTCCATCAATGCAATGGACTCAATCATATCCCCATTCCCAATCCCCTCTATATATGGTTTCAATCTTTGGCCATTCACTTTGAAAGTGTGGCCAGTCTTTGGATCTCGCACCTCAACGGCGCCATGAATGAATGCCTCAACAACTACAAATGGTCCATCCCATCTAGATCTTAGCTTATCCGGAAAGAGTCTCAATTTTGAATTAAAAAGCCACACTTTTTGGTCGGGTTCAAAGGATTTCCTGTTAATGTGCTTGTCACGGAATTCTTTAGTCCAGGCTTTAAAAACTCTTGAACTCTCATATGCATCATTCCGGATTTCCTCCAACTCATTGAGTTGCAATTTCAGTTGAGCAATTTACCGCGCCATATCGAAGTTAAACTTCTTTATGGCCCACAATGCTCGGTGCTCAAGTTCAACCGGAAGATGGCAAGCTTTGCCGAACACCGCTCTATATGGTGACATCCCAATGGGTGTCTTATAAGCAGTGCGGTAAGCCCATAATGCATCAATTAACCGTTGTGACCAATCTTTCCTATCCAGTCTCACCGTTTTCTCAATTATGTGCTTTACCTCCCTATTCGAGACTTTCACTTGGCCACTAGTTTGAGGGTGATATGGAGTGCCAACTTTATGAGTGATAAAGTATTTCTTAACTACCGACTCAAAGAACCAGTTACAAAAATGTGTACCTTGATCACTTATTATGGCTCTAGGAAACCCAAAACGACTAAAGATGTTTTCATGCAAAAACTTGATTACCACTCTATGATCGTTTGTTCGGGTAGCTATTGCCTCCACCCACTTAGACACGTAATCTACTGCCAAAAGAATGTACTCAAACCCGAATGACGACGGGAAAGGGCCCATAAAATCAATCCCCTACACATCAAATATTTCTACCACAAGAATAGGGGACATTGGCATTATGTCACGCCGAGACATCGAACCTATTTGCTGACAGCGCAAACAAGTTCTACAAAATTGATGGGCATCTTTGAAAATTGTGGGCCAATAAAACCCACTCTGTAAAATCTTGGCGGCCGTTTTATGCCCACTAATATGACCGCCATATGCAGAAGAATGACAAAATGTAAGAATGCTGCACCTCACTCTCTGGCACACACCGTCGGATCACTTGGTCGGAGCAATATTTAAACAACTCCGGATCCTCCCAAAAGTAATACTTGACCTACGAAAAGAATCAATCTTTGTCTTGCTTAGACCAATTCTGTGGAATTTGCCCAATGGCCAAGTAATTCACAATATGTGCAAACCACGGGGCTCGCAGACAAACCAAAGAGTTGTTCGTCCGGAAACGAATCATGCAAAATAAGAGGGTCACTATTATACTCAACAAGGATTCGGGAGAGATGATCCGCCACCACATTCTCGGATCCTTTCTTATCACGGATCTCTAAGTCAAATTCCTGGAGCAACAAAATCCATCTAATCAACCTAGGTTTGGTCTCTTTCTTAGATAATAAATACCGCAAAGCGGCATGATCAGTGAAGACTATGACCTTGGAACCTAGGAGATAAGACCGGAATTTGTCTAAGGCAAAGACCACAGCTAGCAACTCTTTCTCGGTAGTAGTGTAATTCAATTGAGCATCCGAGAGAGTACGACTAGCATAATATATAGCAAATGGTGCCTTATTGACCCTTTGGCCCAACACAGCCCCGACAGCATAATCAGAGGCATCACACATGATTTCAAAAGGAAGTGACCAATCTGGTGATTTCATGATTGGGGCAGTGGTCAAGGCCATTCTCAGTGTTTCAAATGCCTTTAAGCATGCCTCATCAAAGACAAAAGGCGCGTCCTTAACTAGTAAACTACACAAAGGACGTGATATCTTACTGAAATCTTTAAGGAACCTACGGTAAAAACCTGCATGCCCTAAGAACGACCTGATTTGATGCACGGAATTGGGTGGAGGAAAGCCTGTAATGAGGTCAACCTTAGCCTTGTCAACCTCTATACCTCGAGGGAACACAATGTGTCCCAACACTATACCCTCACGAACCATAAAATGGCTCTTTTCCCAACTCAAGATTAGGTTTGCCTCAATACATCGTTCTAACACTCTAGTCAAGTTCCTAAGGCATTCCTCAAAAGACGGTCCAAACACCGAAAAGTCATCCATAAAAACCTCTAAGAATTTCTCCACCATGTCGGAGAAAATGGCCATCATACACCGTTGAAAAGTTGCTGGTGCATTACATAGCCCGAAGGGCATGCGCCTATAAGTAGAAGTGCCAAAAGGGCATGTGAATGTGGTCTTTTCCTGGTCAGCGGGGTACACCGAGACTTGATTATACCCCGAGTAGCCATCAAGAAAACAATAGAACCCCTGCCCCGCTAACCGCTCTAGGATTTGGTCAATGAAAGGTAAGGGAAAATGGTCCTTCCTAGTCGAGGAATTTAGTCTTCTATAATCAATGCACACTCGCCACCCAGTAGTGGTTCATGTGGAGACTAATTCTACTCTCTCATTCTCAACAATAGTGATGCCCGATTTCTTGGGCACCACTTGTGTGGGACTCACCCACTTGCTATCTGAGATGGGCTATATAATACCCGCATCCAACAATTTCAAAACCTCCTTCTTCACCACCTCTTTCATATTAGGATTCAGTCTCCATTGCATTTCGCGAGAAGGTTTGGTGTCCTCCTCTAAGTGTATATAATGCATGCACACAGAGGGATCTATCCCTTTCAAATCAGCCACTAACCACCCTATAGCACTCCGATGTGCCACGAGAACACTCATTAACTGACTCTCCTGCTCAGCGGTCAAGTCAGATGCAATGATAACTGGTAAAGTCTCCTGGGGCCCTAAAAATGCATACTTGAGTGTGGCCGGAAGTGGCTTTAACTCAAGTGTAGGTGGTGTGACCAAAGATGGTGTGGCAGGCTCTCTAGACAGAGGAGGAAGTGACTCAAACCGGGCTTTCCATGGAGGAAAATCCGGTGTAGAAGAAGAATTAAGTAAGACATTTACCTTCTCAACTGACCCATCTATATCAAAATTTTCAAACCCAAAATGAGCTAGACAAGCCTCTAAAGGGTCCTCTACAAGAATGGAGGGTAAAGCCTCCTTAACAATCTCATCTACTACATCTACTAATAAGCACTCCTCTCTCTCATGAGGTTGTTGTGATGCTTGGAAAACATTAAGTTTCACTTGCATGTTACCAAATGAAACTTCTATAACCCCGGTCCGACAATTAATGCATGCATTGGCCGTAGCCAAGAAAGGTCGACCCAAAATCACCGAGATTTGTTTCCTCGAACTGGCTACCGGTTCCATATCTAAAACCAAAAAGTCAATAGGGAAGTAGAACCTATCAATCTTAACTAGCACATCCTCAATCATGCCTCGTGGCACTTTGAGGGACCGTTCAGCCAACTGAAGAGTAACAGTAGTGGGCTTCAACTCGCCAAGCCCAAATTCCTTGTACACAGAGTACAGCAACAAATTGACACTCCCCCCTAAATCCAATAAGGCTCTATCAATGAAATGGTCCCCTATAATGCATGCAATGGTTGGAGCACCCGGGTCCTTAAGCTTAGGAGGTGTGTCATTCAACAAGATGGAGCTTACTTGCTCCGTGAGTAGGACCTTTTGGGACACATGTATCCTAGATTTACGCTTTTGCGTACAAAGGTCCTTCAGAAATTTGGCATATGATGGTACTTGCTTAATCGCCTCCAACAGGGGAAGGTTGATTTTTACTTGTTTAAAGACCTCCATCATTGCCTCCATAGATGCCGCCTTCTTATTAAAAGGGGGACAGTGTGTCAAGACATTGGGGAAAGGGTGCCTTAGGCACATATGGTGCCTTGGGCTCAAGTGAAGTACTAGGGACTAAGTCATCCCTCTTAATTGTTTCCCCCTCACCCTTGCTCTCATTAGGTGAACCTCCGTGGTCACCCTTCCTAACTCTAGTTGCATCAGACACAACTGACTGAGGCTCTAACTTCCTACCACTTCTTAAAGCAACCACCGCATGCACTTGCTCATGTTGCTTTCCATTCCCACCCGAACTCTCTGCCCCGTATTGTCCCTTAGGGTTGGCCACAGTTTGACTTGGTAATTTTCCCTCCTCTCTCCGATTCATGTTGTTAGCCATTTGACCTAATTGGGTCTCTATCTTGGCAATAGAGTGAGTGTGGGAGTGAACTATCGGTGCTAACCCTTTAAGTTCTGAGAGAACTTCCAACACCTGAGTCTCAAAAGCAGAGTTGCCCTGAGGAACGGGCGGAGGTTGTGGTTGTGGTTGCTGGTATGGTTGTGGGGGTCTATAAGGTTGCGGTGGTCGGTAAGATGATTGGTTGGCAAAATTACTAAAATTCTGCCTTGGTTGTGGAGGATTGTAAGAAGTGCCTTGTGAAGGGGGTCTCTATGAGAAATTAGGGTGATTTCTCCATCCCGGATTATATGTGTTGGAGTATGGATCATTACCCGGGTTAGAGAATCCTTGAGCCGCATTCACATGCTCTTGGACTAACTCCGGAAATTGTGATGCCGAAGGGCACTCACTCAAGTCATGAGCAGGGCTTGCACAAATAACACATGCCTCATGAAATTGAGGCTGATCTCGCTGGGTAGGGGCATGTCCCGTAGCTAATAATTGGTCCATCTTGCAGGACAGTGCCTCTACTTGTTAGGCTAACTCTAGGTTTTGCCCGACCTCATAAATGCCCCCTCTTTTCGGGGCTCCAACTACGAGTTGCTAGACTTGCCGGGCTGCGGAGGCATGGTGAAGGGAATTATCACTTAAGTTCTCAAACAATTGCCATGCCTCGGCATCATTTTTAGACATAAATGTCCCACCACAGGACGAATCCACCATTTGGCGGCGTGGCTCAATTAAGCCATAATAGAATGTTTGAACAAGTTGCCAATCAGGCACTTGGTGGTGGGGACACTGTTGGAGAA
Organism: Camellia lanceoleosa; assembly: GCA_025200525.1. Lineage (NCBI taxonomy): Eukaryota > Viridiplantae > Streptophyta > Magnoliopsida > Ericales > Theaceae > Camellia > Camellia lanceoleosa. The sequence goes on from CM045761.1 coordinate 147,818,019, forward strand.
GGTCTCTAAGTCTTTCCCAAGTCTCATGGAATTGCTCGCCATCCATTTGAGCAAAGTTTGTGATGGCTCGCCTAAGTTGGTTGGTTTTACCTATGGGAAAGTACTTCTCCAAAAACCGTTGCTGTAATTGGTCCCAAGTTGTGATTGAATTAGCAGGTAAAGAATTTAGCCAGTGTTTGGCTTTATCCTTTAACGAGAATGGAAACAATCGCAACATTAAGGCCTCATTTGTGAAATTCTGGATCTTCACTGTTGAGCAAATTTCCAGAAATTCATTCAAATGCTTATAAGGGTCATCATGAGTTAGTCCATGGAATGATTGGAGCATTTGTATGGTGCTGGATTTAATCTCATAATGAACAGCAGTGGTGTTGGGCAATTGGATGCATGATGGTGATGTATATGCAGTGGGTGTAAAATAATCCTTAAGTGTCCGGTTGGGCACATTCGGGACGTTAGGATCTGCCATCTCTAATAGCTCAATGTATGAATATGAATACTCAAGCCTAGGAACACGGGCAGAAGCCCTAAGTCTCCTAAGGGTCCTTTCTAGTTCAAGGTCCAAACACCACAATTCAGGGCGACAAGAACGACGCCCGTGCATACACTACCCACACATACACAATAAGTTCGACTCTGTGCACTAAGTATGCAAGCAAAATAACAAAGGAAGAAATACTCACAGCGGTTTAACGAAAACGCTTTACTCGTCTTGCGGATGCTTGACGTGTAGACGTTGTCTCCAATCCCCAGTTGAGCTTTGACTTTCGTTTTAGCACTTTGGTGCTTTGCTTGTGAGTGTTTGCTTCTGTTTACTCACTTTAGTGCTTCGGTTTTTTTATTTTTATTTTTACAGCTCGGCTGCGCTCCGCTTGCACTTCAATGATAGCTCCAACTTCAAACACTCTGCACACTTAGCAACACCAAAAGCATAAAATCCTAAACTAAAAATTAAAATAAGAATATAACTTTAAATTAACTAATTTCTCCAGAAGTCCCCGGCAACAGCGCCAAAATTTGATGGGTCGTTGAACACACCAAAATTAAATACTAAACTATACCAAATTCAATTGGAATAATGGCAAGTCCAGGTATCAATCCACAGGGACTATTGTGAAATTAAACTAATTTAATTGATAAATTCCTAAATTAATTTTGATAAAAAGATTGAATAATTATAACCTAATTTAATAATAAATAAATTAAACTAAGGAATTAAATTATTAATAATAAATGAAATTGGTTTACTGAATTGGGAGAAAAACTAGGGCAAAGAATCCACCATTAGCCACGTAATTAGGGTTTCCAATTGAAATCAATTATCCTAGGGTTTGAACAGATTAATGCTTTGCAACTACAAGTTCAAAGCATTTAATAAGAAAATCATCACATTCAATATACGGGCACGAACCATCTCAAGTAGTGCGAACCGTTCACTCTAAACTAGGGTAGTGACACGACTCGTCCCTCGTAGTATGATTCGTCTCATACCTTGAATGTGAAAGAATAGAAAACTCATGTATGGATAACATTCAACAATCACAGAAAGTCAAATATTTGAAAAGATAATGAAAATTATATATAAAGAATTTCTAAAACACCATACAATGGTTCAAACCTTTACATAATTGAGAATCAAAAGGAAAACAAAATAGTTACATGGCTAGGGTTTCATCAAAACCCTAGAAAAAGAAGATTAGCCACTTATGGAGGAGTGGAAGGAGGTAGAAGGAGAAGAAATCACCATTGGAGACATCTTTGAAGCTTCTTGTTTTCTTTATCTTCCCAAACCCTAGCCTCTCTCTTTTTGGTCAAAACAAATTCAGAACCCTAGAAAAGCCTTTTCCTTTTCTTTTTATACTTCTACTCACTTCCAAACAGGTTTAAAACATCGGTTTGACTTTTCCAGAAAAAATCAACTCTATCTAAATTTTGTCTTTTTGCCCATTTTATACTCCGACGATGTACAACCTGATTGACATTTAACAAATATAAAATATACGGTTTGACCAACAAGTGAAGTTAAGAGATTGTAATTAACGGCCTCAATAATGCATATTTCGGCCTTAATCAATAAGGCTACCCAATACGTCACCGGGTTGATTCTCTCTAGAACTTCATATGACCCAACATATCTCGGTGCTAATTTGCCCTTAACACCAAATTGTGTTTGTCCTTTCATTGGAGTCACTTTAATAAACACGTGATCCCCAACTTCATATTCTCGGTCTCTTCTTCGAACATCAGCATAACTCTTTTGCCGGCTCTATGCAGCTTTCAAACGTTGTTGGATCAGTTTCACTTTCTTGGTTATTTCTTGCACAATTCCGGTCCCAACAAAGGTTTATCACCTACTTCGGCCCAACATATCAAAGATCGGCATTTTTTACCATACAAAGCTTCGTAAGGAGCCATCCCGCTTAAATGATAGCTGTTGTTATACACAAATTCAACCAGAAGAAGGTAAGTCTCCTAATTACCTTGAAAGTCCAGCACACACATTCGTAATATGTCCTCCAATGTTTGTATGGTCCGTTCAGATTGGCTATTCGTCTGTGGATGATAAGCACTGCTTAATCTTAGCTCAGTCCCCAAGGCCTGTTGCAAACTCTGCCAAAACCTTAAAGTAAACTTCGGATCTCTATCAGATACTATAGACACTAGAATTCCATACAATTTTATAATATCATTGACATACAAATTAGCCAACTTATCCGCATTATACAAAGATTTAACAGGCAGAAAATAGGCAGACTTAGTTAAACGATCAACAATGACCCAGATAGAATCCATACCTTGGGAGGAGCAAGGCAGTCCCACAATGAAGTCCATGGTGATGTGTTCCCATTTCCATTTTGATATTGGAAGCGACTGTAACAAACCAGCGGGTCGCTAATGTTCGACTTTAATTTGTTAACAGTGTAAACATCTAGTCACAAAATCTGCAATACACTTTTTCATTCCCGGCCACCAGAAATTCTGTTTCAAATCGTGGTACATCTTCATATTTCCCAAATGCATAGCAAATTTTGAGTTGTGAGCTTCAGTTATGATGTGTTTCCTGAGGTTTAAACAGTTTGGCACACAAAGGCAATTTTGAAATTTCAACACATCATTGTCAAGCACAAATCTTGGTTTCGGTTTTGATTCAATCTCATCAACAATGTTCCTCATAAACACATCTTCGCGTTGTTTCCCTTTAATTTCTTCAATGATTGCAGGTTGAGCAAAAATGGTGGCTAAGATTCCACCCTGTTCACATAACACAACTTCAATCTCATTCTTTTCCAAGTCACATAACAACTCTCTCTGGCTGGTGAGCAAACATGACAAATTAGCAATGGATTTTCGGCTTAATGCATCGGCAATGGTATTTGACTTCCCTGGATGATATAGAATTTGTAAATCATAGTCTTTGATTAATTCTAGCCACCTTCTCTGTCTCACGTTCAGTTCTTTTTGGGTAAAGAAGTATTTGAGGCTTTTATGGTCCGTGTACACTTCACAAGTTACTCCGTATAAATAATGGCACCAAATTTTCAAAGCAAACACTACAGCTGCCAGTTCAAGATCATGAGTCGGGTAATTCTTTTCATGAGGACGTAGTTGCCAAGAGGCATAAGCAATTACCTTCCCATTCTGCATTAGCATACAACCCAACCCTTTATACGAAGCGTCACTGTAAATTTGGAACCCATCAGTACCATTAGGTAAAGTTAAGATTGGTGCAGTCACTAATACGGTTTTCAACTCTTGAAAAGCTAATTCACGCTGATCATTCCAATCAAACTGTACATTCTTCTGTGTCAATTGTGTCAATGGTATGTCAAGTTTTGAGAAGTCTTTCACAAATCTTCTGTAATAACCAGTAAGTCCCAGAAAATTTCTAGCTTCTGACACGTTAGTTGGTCTTGGCCAGTCAACAATGGGTTCAATTTTCTGTGGGTCTACTGATACACCATCCTTGTTGATCATGTGTCCCAAAAATGCCACACTGTCAAGTCAGAATTCACATTTGGATAATTTTGCATACAGTTTCTTTTCTCTCAAGGTCTGTAAAGTAATTTGCAAATGATTCTCATGTTCTTCCTTGCTATTGGAGTAAATTAGTATATCATCAATAAAGACAACAATGAATTCATCTAGAAATTGTTTGAACACCCTATTCATTAAATCCATGAATGCTGCAAGTGCATTAGTTACTCCAAAAGGCATTATCAGAAATTCATAGTGCCCATATCTGATTCGGAAAACGGTCTTCTCTATGTCTTCTGCTTTAACTTTTAACTGGTGATACCCAGATCTAAGGTCAATTTTAGAAAACACTTACGCTCCTTGCAATTGGTCAAACAAGTCATCTATTCGAGGTAGAGGGTATTTGTTCTTGACTGCTACTTTGTTCAGTTCACGGTAATCCATACATAATCTCAACGACCCATCCTTCTTCTTTATAAACAATACTAGGGCACTCCAAGGTGACGTGTCTAGACGGATGAATTTCTTATCTAAAAGTTCTTGAAGTTGGACCTTCAAGTCTTTTAGTTCAATTGTGGACATTCTATATGGAGTTTTAGAAATCGGCTGTGTCCCGGTTACAACATCTATGGTGAACTCAATTTCCCTATCAATTAACTTCCCAGGTAAGTCCTTAGGAAACACATCAAGAAAGTCACAAACCACAAGAATTGCTTCCATATTAGTACTATCCAAAGACATAGTCAACACACAACACATGTAGCCCCGACAACCTTTCCTCAACAATTTCCTAGCTTTCATAAATGAAATCAAGTATGGTGGAGAAACTACCCCATTTCCAGTAAAAATAAATTCGAGCATACTAGGTGGTCTAAACACAACAGATTTACTTGTACAGTCAATAATGGCATAGTATTTAGTCAACTAGTCCCTACCTAGAATACAATCAAAATGATCAATGCTCAAGGGCAACAAATCAACATACAATGTCATACCACCAATCATAATATCACATGCCGGATAAACATAAGCACATATCATAGAACCCCCAGACGGTCTAGATAAAGATAGTAAATAGTTCATAGGTTCTAATGGTCTAGTTAGTTTATGAGAAAATGTATGCGATACAAATGAATGGGTAGAACCAGAATCTATCAGCACATATGCATTTTGGGCACAAATGAAAATTATACCTGACACCACAGACTCGGTATTCTGTACATCTCCAGGCACTAGTGCGAACACTCTCTCTTACCTCAACATTCCATTGTTCGTGTTACCGCTGGTATTAGTTCTTGCATTTGATCTCGCTGCAGAAACAGACCCGGCTAAACTTGTCGAAGGACGGTTAACCTCATTGGACCTCATCGGGCAATCCTTAACCATGTGGCCAGTCTTGCCACACCGGAAACACGTACCCGATGCACGGTAACATGCACCTTCATGTCTCCTTCTGCAGTCCAGGCAGTTTAGAATAGATCCGTTACTCTGACTAGAGCTACTGGAATATCCTGTATTTTGCTTCTTTGAAAATGATTGGCCCTTCTTGAAATTGAATCCGGTCCTCTTTCATTTTCATTCAATTGTTGGAGTTGTAGTTTGTTTCTTAGCTGCTATTATGGCCTCTGCCATCAATGCCCTATTGAGCACTTCTATATAAGTAGGCAATTTCAAGACACCTACTCGATCAAATACTCTTAGGTCCAGTCCTCCCTCGAACTTTCGCGCTTTCTTATAATTGGTGTCCACCATGTGTGGGGCAAAATGAGCTAATTTAGTAAACTTAGCTTCATATTCAGCCACAAACATTCTTCCTTGTTTGAGTTCTTGGAACTTAGAAACTTTTTGGTCCCTGAAGCATTGGGAAAAGTACTTGTTGTAGAATATCTCATTGAATTGTGCCCATGTCATGTCCCCGTTGTTATTTCAAACCAACGGCCACCATCTCCAGGCTTCATCTTTTAGGGTGTAAGTAGCCAAAAGGACTTTCTGAGTTGCAGAGCAAGGGAATACTTCAAGTAACTTTTCCATTTCTAGCAACCAGGTTTTGCCTTCAATGGTTCAATACCACCCAAGAAGGTCGACGGTTTCATTTTCATAAATTTCTTAGTCAAATTGATGATGTCATTATTGTCTGGTTCGACTAACATCGGCGGAGGTGGAAGAGGCAAAGGTTGTTGTCTTAGTTACTGTGTCATTCATTCAATCAAGGCCACAAGCATCTATTCCATTCTGTTCATTCGGGCCTCAGAAGATTCACTTGTGTCTTTTCCTTTTGCATTCTCCATGTTGCTAAAGAGACACCAAATAATAATAAACATAGGAATAATCTCATTCATTTCTTCAAATTTCATTTGTCCAGATTCAAATTCAGTTTTCACATTCATAAGGATTACCACACACTTACACATATAGATAGAATGTCCCTACTTATTACTAGGACATCCTAAGCTCATATGGACTCGTGTGTGCAGTAAAATACGTGCTCTAAAACCACTCTGTCATGACCCAAACCCGCCCCTAGGGGTTTAGCGTCATAACCAGCTAGTAATCCTTGGATTACCAAAGGCCTCTGAACAGGATAACATAAGATAGGGGCCGGGGAAGCAAATATACAAAATAAACATTGACCATTGAGCTGTGCAGACATACATAGAACAAAAAAATTTAAAACTTTATAAACATACCCAAGACATCACATAGGTACAGTAATTATACGCTATCCCATGTACAGATAATCAAAAGCAAACTGTTAATTAACAAGAGAAACAAAGTGTTGAATGTTCAAAAGACATAGCCACACAACTTGACTTGGTCCGAAACCTCTTCGGGAGGCACAAAGGGTTGCTGACAAAACGGAATCCCAGGCCATCAACTCTGGGCCTAATCACGTGCCTGGTCACCTACATACATAATATAAATAGTGAACGAGAGCCCAGTGAATAATAACAAGGTAAAGGGGTTTTAGCGAATGATGTCCATCACAGAGCTAGAAATCAGAGTTTACATCAGAAACAGGGTCTTATGCATATTCAAATTTTCAAATAAGAAATAGGATAATATACAAGTTCATGCTCATAATCATATTCATATTTGGATCTTGCATAAAATCATATGTGGTACATCCATTAGCTATCATATCAACTTGGCCCCGAGGCTCACATGTATAGTCGGTACTGACAACCATAAAGGTCCATATCTTGCGCACAAGTAACCACGGTATTGTTACCCCCAGGCAAGGGCCACGTAAATATAGGCCTCGGTATTGTTACCCCCGGGCAAGGGCCACGTGAATATAAGCCACAGTATTGTTACCCCTCGGCGAGGGCCGCGTGCATATTGGCCACAATATTGCTACCCCTGGGCATGGGCCATGTGAGCTAAGGATGCCACAAATACATTTAAGAAAAATGGACATTCATTCATAATTCATAAAATAGCATTTCAGAGAACATATCGTATCATATCAGTCAGAAAATACTTGTAATTAAACATAGCTTTACAAAGTTATTACTCACAATTAACAGATGGCTCCAAGTAGACGAGTAGAGTAGGTAATTCACTCAACCCAAGGCGCGTGACCTACACTAACACATAACAAATACACATTTGAAACACGTTAGAATATATTTAACTCATTACGTTCCGTTCTTAGTGTGTTTCTACATTTTACCCTCATTACTATGTCTTAATCTTGGCTTAGGAATGCCTAGGATGCAATGAAGATACTAAAACGCATTGGTAAACGCTTGGTCAAATTTCTTAAAATAGGGTCCCCGCTCGAGTGTATATTCCCCCATTCGAGCGAACATGCAATATGCAAAGGGACGCTCGAGCATAACTTCTTGCGCTCGAGCGTTCTGCAAATTTTGAAAAGTACTGGTTATGCGATTTTCACGCTTAATGAATGCTCGATGGCCACTCTAACGTGAGGCTCATGCCTCCGCTCGAGCGCAACTCTCGCCGCTCAAGCGGTCTATAAAAACATGAAACTTCTGGGAGCATGTATTTCACGCTCGAGCGTACTTCAGGTCGCTCGAGCAAAAATCCAAAAGCAAAGGTTTCCGCTCGAGTAGAAGTGCAGAATCTGGAATTTTCAGATTGTACTCCCAAGCTACAATTCAAATCCAAAGCTATAATTCATATCCTTTTAGGACCAAAACTTAAGATAACATGTGTAAACTTGTAAAATATGAAGGTGTAAAGATCATTTCATGAAATCAAGGCCCAAAAGTATGTCAATTGTGCAACATTCAACTTGAAATGTAAGAATATGATGTGATCATGTCATGCATGTGTAATTTGAGTTCATAGCCTCCCAAAACATGATCAAATGAAATATTCAACTCAAAAACATGGTGAATTCTTAGTCTACAACCAAAATATGAACATGCATGTAAGGATTCTTATGAAAACAACTTCGAAACTTCATAATACGAACATGCATGTATAATTTGAGTTACAATTCTTTAATCCTAGCCCATTCTCATGTTAGTCTACCTCTTTAACTTGAATTCTTACAAAAGCTAACTCAATTACACAACTAAGGGTTAGATTCCTTACCTAGGCTTGTCAAGATGAGAGCTAGACCTAGAAGCTTAATTTTGAGTTCCTAAGTCCAAATCTTTCAATTCTAGCAAATTCTTGGTCAATTCTTCAATCCTCTAGTTGAAATCCATCCTCCCTCTCTCTCTCTCTCTCTCACTTTCACGTTGAGTTCATAGATGAGGAAACAAGGGTGTCAAAAATGTGTAAGAGTGATAAAAGTGGCCTTATATAGGCCCACTTAGTGATATTTAATTAATTTGGCTTAAACTAAGCAAAGTGGCATTAATTAATCTAATTTAATTGTTCCAAATCGAATTTCAATTGAACCTACCATAAAATTCTAAAAATTCTAATTAACACATAAATCAAGTCAATTTCTGAATCAGATGTCGATGAGGCTTTCAATTCACAAACCGAAACGAAAACACGAGCAGATCTTTTTACGCGAAACAGATATAAGCACAATATTGCACACGCCCACAAGAAATTTAATTCAGAATTTCTCTTAATTACTGATTAAGCTTATTTAACCACGAATTAACGTAAATCAGAAGTCGGGGTTATTACACGAACCTTTGTAACTTTAGCCCTAATGGCTAGAGTTGATGACATTTGATGACTCCATTGATGTTAGCCTTCCTGGCTAAAGCTCTCTCTTGCTAGTATAAATAGAGGCATTTATCCTCCAACTTAGTAGGTTATTTTAGAGAGGTTTTGTGATGGCTTTTTAAAGTTGGAGAGGGCTTTTTACACAAAAGAAAAATTTTCATATCTTCTTTTGTTAGCCTCTTCTTTGGTTCTTGTTAGAGAGAGTGTATTCATTGTCAAGTTTGCCGAAACTATTCAAAATGTGCTTCTACATTAGCTGGTTTCGACCGCCGTATCCTAGGAGAAAGACGCCGACGTACCTCCAGCATCCATTGGGAGGTGGTGAATCTGTTTTAAAGAAACTGTCTAATGCAGGCTTCAGTTTGCTTCTCTTCTTATAATTTGTTCTTAAATTTTTCATTATTTAGTTTACAAAGACGAGTTCTAATCTTTAGTTATTCATGTTAATAATTTGTTCCATTAGTAATGTAATCTAATTCATTTCTATATTTTAGTTGTGTCGTTTATTCTGTATTTCATCCTTTTAATAAAAAATTATTTTGTCATTTCTATTTAATTTATTTTATATATTTTTCATGTATTATTATGAAAAAAATATCAACAATCTTAAAACAGATTCTTTATAAATAGTTTTTGAAAAAACAATTTAGTTTTTATTTTAATTTATTCTAGTAACTCTTGAAATTAAAATTAATTTAATTGCCTGGAGTTATTGGATTGTTTTGAATTGTTTATTTCTAATAATTTATTCATGCAATTTATTTTATGTTAATTAGTTATTATTGCATGAGTTGTGTGATTGTTAGTGTTTAAGTTGGTAGGAGTTTATAAAAATAAAAGTTTTATTATGTAAGATTCTTACTATTTCATTTGATTTTTTTTTATTGTTTTCTTTTGTAGCTAATTTTCTTTACAGGTTTATCTAAGCGAGAAGGGATGATATATAATAAAAAAAATTGGAATTAATGAATTGGACTACCAATTTGTGATTCGAACAGGATTACCTTTGCGTGGAACAAGGAATAAGTTGGACTTTCAGTTTTTTTTTGTTTTTGAAAAATCTAGAAATCCCTTAGATGTTGATTTGTGATTATATATCAATTTTAAGCAGTATATAACAATCCCAATCAAACAATCAAGACAAATCGACACAACAATTTTACATGGAAAAACCACAATTAGACACCTCCAATTGTGATAAAAAAAAAACCACAGGCAACAGCCACAAAACAATCCACTAAGAAGATATAAAGGAATTACACAAGTATACTCTCAATTACCTAGCGAATCCACGCCCGAATTGAACCAACCCCTATGTGCTTCTTCCAACCCCTATGTGCCTCTTCCAACCCCATTTTTACCTCGGAATTGTCTTGACGATGAGCCACTCCAGAATCCACCAAAGCTTCAAGCTCGAATTCTTCAGAATCCACCGAAGAACAACTCTCTCTTTTGTGTAGAATAAACAAACAAACCTTTGATGTATATTCTTTAAACCATGAGTTGAATACTTGATCAAAACATCAAAGAAAACTAGCAAAATATCCCCAGGTATAAACCCTAGAACCCAAGAAGAAGATTTGGAGAAGTAATCTTAGATTTGGAGCAACTTGTCAATTTATAGAATCTGAAATCGCGAGGTCCGCTCGAGTGTGGGAATTGACGCTCAAGCGGGGACTCTATATGACGTGTTCCGCACTAGGGTGTACGCTCGAGCGAGGAAATGGACACTCGAGCGTGAAAACAAGGATCACAGTATATTTGCAGGCTCACCAATCTTCTGGAACTCAGCATTCTCCGCTCGAGCAGGGGAATGTCCGCTCAAGCGGACAAGCAACTTCGAAGGCAGTTTTCCATTTTGCTTCGGGGGCGCTGCCCCTCGACCCCGCGTGTTGACCGAGTAGCTCGACCCCCGTCATAATTAGTGAAGTGGCAATCTTAAAAGCATTAACATCACAAACTTCTCTGTAAGGCTCGATTCGGGTTAGATTCGCATCTAATAAACTCATAGCCTCACTGAAATAAAAGTGCGAAAATAAATATAACTGAAAGGAGTTTTGTCAAACGGGGTTGCCAAGAATAAAAACCTAACAGTTTTTTTTTTGACATATCTGTGAATCGAAATATTTGCTTTAACGTTGAGTTTTATTTCAAATTTATTCTGTATATTGTTTTGAAAGTTTGTTAACCATTTCGATTTAATTCGATTAATCAAATTCTGGGAAAATCAAAGTATTAGAATTCATATTTTGATAATTCAATAGATTTGACTAGTCAAGAGGTTTTTGACGGTATAAAGTATCTCCAAACAAGTTTGTTTTAGGATAAAATTTAATAAAATAGTGCTCTTATTTCTGTGATTTCTTATGATTATGTTGCATTATCGCATGGTGGTATAGCTTGGCATTGTAGTGATATTAACTCTTATTTATTCTATTTATTTTTGGTTGTATTAGTTGTGAGTTCTTTCATATCTTGATGTGTAATCAAGGAAATTAGTCTAAAATATTTTTTTGTATTCATAGAATGATAAGTGGGAGTTTAACTTTGTTGTTATATATATTTGCTCATAGTTGCATAGTTGGAATGCTAACATTATGACCATAATATTCTTTTATGTATAATTGATTTATAGCCATGCAACTCATGACATTCTTATAACTGCAATGTATATATAGCCTTTGAATTACACATTGCGAGTTATAGTTGAAATTACTTGTGCAATATTCACTTTATTAGTTCATTAACTCATCTTGTATCCAAGTGTGTATATGAACAGTGAGCATGGAGATTTAGCAGCAACGAGGATAGAGTTTTGTAATGTGCTTTATACAAATATAAGCATTACAAGTGGAAAAGTGTGTTCTTAGCTAAACAGACGATTCCAAATGCAACCATGAACTTCGTTTTGCAAATTTAGACAATTTGTAATTGTAACAGTTGTAGTTGCATTTCCATTTCCATTTGTAGTGGTTTTAATTTCTAATTTGTAATAGTTTCACCGTAGTGAAAGGAAAGGGGAAAGGAAAGAAATTATAAACCTTCGGGTTTAGAGAAACTCTTTGGGATTAATTTTATTATTCCCAAAGTATTTTAGTTTTCTGTAATAGAAACCAAAGTTTAGCCTTGGCTAACGAGTATTTCTTATTTGTTCAGAAATGGCAACCAAGATGGATTTGATTTCAAACCTTTATGGTTAGAGAAAGTCTTTGGGTTTAATCTTTTTATTCCCAAAGTGGTAAGAAACCAAGTTTTGAGAAAGTCTTTAGTTATAATATGATTATTTCCAAAACGTTTTGTTTTGAGAAAAGAAACCAAATTTTAGAATTAGCTAAAATATTTCTTATTTTTATTCAAAAATAATGGGCTTAGTTCCGGGAGAACCAGTTAATTTTTATGAGTGGTGTAATTCTGATAACAATTTTTAATTGCTTTTAAGTTTCATAAACTTGGTTTGTTTTAACTTAGTTTATCTTTTGGAAAACTTAATTCTAAATTTGTTTCTCATGGACTAGGAGTCAACATGTTCTTGGAAGTTTTGTCTAAGGTTAACTAGGCTTTAAGTGGGACTAATGTGACCCATCCAGTCTATGTTCGATTCTACGGTAAGTGGTGATATCAGTTTTGAATTAAATTTCAAACTTTAGGATTCTCTAGTGTTAAGTTTAGTTTCTGAAAAAATAGAATAGTGAAATTCTATTGTGATTTTTCATAAATGGATTCAAGGTGACAACATAAAATATTGTTCCACTTGACAACCTTAAGCCTTGCGAGGTTCTTAAAAGAAGATATAGAGAGATCAAGTGTGATTAAAGGAAATCATAAGATTGCATGATAATATCTCTGAATTAATCAGAGGCAATTAGTATTTTATTCTTGTGTCAATTATAGCATATATGATTCCTATGTGACTTTGCTTGAAAGCAAAGATAAGACAACCCGTTAGGGTGGGTGAATATATTTTTAAATTTTTTAAATTCCAAATATATTCTTATATTGGTGACTCGTAGTGAGTACAAGATCACTGATCACAGAGATAGAAAACTGGTGGTTCCTAGAAGGTGTTAGACCACTGGCTACACAATTATAAGATTGTGGTTCCTAATAGTGAACAGATTACTGATCACATGTCAAGACATGATGGTTCCTAATAGTGGAGAGGTTACTGATTATATGTCAAGACATGATGATTCTTAGTAATATAAGAGTCCATTGATCCTATGTTAGGACGTTGTGATTCCTAGTAGTAAAGTGACTACTAATCATAGGTCAAAACATTGTGATTTCTAGTAGTAGAAAGTCTACTGACCACATACTAAGAAATTAGTGATTCCTAGTGATAGGACTACTGATCATGTTATGAAGTTCCGAATAGTAGACTATTGAACACTGGATTTATGTTTCCTAATAGTAAGACTATTGGCTTCAAAGTGACATATTGGACCAAACTTGTTTTGGTGCCTTAAATTCGAGAAAGACCTAATTTGGTTAATGACGATCTAGGAATATGTTTTCTGTGATATGATTTTGAGAGCTTCATAATCATTGTGACACATAGAATTGTTTAAAGACCCTATATGAATTTTTGGAGAGGCTGGGAGCCTTCATATAAATTCTACAAATGTGGGGGTGTCATACAAAATGTGGCAAATGTGGGGGTGACATGCAAAAGATGGTAATACCTAAACCCAAGATGGTTAGAATAAGCCTTAAAATCTGTTGACTTTGTATTCAACTGTTATGCACAATCTAGTAGTGCATATCGGTTTTTTGTGTGGACAAATCTGATATTTAGATTTACACAAAAATATTATCATGAAATTGAGGAAGTGATTTTCATGAGAAAAGAGATGAGCCTAGAAAATGTTAATATGCTAAGACTTTAAAGTTCTTCTATCTAAATCTTCTTAAACCTATATAGTCGCTAGTGAGACTAAAAGCTTCTTTGAAGCTATGATTTCTCTAAAAAATTTAGCTTTATCTTGCATAGGTAGTAAGCCTTGGGATGCAAGTGAATGAAAGCTGATGAGATAGGCTTTTTATCAAAGGATACCAGCAAAGAGAAGGCCTGGATTACTTTGATACGTGATCACCGATTAGAGTGAGTGTGATCGCAATTGTGCAACATTTGGAAATACATCAAGATGGATGTTCAGATAGCTTTCCTATATGAAGATTTAGTTGAATAAATTTTTAAGGTTTGAATACTTAAGAAGATATTCAATACTACCAAGTGGATGTTGTATTCTAAGTTTGATATGAAAGATATGGGCCTTACAGATATGATTCTGGGTATTAAGATTACTAGAACATCTGGTAATATTGTACTTTCTCAGCCTTATTATATTGATAAAATACTTGAGAAATTTAGTAAATTAGATACAAGTGTGTCGAGGACACTGGTAGACTTATGTCTACATTTGGCCAAGAATAATAGTGAAAGTGTATTTCAACTAGTATATTCTCGGGTCATTAGAAGTTTAAAGTATCTAATGAGTTGTATAAGGCCAACTATAGCCTACTCAGGTAGCAGGCTTAGTAGATACACAAGTAATCGTAATACTACTTATTGGAAGGGTATTATGCAGGTGTTGGATTATTTACACTACAATCGGGATTATGAGTTGCATAATACTTGATATCTAGTTGTACTAGAAGGGTACAAAAGCACCTACTGGATATCTGATACAAAGACCACGAATCCATTAGTGGATATGTTTTCTCTAATTGGATCTGCAACTATGTCTTGGAGATCTTCCAAGCAAATGTGTATCACGAGATTAATGATGGAATCGGAATTCAGTACTTTAGATAAAGCCACTAAAGTAACTGAATGGCTCTACCGTTTTATTGAGGATATTCTATATTGATCAAAACTTGTGCTAGCAATTTTGTATACTTTGCGACAACCAATCAAGTATTGGTAGGGCACAGATGAAAGGTCTAGACATTTTTGTCGAAGACATAGTTCCATACGACAACTACTCTCGTGTGTTGTCACTCTAGACTATATACAGTCTAAGGACAATATTACGGATCCATTAACCAAAGGATTAAATCGAGAGTTAGTAGGAAAGTCGTCAAAATGAATGGGGTTAAGACCTTTAGTGAATGTTACCGAAATGGAAAACTCAATTAACCTAGTTAACTGGAGATCCCAAGATCTAAGTTCAAAGGGACAACCTAATTGCGTATAACAAGTGAGTTATTATGGAGGGAAATCCTCCTACCCATTCCTTTATATAGTGATATCGTGTGGGGTGGAAGGTTAAACTAATGTTTTTAATTACCTAAGTACTATGAATAGTCAACTGTGGTATAGCGAGATACCTTATATAGGTCACCTATGTGAGTGTGAAGTGGGGCCGCTTCTTTAAGAATTGACAAGACTGAATTATTTAAAAACATTCTCTGAACTAGGTTAGTGTTCTAGGGCCAAACAGGACACACTAGTGAGAACAAGAATAATGGTTGGAGTAACTCCTGTGTGAGGTCTATTGTTTCAATTTACACAAATGGCAAAACATTTCAAGACATCACGTTCACTAGTCAGGCAGTAAATTCGATAGGCTTTCACTACGAAAGGTTCAAGGCCAACAGCTACATTTTCTGATACAGGTTTATTCTATGTACTCTCTCTCCAAGTCTTTACTATTAAGCATTGTCCGTTTTTCTTTATTCGGCCAATTTTATTCATGTGGGGGATTGTTGGAAAATAATAAATTTTCGTCAACTTTAATTCGAAATTAAAGTAGGACCCAACCGCCAGTTGAGATGGGTCTGAGTGGTTTTATATTCTCTTAAGTGAGAAGATTACAATACAAAAATAATGAGCCGAAACTATTGAGTTGTGATTGAGAATTGTCTCATAAAGTGGGCATCAATAAAGCTAGGTTTAGATTTGGACTTAGTCTTGATTTGGACTGGGCCTAGACTTATACTTGTGCACATGCTGGGTTTGGTCTTAGACTTGGACTAGAACCTAGTCTTAAGCTTTGGACTGAGCTCTGCTGGGCTTAGTTTGTGCATGTGTTTCAGATTGGGCTTGGATTGGGTTGTGACCCAACATCCATATCCATTTTGCAACCCATCTAGTTTAATTCTCAAAACTTATACATTATATACACATTATGATTTATATAATGGTTTTGGAGTTTTGAACCTTTGTAACTCTAGCTCTAATGGCTAGAGTTGATGACATTTGATGACCCCATTGATGTTAGCCTTCATGGCTAAGGCTCTCCCCTACTAGTATAAATAGAGACCTTTCTTCTCTAACTTAGTAGGTTGTTTTAGAGAGGTCTTGTGATGGAAAATGAAATGGTGTTTTGAGATAAAAAGTTGGAGATAGCTTTTTGCATCAAAAAAAAAAAAAAATTCCTATCTTCTTTTGTTAGCCTCTTCTTTGGTTCTTGTTAAAGAGAGTGCATCCATTGTCAAGTTCACCGAAGCTATTTAGAAGGTGTTTCTACATTAGTTGGTTTCGACCGTCTTATCTTGGGAGACAGACGTTGGCATGCCTCCAGCATCCATTGGGAGGCAATGAATATGTTTTAAGGAAACTATCTAGTGCAGGTTTTAGTTTGCTTCTTTTCTTATCATTTGTTCTTAAATTTTTCAATATTTAGTTTACAAAGGTGAGTTCTAATCTTTAGTTATCCACGTTAATAATTTGTTCTATTAATAATGTAATCTAATTCATTTCTGTATTTTAGTTGTGTCGTTTCTTCTGTATTTCATCCTTTAATAAAAAAAATTTTTGTCATTTCTATTTAATTTATTTTATATATTTTTCATGTATTATTATAAAAAATAACAACATCTTTCACTCGCCGGAATCTAGCTGCTAGATAGAGAGAGTGAGAGAGGTTGACTAACACCCAGAAGAGAGAGAGAACAGCTAAAAAACCTTTCTCCCTTTTTTGGCATGAATCTGTGTATGTAGCCCTAACATTTGGGATTTTTTGAGAGATTTTATATGTTCAACAAAATCGGCCGATTCTTAAAACCCAGTCTAGGTCACCAGGTTTGACGGATGAACCGGCAGTTCTTCTGGTTCTTTCATTTACACCGGTTTTGAGCTATGTTCGGGTTTAGAGGGTTTTTCGGACAGAAACAAGGTCCGATCACCGGTCCAACATGTCTAACCAGTCGGTCCGGTCCGGATTTCTAAACATTATTGCCTATTTATAAGCCTCCATCAGGCGGTTTCGATTCAGTATAACTGCCCCCCAATTTCGTAGCTTATTTCATGGGACGTAGATCTCCATTTCAATTGCTGTATAACATGTGGCTTTCATATTCCAATCCAATCTTTGAAAACTTCCATGAACTGCTAACCATGTTCTGCAATAAAGTAAAAAAAAAGAAAAAATAACAATAATGATGATGATAAATATAAATATAAATATATGTGGCCATAACTTTATATTAAAAATAATTTATGGTCTAAATCAACAAACCAAAATTGACCGGCCACAATCAATGAGATTTAGATTTGGCTACAATCGACAGACCACAATCAATACTATTGGATTTGGCCATAATCAAAAAGCCATAATCGACAAAAAATTATTTTTTGGTGCCAACAATGCCCCTCACATTTAAGGTAAAAGTAAATTTTGCCTTAAATGAATTAAAGGACAAAATCTGGACCAATTAATATGACATTTTTCAACCATTACTGCTTTTGAAGCCATACCATAATGATTAATTTCTAGTATGATCCACAAATCTAAAGCAGATGTTGAATGTTATAAAAAAATTCATAAACTTTGACACGTTGAACAATGTCAAAAAATTCACATTCAATAAACGCAAGTTGTTCATAATTTTTAGCCATCTTTGGCTTAAAATCATACCTCCAATATTCATAATTTTTAGCCATCTTTGACTTAAAATTATACCCCCTAAGTAAATCTTCACCATTATTTTGTGATGGATTTTCATCATTTTTTGTCAAAAGGGACTGTTTTCCTTTTTTAGCCATTAATGGCATGTCACTCTTTGCCATGTTTAGCAAAAAACCATGCCCCCCAAGTTTATTTTTCCTACCATTTTGTGATGAATTTTTAATATCTTTTAAGAAAAGATGCTATTTTTTCTATTTTAGCCACTATTAGCCTATGAAAATTCTCTAAATCATGTTATCTTGATGACTTGGTGTACTAACTCTTCCAAACACATACTTTGGCTTCTCATAAATAATTGGCTCCTTAGAAATACAGGTATTAGCCTTCCAAGCCACATTATTTTCATGCCTTGATTTTTTCTTGGCCATTAAGCCTTCTAAATTATGCTTCCAATGTCAAATTTCTTCATCAATTAGGTAAATTTGGCCTTCAAGTTGATGAATTTGTTCATCAAAATAATTTAAATCTCTTTGCATCAAATAATATGGAGATGATAAAATTATCTAAAATCTTTGCCGATAAAGAGAATTAATTTCTCTTCTTATGGCCAAACTTTCACTCCCCTGCTAATAAATTTCGTCATTATAATGCCAAATGATTCTTTCCATATCATTTATCATGCCATTATGTTGGCAATAGGTGTTAGAATTATTGCCATAATATTGGCAATCTTTAGACATGGAAGATGAGACATTCCATTGATAATTTATACCCATGGGAATATTGTCACTTTATTATCGGTTTGCATCCATGAGTGCATAAGACGTAGACATGTCACTTGAAGGCATGATTTCATAAGCATTAGCTTGCTTCTTCATTGTCATAACTCCAAATTAGACAGGTCCCACCGAGTATGCCAAAATATGTTAACAAAAATCTAGTTTGTATAAAATCGACAGGGAAGAGTCGATAGGAAAACCAATTTTCACAAACAAACAAACTGATCAAGCAATGTGGTTGGTGTTTTATGCCTTGACAGATTCAATGACTTCTTTAGAGGTTGTAATGTGAATAAACAAGTGCAAACAAATTGAAATTCGATTGAATAACACTCAAACTTGTCATTTAATTTTAAGAATCAAATTACAAGCTTAAAAATGATTACAATTGACAGGGTCAAACTAAGTACAAAAGGTGAATTATAGATGAACTATTCCTACATTAAGATAAACTACTTCTAGATAGGTTACACTATTCCTAAATTTCATGTAAGTGGAGAATTTGGTTGAAAGTCCTCTTTCCTTTCTTCCTTTTACCTATTTATAAGTCTCCATTAGGCAGTTTCAATTCAAGATAAATGCCCTCTAGTTCCCATCCATATAGCTTATTTCATGGGACGTGGATCTTCATTTCAATTGATGTATGACACGTGGCTTCACATACCAATCTAATCTTTGAAAACTTCTAGTTGCAACTTCCATGAATTGCTTACCATGTTCTGCAATAAAGTTAGAAAACAAAAATAACTATAATGATGATAATAAATATAAATATAAATATATGTGGTCATAACTTTATATTAAAAATAATTTATGGTTTAAATCGACGGATTAAAATTGATTGGCCACAATTAATGAGATTAGATTTGGTTATAATTGACAGGTCACAATCAATAAAATTGAATTTGACTATAATTAACAAGTCATAATCGACAGAAAATTATTTTTTTGTGCCAACAACAGCATCAATTGTTTTATATCACTCTTGTCTATGGCCAATGAAGTAGGTGTTTGGTATGCACTAAATTTTTTTTTTTTTTTTTTTTTTACATACATACACTTATTTGGGTTACATCAATCAACATCTCATATCTAATTTTCTATCCCCTTTCTCTATTTTTTTACATTTTTTTTATAAAATATCAAAACATGCACTTATTTAAAATATTCCAAACCACTCATAAAGAAATCTTCTAGGCTTTAGCACGGCATCAATTGTTACTTTTGTCAATCGCAACTGTGACCTTGATCTCGATCAACTAACAAACCAAAATTTAAATAATTTGAACAAATTTAAATTCAAAGTAGCAATGTCAATGAGTTGAATACTAACAAATTTTGATAATATATTTTCTTTCGAGCCAAACAAGTTACAACGTTCAATAGGATGATACCAAGAGAAGGGAAATATCACGTGACTGGTGGTACTAATGGAAAATGTTTGGTAATTTAAAATTTTATGGCTTAAATGGTTCAAATTTGTCAAAATGACATCGTTTTACGTCATTTTACACTTAAAACGACGTCATTTTGAGTGATTTGAGCCATTTGAGCCACAAAATTTTAAACTACCTAACATTATTATTAAAATTCAGGCATTGTTGGGACCTGTTAGATGGTGTCACATAGCTATGCGACTTCACTTGACACGTGTTAGCAATCTAGAACAAGACCCCAAGTGTTGCCTTGTCTGCATGAATATTACACTTTGATACACCGATCTGTTATCCTATCATTGCCTTCATTTCCGAAACGCGTTTTGCGTGATCATTGTAATAATCGCCTTCCCTCTCGCCTTCCCTCTCCTTTTTGGTGCCACCGTTTTATGAATAAAATCGGCACATGTTATTCACCCAAAAAAAAATGGAGACATGTTTATTGTTTTCTATTATATATTTTTTGGGACTGAGGGTTGCTACTATAAGTTATTTTTAGAGATTTTCTTAGTATGTTTTGATAATTTGAATAATTTATATTATAAGATTTGTTGAACATATTATTCATAAAAAAAATTAAATTAATCTGATATTCGTACTTTCATAATTAGGTTTTAATTATTTTAAAAAAATTATCAAAATCATGTTAATTTATTTATTTTTTAAAAATAAATGTGCTCTTGTTATGAGAATATAAATATGTGATTAATTTAATTTTTTTACATAAATGATCTACTCAATAAATATTACAATATGAATGGTTCATATTATTAAAAAATGCTCTGGACAAGCTCTCATAAGACCTCACAATAGATTATTGTGCCATAAACCACAACAAGATCCCAGATTTTTTTTATTTTTATTTTTAACACAACAAAGTATAATGATGTGCAGGTTTCATTTTAATTATTTTAATTGTGAGGAAGTAATTAAAATTGTGATAAAAAATAGTGTTCTTGATGTATTGGAAAGTGATTTCATCCCATCCAACCATTCTAAATACACACATTTAAATCTTTTTGGGAGTTTTTAATTATAAGATTATCACAGTATACTTATCCAAACTAATTTGAGTAAATTACACTGACTGAGATTGGGTAAAGTAAAAATTATTTGGGAGTTTATTTATTTATTAATTTGATTAGATTATTTGTTGCAAAAAAATAAAAGATAAAAAACTAAGGTTGTTTAGTCTTTTTGATCGCCAAACGTCCCAACACTCCGTTTGATTCAGAGGGTGATAAAAGAAAAAAGAAAAAAAAATGATTGTTTTCTCTCATGTAGGCGAGAAAAAGAAAATAGATTATTGTGGTTTCCCACTGTTTATATGAATAAAAAAGTAAAGCATATGAGATAAATATTAGTGAGATTTCAATTATTTCTATTCGTTTTAAAGAGTAATTTTGATATTATAAATATTTTATAACTAATCAACTTAATTTTTATCAAATTTCATCACTTTTGGTGAGGCATGAAATAAACTTAGTAAAAAGATTCTTTCATTACTAAGGATAAACTTGATTTTTTTTAATTTTTATGAAAAGATATATGGGCCTCGTTTGGAAAGTTGGCTATTTTAGTTTTTGATTATTTTAATATGCTAAAATTTTTGTATTTGAGAAGATGATTAATTTTTTTATAGTTGGATGTGATATTTGTGAGAGAAAAAGTAAAATGATTATGAATTTAATGTGACATTTTGTCTTATTAACTATTTTATTGTCTTTTTATAAATTTTAACTAAAAAAAGGGCTAAAAATCCACTTTCCAAACAGGACCATAGAAAAATAGAGAGATGAGCAAATAAGCCGTTTATTTGCTATGATGCCAAACTACCCCTAAAAATCAGACTTCTTGTGATGGAATCAAACCGTCACAGAAGGGATACCAGTCGTCAGAAAAGGTTGCATAATCCTGGACAAATTTGCCCATTCCAAGAATGTTGGCCTTGGCTGGTCAAACAATACTCGATTACAAGAAAAAGATCTAAAACTCATCATTTAATTAGAGAAATATTCGTTTTCGTTTCTAGAATCCTCCCAAAATAATGATTTTTTTTTTCTTTTTAAATCAAATAAATGCACATTAAACAATAATTACTATAGTTTTTATGAGATTGATTGTGATTCTAGAGTAAAATGATAGAGAGAGGTGGATGGGGTGTGTGTGCTGGTTGTCGTTGTTGGCGCAGGAGCATCGAGCAATAATGACAAGTGAAAAAAGAAAATGTTGTGATGGGTATATCTATCTAGAGAAAAAGAATTGGGCTTGTGTTGCTTCGGTGTTACTTCTGTTCATTGAGTTGCTTATAATGATTTGGGTAAATTATGTTAATCACTTTTCAGATTTAGAAAAAAAAATATAACAAATTATGTAATTTTGACAAATTTACATTGATATTAGATATTTGTCTTAGTAAGGGTAAAATATCAGAATTAATGCATATGATATGTAAACATAATGATTAAAAAAAAATTATAAAAAAGATAATAATATTTTTTTTTTTCATTTATGCAGTTAATGATTTATTGATAAAAATGTGCTAAATATTGTGTGAATTAAAATCTTGGCATACCTAATGTAACGTCAAATTATATTTTTCAAATCACAAAAGGAGGTTAATTTCTTTCTTTTTTGTTTTTTTTAGAATATATATCAAAATGTTTGGCATAGTTTGTGAGGGAAGAAAAATTGATAATTTAAAAATTGAGAAAAATGGTACTTTTAACTTATATTTTTTTATTATAGACTTTGAATTAAAAATAAATAAAAACTACCCTTTATAAGAGGGTGCACAAAATTTAAGATTTTAAACTTTTTAATGTTGAGATGAACATATAGTAAGCGTGGGTATAGCTTGAGCCCATTAAATTAATTAGGCTTAATTGGAGCATAATCGGAAAATCCAAAATTAAGTGGGCCCAAATTTATCACCATCAAATGAGCCAGACCGCTCTAAGCCTTGAAAGGATTCGGATCCACAAAACTAGAGACTTATTTGAGCCCGAACTCAAAAGAGCATTGGACAACCTTAGAGATTCGAGGCATTTGGGCTTCGAACGAATTTAATTGCAATTAGAAGTTGCTCCGATGATAAGTCCTAGAACATTTGCGGACTTGGAGCATTCCAGAATCAACCCACTAAAAATATGAATACGGTAGAGCCCAAACAAAGGGCCTGAATCCTTGAGGATGATGGGTGAAGATGAATTCACTCACCGATCAATTTAGCCTATACCCGAGTCAAGGTAGCACGATCTTGAAAAGTCCATAAGACTCAACAATATTAAGCGGCGTGGAGTCCTCTAGGACCATCCTGACCCTTTGGACTCCATTTAAATTGCTTATATATAGAGCACTCCGCATAACTTTAAGGAAAAGGAATTTTAGAGAGAGATAGATAGCCTTTGGGAGTTCTCATTTTCCTTCCTTAAGAGTGAAAGTTTGATCTATGGGAGCTTATCATAATTATCTCTCTCTAGCTTTTTTGCCTTCTTCTTCACCCAACATCTTCTTCTCACCATCTCTTCTCTATGTGAGCTTCCATTAGTTGTGACCATTGAAGAATCTTAGCCTCATTACTCCTTCCTAGGATATTCACAATTTTTGGCAATACTTGAATTTTCCATTCTAAACTCCCGACATTTGAATTTCCAATGAGCCTTTGAAGATTTCGATGATTTTTCCAGGGCTCTTCAACTTT
Organism: Camellia lanceoleosa; assembly: GCA_025200525.1. Classification (NCBI taxonomy): domain Eukaryota; kingdom Viridiplantae; phylum Streptophyta; class Magnoliopsida; order Ericales; family Theaceae; genus Camellia; species Camellia lanceoleosa. Next base: position 147,841,921 of record CM045761.1, read on the forward strand.
TCCGACGCTATTCTCAAACCCTCACATACACATATATGTATGACGTAATTTAAATTTGATTTTTTAAATTGTAACTCATACATTTTAGAGGTTAAATTAAAAAGAGATAAAATTCGATGAGAAAATCATGATTTGAGTATGGAGTTCTACTTTGAAAGATTTTTTAATTGAGTTTTGAAAAAGAGAAAATTTGTTTAGTTATGAGTTTTGAAAAAATATATGAGTTTTGAGTTATATTTTGAAATTGTTTTAGGTTTATTTTTTTTAAATATTTAAAAATTTTCTTTATTTTATTTTTTTAGGGTAAATATTTTTTGTTGTAAATATTTATTAATTTTTTTAATGTGCATTGTATTTATTACATTTGTGCGCTTTATTTTTTTTAATATTTTAAAATTTTAAAAATTTAAAAAACATTAATTTTTATTTTAAACATTTTCTTATTTTTTATTTTAAATATTTTAATCTTTTAAAATTATTAAATATTTTTTATTTTTAAATTTAAAAAAATTTCGATGAAATTCAATTTTAGCTTAAAATGTACTGCGGTGACCAAAGAGGCAGAAAAATTAAAAAGCAATTCATGCAAGATTTGTAATCTATTTGGAAAAAAAGGTTTTTGGTTTTTTGAGCTAAAATAGCACTAAATAATAAAATAGGTTAAAATAGTCAATAGGATAAATATTTATTAAATTCATAATCATTTCACTTTTTCTCTCATAAATATCACATCTAACTATAAAAAAAAAAAATCAACTTTATTCCCAAACATAACTATTTTAGTCTACTAAAATAGCAAAAAACTAAAATACTCAACTTTCCAAACGGAGTATAGTGGTTGCTTGTTTTGGGGCATAGACATAGGGATGGCCACGGGATAGGTTTGGAGCGAGTTTGTCATCCATGCCTCCGCCCTTGCCCTTGTTTTCAAACCCCACTCATGCCGCACCCTAACCCCTCTACGGATGGAATTTTTCAACCCCATCCCCACTCCCGAGAATACCTGATACTCATAGATACTCGTGGATACTTGATACCCGATCACGTTTCAAATAGCAAAAAAAATTGAGAACCATAAATCCTTGACACACTAAATAATTTCTTTTATTTCCATATATATAAACAGTGAGACTTTTAAAATTATTATTTATTTATATATAAACAGAACTAGAGACTTTTAGTATTCCTTTCTTATATCTAATTATATTATATATATTATTAATTATATCGGGTCGGATTTAGATTGGAGGAGACGACACCCATTCTTGCCCCACTCCCATTGCAGGCGATAAAAAATAATCCACCCACACCTCACATAAGTGTCGGATCAGATAAAATTCGCCCCATTCAGGCAGGTATGAGCGGACCCCGCAAATCGAATTAAAATGGTCACCCTTACATAGACACAAATTGATTGCATAAGAGTCATTTAAAAGAAGTTGATCTCAACTATAAAAAAAGCTAATTTATCAACACACATTAAAATAAAATAAAATAAATTGGTTTAATTTTTGAATCATGATTTGCGTTTTGAGTTATCTTTTGAAAATTAGTTTCTGAAATGAGTTTTGCAAATAGAAAACTTGTTTGGCTATGAGTTTTGAGTTGTATTTTGAAATTATTTTGAGTTTAAATTTTTATATTTAAAAATTTTCTTATTTTTATTTTTTAGGGTAAATATTTATTTATTTATTTTAATGTACATTATGTTTACTACATTTATGCACTATATTTTTTAAAATATTTAAAAATTTACAAAATTTTATTATTTTTATTTTAAATATATAAATTTTATTTTAAGAGAGATTTATTTATAAATCCCATTTAGTAGGCTTATAGCCCTATAAGTCTATAAAGTTTTCTAATGTTCCATCAAGTCCTATATGTTTTATATTCTAATAGGTCGTTTTTTGATATTATAATTATTATATTATATGGACTATTTTACCCAGATAGATTTATATTATATTATGTATATATATTATACTATATATCTAGAGGAGAAAATATCAATTATTAGATATATTTTATTTGTGATATACATAAAATATTATATATAGAATATGAAATATTATTATTCTTAATATTTTCTTTCCCTCAATGTGAGGGATTCACTTGATCAAGGATCTTCTTTCACATTATTTTGTATTAAGGTCTTGCCATGGAAGAATATTTATAAGAGAAAGTTAGTAGTAAACTGCCGATAGAGATGATAATGGACTCGCAACAACAGATGATGGTAAACCGGCAATGAACAATCATTTTTTTGCCACTATTATACATAAACCGTAGTCTCTACATTGGTTTGTGTAGTCACCGATATTGTGTAATTTATTCACTGGTATTATATTAGTGTTGATTATATACAAATTTTTCTAAAAAAGTGCGTCAATATATATGAACTATTTGATAATTGGCTATGTTTGGCATAAAAGTTTGGGTTGGGTTGGGCTATTTTAGCCATAAAAAGACAAAATAGATTTTTTAGCCCAATAAGACAAAATGTCACATCTAAACCATAATCATTTCATTTTTTCTCTTATAAAAATCAAAAAAACCTATCCCAAATGAGATTTTTTAGCCTCAGACTAAAAAAGCTAAAAAGCCAAAAAGCTAATCTACATTCCAAACGAAGGCATATTATTTGATAATTTGTTATATATTGTTTGATGAACTATGTTTGTTGTTTAAACAATCATTTTTTAATGTCATTAAATAATCAGAATAGTCGATTTTTATTTCTTTCAATTTTGTTTCATGTTTTCATGTTACAATGTGAATATTTACATTTGTATGAATTTAGTTTTTTTAAAATTAGTTGTATATTAATTGTAAATTATGAACATTCACATTGTTGTTTGATATGAGTTTTGTTTTTGCGAAAGTTAGTTGTATGTTTGTTGTTTTTGTAACTGTACTTGTTGGTTGAATAATTATATTTGTTACCATTGAACAATCAAAATACTCAATTTTCAATTTTTTCATTTTTGTTTCATATTTTCACGTTGTAGTATAAATGTTCACATTGACATGCATTTATTTTTTTAAGACTAATTGTATGTTAATTGTAAACTGTGAACATTCACATTGTATTTTAGCATGAGTTTTGTTTTTTAAAAGTTAGTTGTATGTTATTTATTGTGAATATTTACATTATACTTTGGTATGCGTTTTATTTTTTCACAGGTTAGTTGTATGTTTGTTATTTATTGTAAAATTCATATTGTATTTTGATTTTCATTTAAATTTTTTGTTGTATTATTTTTAAAATTTTCACATTATAAAAAAGTTGATAGTTCATAATTTGATATTTTTTATGTGAAATAAGGGAGTGATTTTCTCCATGAAATGAGAAAAATATTTTCTCCTTATTCATAAGGGAGTGATTTTCTCCATAAAATGAAGGAGAGATTTTCTCATAGAATGAGAGACTATTGTTATTTTTTATTGGGTATTAGTTTCAAAATAGAAATATGTGCAAAAAGTTCAAAGGATAATTTGATCATATTACATTAAACATGACCTAATGAAATATTTTTTTTTTTGATTCAGACCTAATAGAATATTCAAAAAGTAGATGAGTTAGATAGAATAACATACTTAAAAATGAGATTGATCAAAAATAACCCCTTTTTCAATTAACATTCATTTGTTTAATTTTCAATTTTTTTTTGAAGAATAAGCTAGTGAATATTGAATCTCATATTTGCGCACTCCAAATTTCAAGTTGTGCCCATTAAATCAACTTCTTGAAATTATTAAAAAGTCACTTAAAAGGAATGATCCTTGTAAATAAAAATAAGAAATTAAAATTGAGGAGTTGACCTAATAACCAGTAAAATGCTGCTAATGGATAAATATATATATAAAATCCACACACATAGCATCTCATAATTTTTCTTATTACAATTACTATGAAATGATGTAATAGAATATTTTTATTATAATTATACAATGAAAAGGATCACATTTCCTTTTTCACTCTTTTAATTTAATCTCAATCATTACTTCACCTTAATCACACTAATCGCAATTACCTTTTATCAATTGAGAAGTTATTTATTGTCTTAGCGGTAAATTTAAGTGAGGTTCCAAGTCAAATATTATTGCTTAAAATAATGGGTCTTGTTACTTGTTTGTCTCTTTTAAGGAGATAATTGAACATTTGTCTAAATATGAATCATGTGGAGCAATACTCCTTGGCAGAGGCGGAGGCACTCAAGGCCCATGGGGGTCACGTGCCCCCCTTGAGATTTTGGATTTTTTTTTTTTAAACATAAAGAAAATATTTTACATAAAAAAATTTATAAAAATATTATTTAAAGTGAAATGTTAATGATATTTTTAAAATTATGAGAACAATAATGGTTATTTTGATTGAAAATAAAGAAACTATGATAAGTTATATTATTATTTATAAAAATTTCAATATAATGGTGATGTCTATAATTATTGACATGCAAACATAATTAACCTTAATAAAAATATATGAAATTTATTGGATTGTTACGTATATTTGACATGTAGAGTTTGTCCTCAATATGTTTTTTTCCATTCATAACTAAAATGACCACTATATAAATTATAGGAAAATTTACCCATAAGTCCTAGTTTTTGAAACGTTGAACCATTTAGTCCTACAAATTTTCTTATGCTCCATTTAGTCCCATTTTTACATCAGCATGATGTAAATGATGTAAATGATCTGATGTTTCATTCTATAATTTCAAAATTTATTGAAATCTGATGAACATTAGATGTTTTTCATCCTATATTTTCAAACATTATTGAAATTTGATTAACATTAGATGTTTGAAATCTAATGTTTGTAACATGACTCTGATGTTATTAACATTGTATCTGATGTTATTAACATTGTAATGAGACCTTTCAGTCTATAAGAAAATTTTTAGGACTAAACAGTGCATAAGTTATTAATTTGGGATTTATTGGTGCATCCCCCTAAATTATAATCAAGTAACACATCTTTAATTATAAAAAAAAAAAGTAAAAAATTACAATAGGTCATAACTAATATCAAAATGAGTCATAACTAACTATTACTTGATATATAGTAATAGCCAAAATAAGAACCACAAGAAGTTATAACTAAATTATATCTAACACTATAATGTGTCATAACTAAAGCCCACGAAAATCATAATTACGACATATGATAAACAATTTTTTTTATAGTGTGTTTTATAGAATTTCTCGACATATGAGATATTATTTCTATCTCAACTTATCTTCTTTTTTAATTTTTCAATCTACCTATAAATAGTTACTCCCCAGTATTTGTATAAAATTTAATTTCAAATCCTATAATTTAAAATTCACATTTATCCAAATGGACTCTTAATATTTAAGTTTAGTAATATCTCATTGTTGTTTATCATAAAAATAAAAAATAAAAAAATTGCTTGGTTAGAGTTTTTCAAAAATACTTTTTAAAAAATTCTACTTTCTTATTTTTTGGGTTTTTTTATTTATTTTTATTGAATTTTTTTAATTTTTAGACATATCTAACATAAATATACTTAAAAAGTAAAAAATTTGTGAAAAAAACCTTTTAAAAATTCACTAAATACTAAAAATATAAAAAAAAATTATATGAAAATTCTGTACATTATTTGTATTTTTGTGTATTTATTAATTTTTTAAAATATTTTTTTACAAACTTTTTAAATACATCTAAGTAAAATTTATCTAAAAAAGTAAAAAAAATATTTTTAAAATTTTAAAAATATTCACTAAAAATAAAAAAATACAAAAACCAAAAAACTTAATTTTTCAAAAACTTAATTTAAAAAAACTCAAACCAAACACAGTGATATTATTATTAATTTATGTCCCCTCTCCATCAAATTCCTGACTACGCCGCCGCTCGTCGGAATGAATAATTTCTCTTTATCAACGATTCTAATGATTGACAACTGAAAAAAATAAAAAATAGGAGGAATAGTCTATGGTGTGAACCTGTGAATACCATATGTATCATATTATAAATTAGTATAATTTATCATAAAATTTTATAATATTAATTATAAAATATGTAATTTCATCATAAAATAGTGTAATAAAATATCAAAAAAATTGTAATTAATGTTACACATGTTTATGACTTGGTTACGATATTTTTTATTATGTCAATTTGTAATGAGATTATATATTTTGTGATTAATATTACACAATTTTATAATAAAGTTATGCTAACTTATGATAAGATGCATATGGTATGTACTCCTAAGAGGATGCACGCCATAAACTTTCTCTGGAAAATTCTAATATACACATCCCTGAAAAGGGGTGCACCATATATATATATATATATATATCTAGTTATGACATTTTCTTCTTTAGTTGTGATCAAATTTCTTCTTTAACTATGACAATATTTTAGTTATGACTCCTGAAATTTTTTACTATATTTCATGCGGTGTTTGATTATGATTTTTTTTTTTTTAATTTTGAATTATAACTCAAAAAATATAAAATTATATTATTTTTTCTTTAATTATAAAATATATATGATACACAATCTTTCCCAAATATCTAAGGGTTGGTTTGGGATGTTTTAAATAAGCGCACTTTTTGAATTTTTATAAAAAGATGTGTAAAAAAATAAAAAAGAGATATTGATTGATATGTCCCAAATAAATACACTTACGCAAAAAAATATACTTATATAATTTAATCCAAACAAAGCATTAAATCACCCATCTCAATGGTACTATATACCTCACTACACTTTTTCAACCCCACCCTTCGCTTCATTTACTCATACATAGGGGTGCAACTCGGGCGGGTTCAGGTAGGTTGGGAGGTTGTCCAAGCCCAACTTAAGTTGTGCTAAGATCTGTCCAGGCCCGCCCAAGCCCGAATTGTAACTCGAGATTACGTGCCCAAGCCCGACCCGAGTTAAACTGAATTGACCGAGTTGCTCGAATTTTATTTTATTTTTTTGCAGCTACATTATTAAATTATTAAAATTTGACTCTATTTAATTTTTTTTATATATAAAAAATCATTAATACTATCAAAACAAATAATTCATAAAATGTAAGAGAGATGCCGCTATAGTAGTCTTTACAATTTATGAGTGAAATTTTTTTTAAAAAAAAAGTAAGATTTTATATTATTTGTATATATAATATACATTCAATATGATTTAATAATCTAAATTACTTTAATATCATGTAATGACTAATAATTTATATATATTTAATATTTTTATATATCTATATATGTCTAATTTGGATTTCGGGTTGCTTGGATTGTTTGATATCTTTGCCACAACCCGTCCAAATTTAATTCAGGTTTCTAAATTTTTGTCCAAATCCGTACCAAATTTAAAAATATCTTATCTAAACCCTAAAAAAATTCAGACCGAATTCGAATTGCTCGAATTGAGCCCCGCCCAAAATACACCCCAACCCACACGCCACAATTCCCTCACAATTCCTACGGCCTCCCAGTCCAGATCTCCCCACATCCACAACCGCGACCATCCCCACTTTTCCCTACCTTTTTTGTTTTTTTCCTTTCATTGCTAACGATGGTTCAATAACTAAAAAAATGAAATTAAAAATGAGGTGATTTTAACATTTGTTTTTGGATAAAAATATTCACCGCATTTTTTTTAGTGTTTGATATAATAAAAAATACAAGTCAATTGAAAATATTTTTTATAGTTAATAAAAATAAGTCTATTTAGATAGAAAAATATTTTTTAAACTAAAATTTTATTAATGTCACCATACCGCCACCACTACTCTCACCTAGGGATAGATATTGACCCGTTGGCCCGTCAAACCAGGTTAGCCCATCCCTATTTTTCTAGGACTTAGGAAGGTTATTTTAATCCATAGGACATGGCTGGGCTGGACTAACATTTTCAGTCCGAAATATGAGTGGGTTGGATTTAAAATTTATACTTTTAACTTAGTCCGGCCTGTTAGTAAATTTTTATTATTTATAATACAGTAACATATATATTTTTTGTTTGGACCTAAACTTCATCTTTATTGCTTTTTGAAACTTACATTCATGGTGATGTGTGATTGAATTTATTTAAGAAATTCTTCAATTTATATACAAAATCTTTCAACTTATATTGATGTCAATATATTTATTTAAGAAATATAATATGTGATTGAATTTAATTATGGAATGTTTTAAGTTTTTTTAACATATAGTCCGATGTGTGGGTTTGAGATTTACTATTTTTTTTTGGACCAAGCTTGGGCAGGTATAGAGGTTTGATGCTAGGATTGGGTCAGGTTTGGATAGACACAAAGCCTCTTATTGTGTAGTATCGACCCAACTTGGCTTGATGTTTGTCTACCCCTACTCACCTCCACCACTACACGACTATCACCACGGCCACCATTGCTGCCACCATTATCGCCGCCATCACCCCTTTATCATGCCACAACCTCCACCTTTGTTCGACCACCACCACCAAATATAGAAAAATATTTTCTTCAAAAAAAAATTCTATATTTTTTTAATATTAAAAAATATTTTATGCTTAAATAAACGGAACTTAAAGAGTAAATTAGACAAGATTACATTATTTTTTTTTTTGGTAAGTAGAAAAGTTTAGGAGGAGGGGAGGCTACCCCATTCCAGGGCCAGGGAAAGCGTTACGCAATATCGCTCCACCAACAAATGACTGCCGGCAGTGGGACTCGAACCTAAGCCAAATGGGCGAAGGGGACGATCCTTACCAACTAAACCAACCCTTGTTGGTGACAAGATTACATTATTGAGGACTTTCTACGAGTACATTTTGTCCACATTGAAATATAAAGGATTTCCTTGCTTGCATGTTAGTTGTCCACCTATTGTTAGGATTTCAAATCAGCTACCAATAATAGATTTATAAGTTTTTTGGGCATGCTACTCTTGCAAAGCGATTTTAAAATGTTTTCTACCTAAAGATCTGTATAATTTTGGTATGAGAGGCAACCGCTAGGTCAAATATGTGAGTATGGGATCACATGGCTTGTGTCTCTAAAGATCTGTATAATTTTGGTATGAGAGGCAACCACTAGGTCGAATATGTGAGTAATCACATGGCTTGTGTCTTGATGGTTCAAAAATAGCAGAAGAGGTGACTTATAAATTGGATTAAGATATTTGCCAAGGTAACATATACAGGTAGGTGAGTGAAACCATCAAAAGAGAAGCCTATTATTATGTTAATGTCGATAGACTGGGACACTATAGACATTGGTTGCAGAGCATGGTTGTATGGTACAATCTCACATCAGTTAATAATAGACTTGATCATATAAATACAAGCTTTTTTTGACACCCTTTACTGTAAAACGATTTTAAAGATAAATTTATCCAAAAATTTGTATGATGCACACTCTACGAGAGAGGTTTCAATCCAACACCATTTGATGGAGTCATACTAGGCATGGAAGCAAAAGGGGATGGTAGTATTGTTGGAAAAAAGAGTAATAAGTGGTGGATAAGGCATGCAAAAGGGGTAGGGTAGCGGCAATGGTGGAGAACTAGTGGTAGTGATAGTAGAGGTGATGGAGCTTGGGTTGGGGTTGGTGGTAGTAATGATTGTCATGGTCACATATAATAAGGTAACTTTTAGTATCACACACCTAATTCTCAGTGCATGCCTTTTCTAAATGTATACAATTACAAATTCAAATATTTATTTCTTTGTCCAATATACATGTTTATATAAAAAATAATCTTACTATCAATCTTAGAAACTCTAACCTTAACTATAGTTGGCCAGTCACCGCTACCACCATCGATCTTTTCCTCTGAATTCCCTAACTTCTCTTATACTCTTGTTTGCTTCTGTCACTCTTTTCTTTCAACCACCACAACCCCTTCCCACCATCCATGGATACTCTCCACTTTCCTCCTACTATATACTAGCTTTCTTCTACTATCTACGACCATCCCAAGCCTTCTCTCAGAGAGAGGGTCTCACATGGGAGGGGGTTTGCATTAGGAAGAGAGAGGTTTGAGATGTTGGATAGTTCGCAATGGTATGGTTTGCAATAGTAGGAGTTTTGTAATAGACAAGTTGACTTTTGGTAACGCTAATAATAGGGTTAGGTTGGTTTTAGGATAAAATCATCAACAAACTCATTTTTGCTGGATTGAAAAATGAGAAATTTTCATCTTGCCACTAACTCACCTATTTTAAAAATTGACAAATTAGTTGAATATTGTAGTGGATTCAAACCGGTAATTTAATTGGGTTGGACGAGCTAGAAATATAAAATGAGAAGCAACATTATTTTTTTTTTTTATAGGAGGAGTGTTAGAAATTCACAATTCATTTATAATGATATAGTAAAGAAGTTATATTTTATATTAAGGCCTTGTTTGGCAAGTTAACATTTTTAGTCAAAAAGTCAAAAAATTATTAAAAAAGTCAAAAAACCTATAACATATACTAAAAAGTCAAATATTTCATTTTCTTTTTACTTTTTATACATTTTTTTTGTAAAACGCTAAAAAATCATCTCAAATATACTAATTTTTTTTACCTCATATTTTAATTAAAAAGTTACTAAACTAGTCTGGTCCTAAATGAGGCCTGGCAACAGATTATTTTAATAATTTTTTTTATTTTTTACGAAAAAATATATAGAAAAATAAAAAGAATGATATAATAAATTATAATAAATTTTTGATTAAAATTAAAGACTACCAAACGAGATCTAAATATGTAACAAATCAAATTACATTATTATAAGGGAATTTATGAAATTTTTTTTGAGGGGGTCAAACATTTATCTTGTAGCGGTGGAAATAATTGGGAAACAAGTGAAATGGAAGGTTTCTCTAAATTTTCCTTTTATTTATTGTAATGGTGAAATCTTGAGTATTTTTTTTTTTTTTTTCCTTTCCCATAAAACGAAAAGTAGCTTTTAAATTTTAAAACGAAATTCATGGGACAAAAAATAACGTTTATAACAAGTTCAGAACCCTATCCACTCCACTTTTACTTCCACCTCTTTTCTCTCCCCTCTCTCTCTAGATTAACACTTCCTCACATTTCTCCTCCCTCTCGCCTAACTCTTAACTAGTCTTCTTCTTGAGTCTAAACCAAGGCTCTCTCTCTCTCTCTCTCTCTCTCTAAAACTACAGTCAGAAACCTCCGCTGCTACAGGAATGGCGGACGAAATTGCCCTCAGTTTTTCAACAAAACTTCCAATTTGTTAACTTCTCTTATCTAGATTCTATCAACCGTCAAAGATCCTCTCTTGTCTCTCACCGCCTTTCTCCTTCCTCTGATTGCGCTCTCTTCCCCCTTTCTCTCTCTCTCTCTCTATACGTTTATGGAGGTGATTTAGGTAGGGTTCACATATACATATATACATATAGATAGAGATAGAGATACAAGTGAGTGTTTGTGGGTATGGATTTGGTTGAAGGAGTCGGCGAGAGTTCGTCGCCGCCTCGGAGTTTTGGTAGTTTCGGTGGGTATGATATAAGAAACGATGTGTATAATCGGTTGGTAGAGAGTGGAAACGAAGAGGCCGTGTGTAATCCTGAGTTTCGTGAACTATTAGATGCTCACTTCAATCGGTTACCTTCTAGGTATTCTCTTTCATCATCATTCTGATTTGTTTGTATTCAATACCGGTTCATCTAATGAGATTTCAAAATTTATCTCTATTCTAATTATTCTGTTTGGTGTGTGTGTGTGTGTGTGTGTTTTTTTTTTTTTTTTGTAATACAAATATATATATATATATTTATGTTCTTATATTCTTGTGTGTGCATGTACGGACATACATATAAATCTGCTTGGTGTCACTTGTTTTATTTATTTATTTATTAAGAAAAAAATTAATTTGTTTCAATTTATATAAATTAGTTGGATTTGTAGGTTTATTAGTGTTCAGATTTAAACAAGGGCATCATTTTTAGATGTTATATATAATGTAGGATTCAGAAAATTTCAATGAATTCGCATGGTATTATTAGATTTGGTGAAAAAATTATCGGCTTTTGGAATTTTTATATATGCCTCCATGGATGTGGGTTTTGAGTAAGAAAGGGAATTTTGTTTCAGCTATGCAAGAACCTGTTAGGATCTTGTTGATTTGTATGTTCTTTTTGTTTCAGCTATGGGTTGGATATTAATATGGATAGGGTGGAAGATATATTGTTGCATCAAAAGCTTCTTGTCTTGGCGAAGGATCCAGATAACAGACCAGTTTACCATGTCCGTTTTCTCGAGGTACAGCTTTCATCTGACCAAATAGTAGATTTTCTTTGCTAAATTGTTTTGAAAGGCAACTGTAATAATGTAATTTTTTTTTTCCCTTCTCTCTTACCATAAAAGAGGGATGTTCAGTTTGACATAGCAATCTTATTAGAATATATTGGAAAACTGCGTATTACCTTGTTCCTTTACATATTCATTAGTTTCTTTGCTTTTAACTTAAGGATATCTTTATATATGCATAAATATGCTTGAAATTTTCTCTCTTAATTTGTGGTGGATCAAATCATAGTATTGCTGGATAGAATAATTCATATTTTATTTCATTCAAGGGCACCAAGAGCGGTAACCCTTGTACGCACTGTTAGGTAGAATGACTTAGTTTTTTTCTTTATTTTTTTTTGGTTTCTTCTGCTCTCTGAAATCAAAATTTCAATCCCAAAAAAAGGGAAAAAAAAAGAAAAAGAAAAAAAAAAGGCATCCTTTAAAGGTCCTCCAATAATATCAACCCTCCTGGGTGAAAAAACACGCAGTGGGGAAGCATGTCCAAATGGATGCAATGAAAACACTCTTGTTTTAGTTAAACAATCAGCCCCTTCAATTTTCAACCTTGCCTTCCGTCATTGCTTCACTTCTGCGATAAATCACAAATTCCTGCTGTTTTGCATCAATTGGCCATATTGCCAAGAATATATTATGATTGAATAAAATGATGAATGATTGCCAAATTGTTCCTTCAACTGAAATTTGCTAACTGTGTTTGAAATGTTTCAAGATGCTAAAGTTTTATTGATGACCGGTTCCCAATGGCTTTGAGACATGAGTTATATGGCCATGCTGATCCCTAAAATACCCATAGTATTCCAAAGAAGAAAGCATCAAACTTGAACTTAATTCGTGCTTTATTAGAAGCATGCACGCACGCCACTTCTTAAGATAAATGCAACAATGCAAGAGGTTTCATCAATTGCTCTATTAGCTGGGAACCCAGATTGATCTAAAATTTTTATGCTCCTTGTTTAAATAACCCAAATAATGCCATAGAATCGCAAGACTGAAGACTGTACTTTGGACTATATGCCTAAATGTTTAAAGTATCTGTGTCGAACACTTGACACTAGTGTATATTTGTGTATGATGTATTTGGTTGATCATGCTCACTTTATATTGTATTGATTGAGTTTAATGTATGATAAGGCATGAAGGTTATATATCCATATTACTTGATAAACACCATTTTACCTTAGAAATAAAAAAAATAAAATATTTAGTAGTCTCAATGGCCTTAGACATAGGTGTTAGAGGAATCCGATGCTTAGACATGCTCATGTTCACCTCCCCAAGTTTTTGAAAAGAAGTTGACGGAAGAGGAGATATTTGAAGGAGCTGCCTAGCGTAAGAAGTGCTGATATGGATACTAGGACATTGATACGATGCAACATGGACATGCTAACAACTTCGCACAACAATCCACAAAAATTTAAGATATGTAGATTAGGACCCGAAAACAAATAAATCTACATATCCATACCTGTTCATGATAATAATAACTATTTTTTTTTTCCCCCTTTATGATACAAACAATTTCTACTTTATTATATCAAAATAGTAAGATATCATTTTTCAGATTCTATATGTTATAAAAGAATGCGAACAATAAGTCCTAAAATTTATTTTAAAAAGTTATATTCATAAATAAATAAATTGGAAGTTTTAGGGCATGTTTGGTTTGTGTCTCAAAACATATTTTTGGAGAAAAAATTTCAAAAACATGTTTGGTTGAAATTTAAAAAAAAAAATTCCAATATCACTTTTCTCTCTACTACACATTAATCAATCACTTTTTCTCTTTCCTTCTCAATCACTTTTTCTCTCACACCCACCTATTCAACTACAAAAAAATATCAAATCATCTCAAACTCCAAAACTATTTTCAAAATATACAACCAAACAAATTTTCAACTTTTCTATACTCTCTCCAGAAAATTATTTTTGAAATAATATCTCAAAACACAAACCTAACAAGGCCTTAGATTTTTGGGTTCCTAAATTTAAAAAGCCTAAAGGAGAATAGATTTTTGGGTTCCCAAACTTTCCTGAAGAACATTTTTGTATTATTTCCCTATGATACTAGAAGTCCTAGTTCTTTCTTCCATTTAGTTTGGTTTTGTGATTTATATCTTAGTTTCTTGCTCTCTTTTTCATATATCTTCTATCCTTCCTCTGTTGTGTATTTCCGTGTAGAATTTCTTGACCAAAGCAGATGGTGATGATGAGCAACAAGAAGTAAGTGTTCCTTCTACCTCCAGACGATGTTGTAATGCTGACAGTGAAGGTGTTGTGCCATCTCATAACAGGTGTTAAAGCAATTTTGATATTATAATTTTCAGTGTTTCCTCTTTATCTCTGTGTACATGTTTGTAAATAGTAAATCTTTATAATACTACCAAAAGAAGAAAAAGTCTGTGTAGGTAGTATAACATTATAGCATGCGGCTTTCTAACAATGGTTTTAGTTTGTGTTGTTTTGTTCTCCATCCATGCAACTTATTTCTTATTCATTTCACTTCAAGTAGAAGCAGGGATTATGAGAGTGAGTTTGAACCCTGCTCTAAGCTCGAGGACCTAAATTTGGATGTTAGAAAGAATTCCAATGACATAGAGAGAAGATTTCTCACAGAGAGCTTTTCTAGAAGGTAGTTTCAGCAAACTTTTGTCATCCTCCTTTATATGAATCATATTTCTTAAGAATTAAAAAATATCAATACTGCCATACCTTTCATTGTTAGCTCAATGATTTTATTATGCAATATTCAGAATAAGAAAATATCAATGTTGATTGTCAAAGTAAGGGGCAGAAAAATTACAGAGGTGTCAGTCAACATAAAAAATGGTAAAAAATGAAAATTATGGAAATTATGACTGGAGGTTGAAAACTTCAATGAAAAACAATTGATTGTGAGCTTTCAAATAATTTGCATTGATAACTACAACAAGAGTGTGACCTATAGAAGTAAACTTTGAATTCCAGTGGGCATATTGATAATTTTCATCAAATACCAGTACTACATCATAGCAATTATCCATATAAAAGGCCATGTTCAAGCATAGCTGATTTATTTGGTGAGAAAAAGGTTCAATATCAAATATAATTTTTTTAAAAAAGGGTTGGGGGTGGGGGGCTCAATATCATATAGAGTTTCTAGTGGGCCCAACATGCATCACTTAATGATTGTTTTATGAATGACTTTCGTGGTCACATTCTATTCACATTCTTATACTTGGTGTTTTCTGATGTTAAGGTTGCTGTATAATTTGATGTGTATAGTTGTGAAGGGGTTTCCATCATCTGTAGTAGTGGCAAATAAAGCACATAGATATTATACTCAGTGTTTTGTGATGTGAAGGCTACTCTATAATTTGATGTGTGTAGTAGTAAAGGGGTTTCTATCATCTGTATTAGTGGCGAGTAAAGCACATGGATAGCACGTAATATTTCAACAAGATCATGGCCCTATTTGGTAAAGCTGTGGAAAAGTGCTTATAGCTTATGCCTAAACAGCTTATAGCTTATAACTATAAACATAAGCTGATTTTTGACTTATAAATTAAGCATCTCCTACCCCACTCAAAGAATAAGCTGATTTTTGACTTCCAAAAAGTTATAACCTATAACCTATAAGTTATAAGCTATAAGCTAAACCAATCACATCAAAATAACTTAAATTAAGCTGAAAACTGAAATAAGCAGCTTTTAAGCTGCACCAAACAGGCCCCATATCTTATTGGGGCTAGGTAAACCTGCACATATCCGTTTTGGCTGATAATCTGTACTTGCTTGTAGCTTGACCATGAAGTCCTTTATTTGAAATGATCCCATTTCATTGTCAAATGCTGGTTGACACCACAAGTTTATGTAAGTGAATGTGTTGGGGTTGCCCTATCCTGATATGTGGATTCACTCCCTGAGAGTGATGGTATTCATCTCGTGCGGTATATGTATCAACTTTTGTATCACCAGTGAATGGCTCATAGTTGTCTGACACTGTTGTTGCTCTCTATCCTCCATTACCTCCTCTTCTGTTCCATGCTATCTTTCTTTTGATTGTCTCTCAGCCCCTTTGATCTCCTCCTCACCTTGCACATGTCAGTGGTAATGATCTTATGACTTTGATGTTGCCCTGTTGTATGAAGGCTCATCTTTTGAGCTGCTATAGCAACTTGAGAATAATCTTGTTCATGTCTGGGATCCTAATCCACTGATGTATTCTCATCCTGCTAATAGCCTAGTTTGCCAAGAAATCCCAAAGGTGATTGGCAGCACTATCTCCATCATTATCCTTTTATCACAATTTATATCAGTCATTATCCCTGTGTACTCTTATTGTACCTTATTTTTCTCTCAATAAAATTCATTTTTGTTGCTGACCAAAAAAAAAAAAGAAAAAAAAAAAAAAAATTCCCTCTGTATCTTTTCGTAAGCTAATTATTCTCATATATCATCAACCAATTAGCTGCCGTTATTAAGTGCATACAACACAACATATAACTTTACAGTAGTGTCTGTAGGAATTAGTTACAATATGATTCCTAATATTTTTGTTTTTCATGGCAACAACAGACAATAATGTCATTTGTCTTCTTTCATATCAGATCATTTTAGTGTGGAAAGAAAAATCTTTCCATTAAACAGTTTCAGGGGAATACAGAGTAATCATTAGCCTCACCTCATTCTTGAAATGACTTCTTCCAGGAAAATTTTGGTTTTCCCTTTAAGATTTATGGACAGTATCTAGTATACAAGAATCCTCCATATACCTTTGTATTGGTAGTCTGGTTCAAACCACCAACTCCATTTTAGGTCAAGTCTAATGTAATTAGTCTATGTCCAGAGTAAGAAAATCTGCAGCTGCTGCCTGAGGATTACAAGGAATGATTAAACGCTTTACATGTCGCATGTGTAGGGAGCATCCATGATCTATCCTGTGTGGTGTTACCATTTCAATTTGTATATATTTCATTAAAAAGTACATGTATATACATTTCCCATGTTGCAGTTTTTTTTCCCCGAATTTATGTTAGCATCTATGATGCACGGACACGGACACGGACACCGACACGGAACACGATATGGACACACAGACATGCAAAATTTTAAAAAATGGGGGATACGACACGCTGTTTAATATATATAATTTTATTTATTTATTATATATCTATATTTTTTTTAAAAAAATCATTGGTTTCTATAAAATTACAATAATAATAAAATTATTAAACAGTTTACCTAAAAAAGTTTTTTTTTTTCTTTAAATAAAAATAATTTGTTTTATAAATTTTAATAAAAACATGGATATAAATAAATTAAAAAAAAGAAAAGAAAGGAAGGAAAAGAGACAAAAAAGGGAGAGAAATAGAAAAGAGGGGAGAGACAGAATAAATAAAATCAGAGAAGAGAAGAAGAAGAAGACAGAAGATGAAGAGAAGAAGAACATACAAGAAGACGAAGAGAAGAAGAAGAAGAACAGAGAAGACCAAGTTGAAACAGGTTAGGGTTTCTTCTCTCTTTCCTTGATCTATCTCTCTCTTTCCCTCGATCTGTCCCTCGATATGTCTCTCTCTTTCTGTCTCTCTCTTCCCTTGATCTGTCTCCCTCTCTCCCATCGATCTATCTCTGGTTCTCTCTGTCTCCTCTCCAATGGGTCCAGGGCTTCTTCGATCCACACCTGCCTGTCTAAAACGTGTCATCGCGTGTCCGACTCAAAAAATTTCAAAAAAAGAATGAGACACGTAAGGGAGAGTGTCGAACATGTGTCCACAGCGTGTCCGTGTCCGACACTCGTATGTAGGCTTGAGGGACGTGTCCGTGCTTCATAGGTTAGCATCAACCTTTTATTTAAAAGGGGAAAAAACACTTATTTTGCTGCCAAAGAATATGGTGATTTGTCTATGGCAGTATTCTTGGCATAAAAGTAAGATTTTGCATATACTACTACCTTTCATACATGAAGTGAGTTGATCATCTATGATGTAGGCAGGAAGTCTCACATCTTCCAATTCATGAAGTAATTTTTTCTACTGTTGACAAGCCAAAGCTTCTTAGTCAGGTAACTTTTTTGGAAGATTTGTTTATAGAAAAATAATTAAATTTGTGTTGTTTCTCTGATTTTATTTCTCAGTTTACATCTCTAAGAATATTATCGTTCTTGACTAATTGATGTTTGATCAAAGGTGTTCAAAGTCTTGTATGCATTTTTATGTAAATGTCCATGATCATACTTCATGTTTTCTGTGATCTGATTTTAATCTGGAATCACATGTAAAACATCTAAAAACTGATGTCATGAATTGGTACCTTGGTGCCTGACCCCTCTGTTGCCTACAAACCAAAGCACATGCTTTTATGTGGTAGAGAAAGCTCCATAAGTTGAGGCTTATGGCTAAGGTGGAAGGTTTGTCAATGACATTTGCTCAAGGCTTCAAAAGTTGCTGGCCGCCATAATTCTTGATGTGGCGTGTTGTGGTTGTGATATGTAAAGGCTGTAGCGTAACGGTTATGGTAATCGAAACCGTGAATTTTTAAAATTTTTACTGATATGCCTATTTTTTTATTTTTTTTTTTAAAATCACATTTATTAGGGTTTAAAATAGATTTTGATCAATTTTTGTTAAATTTTAAGTATATTTTATATTTTTAAATCACTATAAAAGGGGCCTTTTACATTTTATTTCAATAGTTAATAACTTTAAGAATAATTGATTTCAAACGTCTATAAAATTATTTTTGACTAATACCTGAACTAACTAAATAAAAAAATGTTTATAATTATTAAATGAAATGATTATAAAAAAAAAATTGTGCCATAAATAAAAATATTTTTGAGCTAATGATTTTTTTTTAAAATAATATTTTTTTAGACAACACTTTATAGCTAACTAAATTAAATTATTTACAATTAAGTATTAAATAAAATAATTATAAAAATAAAAATTGTGCTATAAGCAAAAAAAATTTTTGAGCTACTGATTTTATTTTTAAAGACATTTTTTAGATAACACATTATAGTAAAAAAATAAAATTTTTTATAATTAAATATTAAATGAAATGATTATAAAAATAAATACAATCATTGTTTATATATTTTTTATTTTACATGCTAATGTAATAAAATAAAAATTAAAAAATAAATTATAAATTATAAAGAAAAAAAAATTCATACAAAGTTTTTTCTCTGGATTCGGATCACTTGAGTATTCGTTATTTTTCTTGTAAAAAGAAGCTATTTAAAATATTGTAATGGTGTGTAACTTGCCGTTACAGCCGTTACAGTACCGCTACAACCATTACGTAACACCAAAACAACCGTTACACATGTAAATTTTCGTCACACAACAAAAGTGGGTGTAACAAGTAGCGCTTACCAACGCAACCGTTACGTAACACCGCTTTTTGAAACCTTGATTTGCTTCTTGTTGGTCAATAGACTCAATACTAGCTTATTTATGTGTATTTCTTCTGTTAGGAATTTTGTGCCAATTTTTATGGTTTCAAATGCACTTTGCATTCTTTGGTGGAATTATGGCATTCACAATTCAAGTTACGCGACAATCTGAGTACGCAATACGTATCTTTTCTATACAATCTGATATGAATTGTATGATACGTGGTGTGACAAGTATGCGACACGTATGCATTTCCATATGATACAATATGTTTCGTGTATTGTAAGATTTTGACAACACTGGTGGTAGCAAATGGGTTTCATTGTTTCTGCTTTGCATTTCTTTCAAGTTTCACTACTGTTAAATGAAAAGTCTGGAATCTTATAGTTAGAACTTTGATATGTTTGTGTCAAAATTTGTGTTTATTTAGAAGCAGATTCTAGTTAAGGCCATTAGATGAAAATTTCATGCCATTTTGTGGATGATGACTGTGTTTTCATATATAGATTTCTCACTTCACTTCATTAGGGGTGTTGACGTTATCATCCATTTGGTAGACTTATCTTTTCTTTTTGTTCTTTTTTATTTTTTACACTTACTGTTGACTTCTAACTCTGTCCCATTTTGTTCTAGCTTTCTGCTTTGCTTTCTGACATAGGACTTAACATCCGTGAGGCGCACGTGTTCTCAACTACTGACGGTTATTCTTTGGATGTATTTGTGGTGGATGGATGGCCTGTTGAGGTATTTCTTAAATTCTTTTGTAACATCTTTATACTAATACTGCTTTGCTTTTGTGCTATTTTGTTTCCCATATTTAAATAGTTTGGATCCACTTCTTCTAAAAATGTTTATGCCATTGCTGTCTCTATCTGTCATGGTACCTGCTTTTCTCACTGTAGTGTATTCTTTCCCCAATCTCTCTCAAAAAAGGCATAGAGAAAAAGTGATAAAAGAAATCAAAATAAAAGAATCCTACACACTGTTACTTTTGCTGTTGTATAATTAATGTTCTCTTTTATGTGCTTGCTCTGCAAATATTCTTTACTACCTTGTTGGTGGTATGTGAATGCAAGAAAAATGTTTATTTTACTGATATTACATCTCATCTGGGTGGTTGTGTAGACTAACTGTGCTTATGCCGGGATAGTGAGGCCCTGTAATAAGGAGCATTGTGATTATATTTCTTTTATGACAGGGATCTGTGGTGAGTCCAAATGTTGCTGACTTTGCAATGTTGTGGTCAGGATACGGAGGGATTATATAAAGCTATGGAGAAAGCAATTGCTAGAAATGAGGTAACTAATTTGTTTCCATTCTATGATTAATTGCCCCTCCACCCAAATGTGCTCGAGTTTATGGGCTTTCTTGGACCAAATTCAACGAATTATGGTAGCTAGTGGCAACTGAATTCAGTATTTGAGAATTGACTTGCTTAAAAGTAGTTATATTGCTATAAGCTTTGATAGCTTTCCTGTTGGATTGAAACCATAAGTAGGAAGGACCTCCTTCTTGAGAGAAGGTAGGCAGGTCCATCTTAGTGGAAAAGGAAAGAATTTTAATGTAATTTATTTTTCCAGTCATTGTAGTTTTACTTGCATTATATTTTTAACTTTGTTTTCATAAAAAAGGGTTTCTTAGAAGACAGTATATTGTGCAGTGAGAATATGCCCATTGAAATATCTCAACCTATCACATTATGTTTCCAGTTTTGTGGCACAAATCACGATTCACATCTCACCAAAAGTTGCTGGCCGTCAGGTGCCATAAAGGCACTGTAATGGCTGTTATGGTTGACCCACTGTAAAGGTGGTTGTACACTTATAACGGGCACTTGCTTTTTTGGAGAGTGCTGAAACCTCTGCTTAATGGTGTCAATGTTTTCGGCCACCATTTACACATGTTGCACAATGGTTAATTGAACAGAACACAATGACCCACACAATATGTAAATGGATTGTCTTAAGACCAAGGTTTAACATTCTGGCCTAGGTCTTAAGACCATTTTTTAACATTCTCTGAAAAAATATACAGGGATCATGGGCTGGGTCTTCACAAATTCAATCAGCTGTGGAGAAAGCATTAGTGTCACAAGGAAAGTCTGGTGATTGGGAAATAGATAGAAGATTATTGGAGATAGGAGAAAGAATTGCATCTGGATCCTGTGGAGACTTGTGAGTTGGGATTCATTTTATGGAATTGTTACTTGTATCTGCTGTCCATGCCTGCATTCTCTCTCTCTCTCTCTCTCTCTCTCAGACACCTTTTTTTCTTGTGTCTTTAAAAAGGTATCGGGGAGTTTACCTTGGTCAGGATGTTGCCATTAAGGTCCTTAGATCTGAACATCTAAATGATGCTTTGGAGGATGAGTTTGCTCAAGAAGTAGCTATCCTAAGGTAAAATAATAAACAGCTGTTACTATGCAGACCATAATGTAGTTCATATCTAAGATTAATTACTCATGCATTGATGAGTTTTCTTGCTAGAAAAACACCATGGAAGTTCCCAAATATATTACTGTGCTTTTAAACAAATCAAACATAAATTTTAGATTTTAAGTGGTCTATTTCTTGCTATATATTGTCCTTCCAAGCTTCCATGATGTGTTTTATGCAAGGTAAAAAGCAAAAAGAGTTGATAAATTGAAGGCTTTGTTTATGAAATTCTGAACATTAATTTGTGTTCGATCCAGTTTGGTATTGTTTTCATTTTTGGCATTTTTTCTTTATATTTTTGGAAACAAAAACATTGAAAAGTTCTAAAACATCCATTGGTTTCATATTGTTCCATATTTGAGTGGAACAGTTTTGAAAAGTTCGAGAAAAAAAATTTGAAAGTGTTTTCCTAAAAAGGGATTTCTTTCGAAAACAACCATTGTTTTCAAATCGTTTAATTTTGGAGTTTAATTTTGAAGTGAAAACAGTTTTTAGAAGTTCGGGATGAATTTCCAAAAAACAATTTACCAAACAAGTTTTTTGTGTCATTCTTTTTTTCTTTTTTCATTTAATTTTTTTTATTATATATATATAAATTTTTTTAGAGCAACAAACAAAAATTAAAAACGATACCAAATGTTTCATTAGAAAGCTTACATCTTCTTGTGTTCCTATGAGGCTCTTCTACTCACAAAGATCTTAATATTTACATAAATTTGATTATGCTACGTGTTAACTAATGATTCACTCAACATAAAATTGTAACAACATAAATTATGTAAGATCCGAAGAGACTAATTTCAATATCTAATATGTAAAAGTTTAAGTCATCTTTCAGGCCATATGAACGAGAGCAGTTTTTTGATTTTTTCTGCTCATGCTTCTTAACTTGACGATTTTGTAATTTGTACACTTGCTAGTGCTTTGCGGAAATTTATGTCAAAACTAGCATGCACTGCCAAATAACTTAGCACGTTATCTCAAATGAGAATATTTCAGTAAGTCCCTTGTTCTTTTCATATTAGTTCCATCTGAGAAATCAGGATATAAGAGAGAGCCAATAACAAAAATTAATTAAAATAAAAAGGGTAATTGGGAGAAACCATGTCGCCCTTAAAGTTTTGCGAAAAAAGAGAGTTTGGTGGTGGGGTGGTGGTGGTGGGCTGGGGGAACACTCCTTGAAAACCAAGTCAACCTAAATTTATGTCATTTCGATTTAGGGTTGTGGAGAAACAAACCAAACCAGACCAAGTTGCATCCCTAAATTATTTACAGGCGTTTGATGATCCAAACCACTCTTTCTGTAATATCATTCTCATTATATGAAGAGGTATCTCCTAATTTTGGTTAGATGGTATCACAAAGCAATGCAATTGGCTCCTTTAACAAGGTAACATTGCAAAGAATCTTCTTGTGTAAGCAGTGAGCATCTGAAAGCCAAAGTACATTCTTACCATGCATAGGTTTCTAAGGCTTTGTTTGGTGGGTTTCAAAATATAGTTCCACACTCACTTTTGAGTGTGGTGTTTGTTTAGCTTTTTCAAAAATTAATTCTACTCACTTTTGAAAACTCTTTCCAAAGCGGAAAAATTTGAGCTAACTAGTCGTCCCACCGGACCTCTCACCGGTCGTCCAGCCGATTGACCGAAACAGTGTTTGGTTGTTTTTTTTTTTTTTTTTTTTTTAATTAATATATTACAAAAAAAATATTTGTGAAGTTTTTTTAAAATTTTTTATGAGTTTTGAATAGAATTTTGGATTATCTGTTTGGTTATGAGTTGTAAGTTTTTATATCAAATATCATATGTCACATCAGTCAATTCAAATTCAATTTAAAACTCTTTTCAAAACTCATAACCAAATAAAATTTTCACACTCAAATCATAATTCCAAAACTCAAAAATTCAAAATACAACTCTATTCTCAAATCATAATTCTAAAACTCTACCAAACACTACCTATTTTTTTCTGGTCAATCCAACAACTCAAATTCTGTTTACTTTTTGGCTAGGTTACTACGATATTCTTATAGTTCTAATATGGGGATCAATATCCTTGCTGTTTTTTGTGTGCAGGGAAGTCCAACATAGAAACGTTGTCCGATTTGTTGGTGCATGTACGAAAGCTCCTCATTTATGCATAGTAACAGGTACACAACCTTCTACAAGGTCACCATTTTTGCCTTCATCCTTCATAATTGGATATCAGTTGATGCACTGGTATGAAGGAATGAGCCAATTCAAGTTGAAGGTCTCAAGAGGACTAGAGGGATGTCAAAAAGGACTTGGGTTGCGGCCATGAGAAACGACATGATTTTCTTTGATTTATAACCATAGATATGATTTTACATGGAGCTCACTAGAAACAACTGATGCTTGTAGCTGACCTTGACCCTCATAATAGGATTAAGCTTGTTGAATTAGGTAAAGTAGCAGAGGCAGCCTTGGGTGGTTGGGAGCTGAGCCTTTGCTTTAGTGACAGTAATGGGTTTTGAGAAGGTGGTGCTAACGGAGACTGCAAGTGCAGTTGGAGATCCACTAGGAATGTTTAACAATAACCCTTGAATTACAGTTCAATCTATAGGCAAAGAATCAGTTGGGATAGCTAATCAGCTGAGACACTGATGATGAATTGACTTGAAAAATGAAGCAACCATCTATCATGAGGATTATCTTATGATTTGTGTTTCTGAGTTTACATGCATGCTAGTATTGCAATACATAAATTGCTTTCATTTCATGACTAAATCTTCTTTGTTGATGTTGTCTTATGTATCATTACAAGTTTCATTGAATCGTTCAGCTTCTCACAGTTTTAACTGCTGGAAATAGTTTACGTACATATTTTCCTGAAGTGTTTGTTTATCTATTTTCGTGCGATGATTCTTCTCTCCCACTGAAAGGGAATTTTTGTCTTCTGGTCTTGCTTGCAGAGTACATGCCTGGAGGAAGCCTTTATGAATATATACACAAGAATCACATTGTCTTGAATCTCCCTCAATTGCTTCAGTTTGCAATTGATGTCTGCAGTGGAATGGAGTACTTGCATCAAAACGACATAATTCACAGGGATCTTAAGACAGCAAATTTGCTTATGGATAATGACAAAGTAAGTATTTGCCAACATCATGATTAAATTTCCTTTGTTATCTCCTAAATACCAAGTATATAAATTTTCAGATGTTTAATTGTTCCAGCTGTTTTGCTGGATGTTGAAAGATGATTTACCTTTAAATCAGAACAATGGGTTAGTGAAAACTATTACTGTTCATTACATAAACAGTTATTATGTCTAACAGGTATAGCAGGATTCATTTGTGGCTGTTGACTTTCCTAGAGTTAATAAGTAGAAGTTTATGGAAATCTAATTTCACCATGAAAAAGACAGACTGAGGGACTGTAGCATAAGTCATTACAGAGTCTGCATGCATGGTCACAGTTTTGGTTTATTGTATCTTCAATTCCAAATGGCAATCTCATGTTCGCATGTATAACTATTCTTTTACCTTTTTACCTTATTTTATTGTTCTATGATTCCCTCTCTCTGTCTCTTATTATTATTATTATTTTGGCTAGGTTAATGTAGGGGGTTTGAAGGGTTATGCTAAAGATGTTCTAAAAATGACTGAAGGGTAGATCATGATAACATTGGATTTTTTGGGTTAAAAGTAAAGGATTTCTTGGTATTATCTTGAGTTTAATTGGGCTTAGTTTTTCTATTGTTGATGATCTTTATATCCTCATATCTCCCATTTAAATTAAGGCTATGTTTGGTTGGTAGGAATTAGGAATATTGATAATAATAAGATTCTGAGGTTAATGAAATTCTAGGTGCCGTTTGGTAACACTTACGTTTTCAGTTTTCTGTTTATATTTACAAAAATTTTAAAAACTCAAATAAAAACTTGTTTGGTAAAATTTTTGATTTATAAATCAGTGGTCTCAGTTTATAAATTTGGCCAAAAAATGAAAACACAAAAAATGTGTTTCCGTTTTGAGTTTTCAGTTTATTTTTTTTTTACCACCCAACACTAGCCACCACCCGCTACCATTTTCCACCACCGTCTTCCGCCACCACCACCCACCCGCCACTACCTACCTGCCAGCACCACCCGCCACCACCACCCACCAACCACTACCCACCTGCCACCCACTCGCCACCACCACCCACCCCTCGCCACCACCACCACCACCACCACCACCACCCACCCACCTATCATCCACCCGCCACTACCATCCATCACCCGCCACCACCACCCGCCACCTACTTGCCACCGCTACTCACCACCCACCTGCTACCACCATCCACCACCTGCCACTACCAGCCACCCGTCACTACTACTCGCCACCACCACCACCACCACCACCCACCATCCACCACCACCACCACCAACTACCACCACCCACCACCACACCACCACCTACCCACCACCACCCACCGCCACCACCACCCGCCACTACCACCACCACCCACTGCCACCACCACCATTGTCACCACCATCACCACCCATCACCCATCCGCTACCACCAACCACCACTCGCTATCCGCCACCTACCTGCCATCACCACCCACCACCCACACTGCCACCCACCACACCACCACCACCACCACCACCACCCACCACTACTACCCACCACCTACCACCCACCACCACCCACCACCACCACTTGCCACCATCACCCGCCACCCGCCACCACCCACTCACTACCACCCACCACCACCACACCACCCACCCACCCATCCACCATCACCACCCACCCGCCACCACCCATCATCCGCCACCCACCACCACCACCACCACTCACTCACCACATCACCCACCACCACATCATGCTCCACCACCGCCAAGACCACCCACCCGCCACCACCACCACCCACCCACCCACCACCACCACCACCACCACCACCACCCGCCACACGCGCCCATCCGCCATCCACCCACCACACTGCCACCACCACCATCACCCACCACACCCACCCACCACCACATCACCCATCTACCCACCACTCACCACCATCATCCACCCACCCACCATCACCACCCACCACCCATCCACCAACACCCGCCATCCGCCACCCACCACCGCCACCATCACTACCCACTCGCTACGACCCGCCACCGTCACCCACCACCACCACCCACCACCACTACCCATCCGCCACCACCACAGCCACCCACTGCTACCACCACCCGCCACCACCCACCACCACCCACCACTCCACCCACCACCACCCATCACCACCAGCTACCCACCACCCATCATCACCACTTTCTACCACCGTCTTCCGCTGCCACTTGCCACCACTTGTCATTTCTCAATCTTTTTTATATTTTTAAATTTTTTTAAATATTTGTCAATTACCAAACGTGTTTGTAGTTTATGTTTTTCTAAAAATAAACAAAAAATAAACAAAAACCAGTTTATAAAATTTTTGTAAATATAAACTGAAAACGTAAACGTTACCAAACACATTTGGGTTAAAAGTAAAGGATTTCTTGGTATTATCTTGAGTTTAATTGGGCTTAGTTTTTCTATTGTTGATGATCTTTATATCCTCATATCTCCCATTTAAATTAAGGCTATGTTTGGTTGGTAGGAATTAAAGACAGAATGAGATCCTATTACCAGGAATATTGATAATAATAAGATTCTGAGGTTAATGAAATTCTAGTGTTTGGATTGGTTAAGAATTTTCTAACGGGAAATGGTAAAATTTTAAATAATTTGTGCCCATGTTTCTTTTTTACACTTGAATGCTTCAAATATGTGAGATTCTCATGGGGTTGTGCAAGAATGAGGTTCCGCTTAGTGTTGTAATCCCATTTCACCTTAATAAGGTAACTTAGAATCACATTTCACGTCATACATGCAGTCAAATGGAATAAAGGAGACGTGAAATGAGATTCCTGTTATCCACGCATAAACATAGCCTAAGATTGATAGACCATCATGCTTCCTTGCACTTCTACTAAGGATTGGTCTAGCTAATGCTATTTATAGTTTCTGAATAAAAACTTGACATATGTGACGCAAATGGTTTATAGGCACTAACAACATTAATGATTTGTGATGTTTCTTAATCTATGATTTCTGTAATTGTGTTTCAAGGTTGTTAAGGTGGCAGATTTTGGCGTTGCTCGGTTCCAAAATCAAGGGGGTGTGATGACAGCAGAGACTGGTACATACCGATGGATGGCCCCTGAGGTTGAACTCTCTTTCATTTTCCTATGTCTTCTGCTTCATTAGCTTGATATGGTTGAAGACGAGGGATTGTGTGTGTGTTTTCTTTAATATTTCTTTTTCTACCTGGAGCTCGGAATCCTAATGTTAATTCTCATTGTAAAAGCTTTCCTGAGTTATCTGTTGACTAAGTTAGCCCCCTTATCCAATTGCTTGCAATAGATCCATTTGTTCTCCAATGATTGGTCGACATTGATAATTCGCAACAATGCTAAATGCGGAATGATTATGAGAATGGGTGATGGCAGTGTTTTAGAACCTGGACTGGACCAGGCAGTCAATGTAGTAAAATTGGGAGCAGGTCAAATGGTCCAGGCAATTTCATAAAAATCATTCTATTTTGACAAAATTGCTTGGATTGGTGGTTTAATCATTGATTAGTGTAAACTGTTCGTGCATTGATGGAGCTGCATGGTCCAATTAACTTTTTATATGTGACAGTTTTTAGGGCATGCTCAACCATACTTTCCTGATTGTTTTTGAATCTTGGCTCACTTTTTAGTGTGATTGATGATTGTCTATGAAGCACAAACACTTTAAAATAGGGGCCATAGCGGTGTCTGACACGTGGATATGTACGGGGCATGCCAAATGGTGTGTCCCTTTGATTTTTTTTTTTTTTTTTGGCAGGGGATACGCCGGGGACACTTGTCCAAATCTAGACACGTCAAGGGAGACAGGGACACGGCAGGGACCTGTCATTTAATTAATTGATTTTTTTTTTTTTTTTTTTTGCAAGGGACGTACGTCTCCAAATGTGGATGATCTATTAATTTGTTTAAATGTAGTGATTTATATATATATTGAATTAATGTTGGTTTTTATTAATTTTGATTGTTAGGTAACAGAATATTAATCTACATAGCAAATATATATAAAAAATAATAACTTGCCGTGTCCCTGTTCTCATTTTTTTGAAATCACCGTGTCCGTGTCTGTGCTTCATGGTGTATTGACATTGCAATTCTTATATTTCCATGATTCATGCACATCAGATAACTTTGCTTAGTATCATTTTAAATCTTCTGTATCTAACAATGTTGATGCATGCAATACTGGGTTGAATTTTTCGAGAAAACTAATGAAGTGCACTTTGTTTGATATTAGGTTCTGGACTCGTGCCATTGAATTGCACGATGTTAACCATTATTTGATGTTGATTCCCTAGTTATTCACTTCTTACTTTGATATCGTTTCTTACTTTGTTTCTCCATCAAAAGGTTATTAATCATCAACCATACGATCAGAAAGCAGACATATTCAGTTTTGCTATTGTTCTGTGGGAGCTTGTCACCGCTAAGGTATTTCCTCAATTTGCACCAAGCCTCAAATACCACTTTTGAGTATATAACTTCTCAATTGTGAAGATAAAAAAATCTTGTGAGATGATGATTATTTTTTGAGATTGCAGGTTCCATATGATACGATGACTCCTTTACAAGCTGCCCTGGGAGTGAGACAGGTTTGGTTGTCTGTATATCAAGTTATATCATAAGATAAAATATATAATTTACCATATTTTCTTTTACAAACTTCAATATATTATCTTTAAATTGATTTTTGTCTTCATGAAGTTATGAATGAATATTTTCGAGTGTTTTAAAAGCTCTATACTTTTATCATCCTCCCTGTGCGATTACATTGTAGTTAAATGCAATATTTCTACATTACAAACTAAACATACATCACAAAATAAACAGAACTTATAAACAGTACAAAAGAGTATATAGACTTAGTAATAGAACTAAACAATCATATATATCATGCAATAATACAGATTCAATGAATCAAAGCAGAAAATATAATAGAAATTTAAACAGAAAGATGTGGCTTGTGAGTCTCTGAGGCACACAATTACTGTCCTAAAGTCACTGTTCCCAGAAGCTAACTGCCACTCATTTGGTGTTCGCATCCACCAGGAGGAAAAACAACAGTCGGAATCGAGTTGTCTAGAAAACAGAGACTAGTAGGCAAATCCTCTTGAGATGAATCTGTGATCTCATTCAAAATATTTGTGTATCGGAATATCATTGTGTACTACTTTGTACTTCTGTAGCAGAAATACTCGATATATAGGAAAAACTTTTAAACAGATGAGAATAAAATCTCAATTAATATAAAAATTTGTAATATATTTGTATTTCAAAACTGTTGTGATATAAGGCCCTATAAATCGAGCTGAGCTGACTGAAATACAATAAAATTAGGGTTCATTTGGGAATTAGCTTTTTCTAGTAATTTTTTGACTTGTTATGAAAACATGTCCAGAAAAATAGAGAGAATAAGTTGACTTTTTGACTAATTTAGCTTGTTCCCAAACAAGGCCTTAGAATAGTGGAACTGGAATTTGGAAATAGAACTGCCGACCACGGCAGAGAAGAGTAGATCTAAAACCGTGAAAACAGACATGAAACATAGTCACTACTAATCAAGTAAATACCAGTAGTTGTCCCGAATGACTAATCAAGTATACCAAGAACAAAAACAGTTATGTTTGATGTGACTTATTTTTCCAATCAACGTGGGACATGAAGTTTTGAAACTCTTAAAAACACTACGAAGTTCCAACAAACAGTAGCAATGAAAACAAGACTTTAGTGTTTACATTGCTTGACATATACACAGAGTTAAGTTGGTAGGATTGAGAATGTCATGTTATGGCACTTCATCTGGTGACCACATTTTGTTCCTTAGTTTAACTCGTGATGGGAAACATATATATATATATTTTTGATCAACGAAAGTTAGTAATTAGTTGTTACATTAGTATCTTGGGGAGTCAAACTCTCACCCTTTCCTTGCAAGTACTTAATTGTTGCGCCCTATTCCACTTCTAAGAGTGGAACCCAAAACCTCCCTTTAAAAGAGACTTGGTGGCCAAAGAGCGAGCCACACACTAGAACTCCTTGGTTGATGGGAAACATATTCAATCTCATTAAGCTATTACTGATTCATTGGTGTGACGTTCAATACATTTACATTTTAATTTTAAAAATGAGGCAGCCAAACCAAGTCATGCATCAAGATATTATGGATTTTCAGAGTATTTTCTGTGACATCCTGATGCTTAAGCAGAAGAATTAGGAGCTCCAGAAGGGAACGCGCAAGAGATGAGATTGAACATCTAGTTTCAGACGTAGTTTTATTAACTGGAAGTAAAAATGAATGAAGAAAAAAAAAAAATTTATGTTGTTATCTTATCTGTGATGACATCATTCAAATAGAACAGTTGTCTTGGATAATCTTTGGATGCTATTTGTTGTGAAGTGAGAGTTGATGCTCAATGTACTATCTTGGTTTGCAACCATCGTTATATTTTGGATTCACAAACCTCCATTAGGTTAAAAACTGGACATATATACAGAGTTCGTAAAATTACTTGAAGGGACAACTTCAGAAGACAACTAGAAGGGTTCCGGAACATAATATTACGTGTTTAGAAGACAACTAGATATGAGTGCAATGCACCCTTTAAACAGTCTTATATCAACTTTTTATTAGACTTAATCAATAAGCGTCTTGATTTCAATACTGTAATTCAGGCAAAAAGGAAAAAACTAACACAAAATATTACTGAAAAAATGATAAAATGAAAATGTGAATTGTTTTGAAATTGTGAAGAAAAAAGGTCTTCTGTGGATAAAAATACTAATAAAACAAATAAAAATGAAATTTCAACTCCAATATGAGCTTTTTATGATTTCTCTGGTTACAATTTTGTCTACACGGATTGAAGTAATCACCGACACCTTTTAACTTTATTTATGTTCTATTTGCCAGGGCATGAGACCAGATCTTCCAGACAATACGCACCCCAAAATCTTGGACTTGATGAAGAGATGTTGGGAAGCCATTCCGGACAATCGCCCTTCCTTCTCTGAGATACGAATCGAACTTGAAGAACTCCTGCAGGAAGTTCTGGTACAATATTTCAACTGTTTTATTCTCTCTCTCTCTCTCTCTCTCATTGTTCATTTATGTTTGGACTGTGATTATCTATTCCGACATCCCACAGGTAACTTCAGAAGCTCCGAATGGCAGCCGAAATTGTTCAGTTCATAACATTGCGGAAGTTCTGAATGGCAGCTGAAAATATTCCAAGTGTATAATATCCCAAACGGCACACTATTATAGTACGGGTGAGAGGCCTTTTTGTTTCTTTGTTTGTTCTTGATATAGTTATAGAGTTCAATTAAACACCTGAGGGAAATAGAAATTTTACAAATGTGCTCCATAGAATGGGTAGTGAAGAAAGAGTAATGTCAAATTGTATGACTGTAATGTTGTTCGAATTGTTTTGTGGACTCAAAGCTAACATCATGCTTGGTTTTGTTAGAATTGCTTTGAGTAATGGAGTTGAAATTTTCTTCCGTGGAGAAAGAAGAAAAAAATTTGCAAAATACAGATTGTTTTCGCTTTCCTCGTGCCATGTTTTTCCTGGCAATTACAGTTTAGTTATCGGAGTTGCCTCTTAGAAAATTGAAGACGTTAATCATTTGGTATTTGGTTTGTGAGGAGAGGATTATAAGATATCCTGAATCTATTGTTGATTGTTGTATTTTTAATTTAAGTTATATTTTGAAATTTTTTGGATTTTTTTTTTAAATATTAATTTTTTTTTAGGGTAAATATTTTATATTTTAAATATTTACTTATTTATTTATTTTAATGTGTATTATATTTTATATATTTGTGTGTTGTATTTTATTTTGAATATATTTTTTAAATATTAAAAATAATTTTTTTATTTTAAATAAATTTATTTATTTTAAAATATATTTTATTTTTTATTTTATAAATACATTTTTAAATATTTTAATTTTTTTTATTATGGGTTTGGTTACAATTTAAGTGTGAAGTTTTGAAAGTAGTGTAGAATTTTAAATTATATGTGTTTAGTTATGAGTTTTAAAAATAGTTTTTAAATTGAATTTTGAGTTATATGTTTAGTTATAATTTAGGTGAAGTTATACTCAGTTTAAAATATTAAAAAAATTAAAATATTTACAAAATAAAATTATATATTTAAAATAAAAAATAAAATTTTTTAAACATTTTTTAATATTTTGAAAAAATTAATTCAAAAAATTTCTAAGTCCAACTTAAAATTGAAAAATTCAAAACTCAAAATTTTTTTTAAAATTTAAAAATTATTTTCAAAACTCTTTTAAAACTCACAACTAAATAAGTTCTCTTTTTAAAATTTAATTTATAATTTCATATTTAAATTATTACTTCACCTTCAAATTATAATTTTAAAACTAAACCAAACTTGACCGAAGTTTTTAGTAGAGGTACTTCAACAGAGTTTTCCAGTTTTATGAGAGAGAGAGAGAGAGAGAGAGAGAGAGAGAGAGGGAGGGAGGGAGAGAGAGAGAGAGCATGGAGAGAGAGCATGAACATGGTCCTTATGAGGAAGATGGCGGCCAGAGAGATGAAAATGACCTCGTTTGGCGGGAGCATATACCTGCTCCCAAGAATAAATTAGGCTGAAGTTAATTTCAAGAGCCGAGGGCTGTTTGTTTTGAGAGGCAGGCGTCAGGATTGAACTTGTAGTAAAAGAGGGGATAATAATTATCATGTCTTTTAGGGTCGATTTGTTTTCAGAGGTAGAATGAAAGAGATTGATAGTGAGGAAATTAAGTAAAATTGTGTTTGTTTTTATTATAGTTATTAGTGTAGGAATTGTTAAATTATTATTCTATAAAAAAAAATATAAAATATTAAAACAAATAAAATTATGATTTTTACTTAACAAAAAATACAAAAACATTAAACGTTAATGTTTAAAAAAAAAAAAAAAAACCTAAGCCGAAGGACTAATTTCCTAATACCACCTTTATCTCTTCCATCTCAATTCCTACTCTCATGGGATTATAAATTCCCTCTCCATTTCCCAAAACAAACACAACATATTGTGGGTCCCACTTCCATCTCAATCTCATTTCCACCTCTATCTTCTAAAACAAATGGGGCCTCATGACTGTGATCATTTCCACCTCTATCTTCTAAAACAAATGGGGCCTCGTGACTGTGAAAGGTCTTGGATGAGAGGACTAATAGTGGCTTAGGGAAGGTAGTATTCAAAAATGAAACCCTTGGGACCATGGGTTAATTGAATATTTTACATTTGTGTTTATTGCTAAATTTGTTATAATACTTGGAATGAGATTCATAATATCACTCACGTAATATTAAACACAAATAATTGAGTAAAATTTTATTGATAGTTGGATCCTTTAATATTTGTCAAAAAAAGAAAAAAAAAAGAAAAAGAAAAAGAGAGAGAATAACATTGAGTAAAAATTTGTTGATAGTTGGATTCGTTAATATTTTTTTTTTTAAAAAGAAAAAAGAATAACATTGAGTAAAAAAATTTTGATAGATGAATTCTTTAATATTTAAAAAAATAAAAGAAGAAGAAGAATAACATTGAATAAAAATTTACTTATTCTTTAGTTGGTATAAGTCTAAATTTGATAATAATATAAAGGGTATTTGTGAAATTTTACAAAATTTGATATATGAATTCTTTAATATTTAAAAAAATAAAAGAAGAAGAAGAATAACATTGAATAAAAATTTATTTATTCTTTAGTTGGTATAAGTCAAAATTTGATAATAATATAAAAGGTATTTATGAAATTTTACATGATTAATTTCACTCATATCTCTCAAAATAAACATAAACTATTACTAATCTACTGATAATCAAATAAACATAATTTTTTTTAATCCTCACCCTAGTAATCGCCTTACTAATAATTTTCACTATTCTATCACTAAAAACAAATGATCCTAAAGTTGATCAAGAAAAAGGTAAATGAAAAAGGGGGAATTGGTGAAGAAAATAATTTTTTGGGTGTATAACATTAGGAACAATGATTTTTTTTTTTTTTTTTTTATCATAAAAAAAAGGGGATCGACGGTGGAGGTCATGCCCCCCGTGGGCCCTAACCCCGGGATAACCGGTTGCCAGCTAGGAATTAACCCCCACCATGTGGGGGACCCACCACCAAGGCACCAATGGAGGGCAGACCCACGCCACAGCACAGGGCAGGAACGAGGGGCTTTAAAGAGCGTGTTCACCGAAGTGAGTTCAAACACTCCCGCCCTAGGAATCGAACCTGCGCCAATGCTGAGGAATGGACAGTATCCTCCACCAGGCCACCAACCCTGGTGGTACATTAGGAACAATGATTGTTTTGTTTTTGTTGACAAGAATATAATTAAAGATAATTAAATTGTTCGTTGGCACGAATGAATTTTTTTTCAGATTAATGCTTGGTAACCTGAAAAGGAGGTGCTCGAATGGCCCGAATGAGTGTTCACTGGACCTCTGCCAGGACGACCGGTCAGATGTCTGCCCAGATGATTGGGTGAAAACTTGTCTTCCACATGTCACCTTTGTCGACCATGGCTATTAGCCATCTCGTCGGATAACTGGCTGGACGTCCGCCCGGACGACTGACAACCAAGCATTGGCTTTTTTTTCAAGCCCATTGCTGCCAAATCACTGTCAGATTAGTGCCGAACAAGTTGTCGGAGATGACTGGTGAGGCTGATATTAAAGTGGACAAATTGGTAATACAGATAAATAAAGGAATGATATATAGATAAATAAACAGATAGATAAACTAATAGGTAGGGATAATGTGATTTTTCAAATTATTATTATTATTATTATTATTATTATTATTTATTTTTGTCCCTAGAGAATAGATATTAGGGTAATTTTATTTCCATCACCTCATTTTACACACTTAATTAATATATATATATATATATTTTTTATACAATTTTATCTAAAATAAAAATAGTATAATATCCTTGCTTCTTTTACCGCAAACTCTGATTTAAAACACAACAATCATCTTCCATTGCCATTGCCACCTCTTTTATCCACTATTTCCTACTTCACCTCTTTCTCTCTCCATCTGCAATCAACTTTCGCTATAAATCATGCACTTTTAAAAGTTTTCGACCACCAACCATCCATTTCAAGATTAATTTCATACACTTTTAAAAGTTTTCGACCACCAACCATCCATTTCAAGATTAATTGTGGGGGTTTATAATGGAATGTGATAAGTTGGGAGTAGTGGTGGTGGTGATGGCGGGCTTTGAGTGGCAACCGAATGAGTAGGTGGATGGAAGAAAAAATTAGGTTTTGAAATTGAAGACGAAAATATTATTAAAATAAAGAGATGTGTATTGATAATTTTTATTCTTTTATGATATATACTAAGAAGATATTCATTAAGTATATGTACAGAGAAAAATTAATATATAAAAAGAAAATTATACTAGAATTTAGGATTATTGTTTCAAAAGTTTTGAAATTAGACTTTCTCGAGCGTCTAATAATAAGTTTTTCCAATTTTTTTAATGCAGTTTATTTAGACGGCAATAAAAGATTTAAAAAAACAAAAAAAGGTTGGCGGGTAGGTAGGCCCTTGAGATGTGTAAATTAGGAGGAGCATCAACCGGTCCCAAGAATAGTAGAAGATGATGTTGCTTGAATTCAAAAATTAAATTTAATGATATCGTAATCTATTATAATATTTAAAGTCACTTTTTAAATTATTAATCAATCATTTCACTTAAGTATATCAAAAAAATGACTTTCTTTATCATTTCCAATAATAAATCATAAATGGATTACTAATTTTCATTTGTTATTTTTTACCTAAAAAGCCACCAATATTCTAGAAATATGAAAGAAGAAACAAATTTGTGGCCCTTTGAAATGAATTTCTATTGTCGGCACTTCTGATGTCTTGAATGCATGTGGGCCTTAGGGTTGGCGAGAGGAGAGTTTCTCTATCGTATTTTGTTTTATCTTATTTTTTTTTAGTTTTTATTTTAGTAAATTTAATTATATCTTAACAAACACAAATTTTTCTGTCATGTTTTTTGAAATTACATCTCATCCGTTAAAGTTTTCAAATCACATTATCCTTCTTCATCCATTAATCTATATCATTAATTCAATAAATGAATTTTGATGAGCTCAATAATAAATTTGATAAAAATACCAAAAAAGGGTTCCTATTTGGGTGGTCATTGTTGTTGCTTCACAGAATAATGACTCGTCTGGAAACAGGTTATTTTAGTAATTTTTTGGCTTTTCAACTAAAATATGAGTTAAAAAAATTAGTATGTTTGAGGTGACTTTTTGACTTTTTACGAACAAATGTGTAAAAAGTAGAGAGAAAATGAAATCTTTGACTTTTTAACATATCTTATAGACTTTTTGACTAAAATGTTAACTTGTCAAACGAGGCTTAAGTTTCTCTCAAATTATCATTGAATATTTAAATATGATTTTTTTTATTATAAATAATTAAATTTAATCTTTTATATTTTAATTTTTTTTAATAAAATTGTTAAT
Organism: Camellia lanceoleosa; assembly: GCA_025200525.1. Taxonomy (NCBI): domain Eukaryota; kingdom Viridiplantae; phylum Streptophyta; class Magnoliopsida; order Ericales; family Theaceae; genus Camellia; species Camellia lanceoleosa. The sequence goes on from CM045761.1 coordinate 147,879,657, forward strand.
ATGTATAAAATTATTATTAAAAAAAATAAAATAAAAAATGATGTTTGCTTTGCAGAGCAGGAGACGCTGCCAAATATGACCACATCTTACCTTATCTATGATTGAAAAGTTTCAGACAAATCCAAATTTTAATTAAGGTCAAATATTCCATCTCTCACCGGCAGAGTTTTCAAACTTTAGACTACATTTAGGTCAAAGTTTAGTTAGGTGAATTGATTAATAATATTTAAATATTTAATTTGACTATAGATTATATGTTGAATGCACGTATAAATATTTTAAATTCCTTATCAATTGTTTTTAAGATAAAATAAATTTTTTAATTTAATAAGATAAAATATCATATTTAAACTATAATTATTTTATTTTTTCTCTCATAAAAATTTAAAAAGTCAAAAAATTTATTCTAAACGAGACTTTTTAACATTGGGTTAAAATAGCTAAAAAAATTAAAGGCTTATTAATAAAATGTTGTGTAGATGTTTAGTTATAGGGAAATTTTATGGCGGACATCTTTTGAGATGTGTATTATATTTTTTTTTCGGGTCAACCACTCGGTATCCGACCCACTGGCCGACTAATCCGGATTCGGGGAGCAGTTCTGGATTTAAGGCTCAAGTCCCCTCCCAATGGGCATTGAGATGTGTATTATATTTATATTATATGCATCATATTATAAGTTGACGTAATTTTATCACAAAATTTTGTAACATTAATTATAAAAAACGTAATTTCACTACAAATTGACGTAACAAAAAATATTGTAACCAAGACACAAATTTTTTTTACATGAATCACAAGATTTTGAACATTTTGTTAGGCTAATTTATGCAAAATTACACATTTTGTGTTTGATATTACGAAATTTTATGATAAAATTATACTATTTATAATAAGGTACATATGATATATACCCTTAGAAGATGTGTATCATAGAATTTCCTTGATTTATATTATGCATAATACGGGAATTTTATGATATACACCTCCACAAAAAGGTATGTCCCAATTATCACTTTTGTAATTTTTAGTTGTAACTTATTATAATGAAAGTAATGATTTGAATATGATTCATTGTGATATTAATTATGATATTATTTTATTATGATCTAAATTTTTTTTTAGTTATAACTCACTTATTTGATTACAATTTTTTTTTTAATTATGATTAAAAGAGGATTAATTATAACAATTGTGGTCAATATCATAGCTGGCATACTATAGCATTAGCTGCATAATTAACGCATATAGTATATGATCCAGCTTGTCTTATGTTGAGATTAAGATTGGACCCGTCTAATTTGGCCTATGGGCTTATGTTTGGGTCTTATTTTGATAATATGAACCGTTAAATGTGTAGAATTTGTCGAGTATTATATCTCTATAAAAAATTACGTTGATCGGATATCGATAACTATTTGATCGAATTAGAATCTTGTCAACCGTTTATTTTTTTACCGTTCATTTTTTTAATATAAATCTAATCCGATCAAAGGTATCGATATTTGATCAACCTGATTTTTTACAAAGATATAATGTTCGACGAGTTTGAGTTTGAGTTCGAGTTCAAGTTCGAGTTTTATATATTAAACGATTTGAATTATCGAAACAAAACCTAAAAATGAAATTATGGACCAGACTGGATGGGTCTAGTTTTAATCTCAATATGAGACCAGCTGGACCCTAGTATATTTATCTTTAGTTTTGTAATTTTCTGGTATTTTGCAAGTCCAATAATATTGCGTTGATGGCTCCCACGTAATTAATTGTTTGAGAATACCCCAGATGTGAAACTTCGTTGGGGGTACACCCCACCACATCAGATCATGTCCCTGTCCCCCCTTATCCTTCTATCACTCACTCCTAATTTTCTGCCAAGGGTAGCTAGGGTTGTTTTATGCGCTGGGCTTCTCCCCCGTCCGACAGATTAGAGGGTATTATTAAGTCTGCAAAAGTCTATTATAAGTTCTATTTTGATAATATAAACGGTTCAATATGTAGAATTCGTTGAGTACTATATACTCGTAAAAAATCACGTTGATTGGATATCAATAGTTATCTCATCAGATCAGATTTTTGTCAATCGTTTATTTTTTTACCGTCCATTTTTTTTATATAAATAAAACTGATTTGATCACGCAATTATCGATATCCGATCAACGTAATTTTTTACTGACATATAATACTTGATGAGTTCTACACATTAAATAATTTAGATTATCGAAACGAGAACTATAATAAACCTCTACAGACCTAACAATACCCTCTAATCTATGATCGGACCGGAAGGAAGCCAACCGCTTGTTTTATATCACATTCTGAATTTTGGGTTGAGTCTGTGTGACGTGATTTTTCTAAAATGATAAGTTAATAAAATTTGTAAGTTAATGGTTCAATTTAAAATAAAAGTAAAATTACATTAAAGTTACACACTATAAAATGAAGTAATTTTATTTTAATTTTAACTAGGGAGAATTACAGTAAAAGTTTCTGTAATTTAAGGTTTAAATTACTTTGGTTTCTAATTTTTCAATTGTGATATATTTGATCACGAATTTTGAATTTTATTTTAAATAAGGGCAATCAAAGATATTTTCTTTGCAAACGGTCAATTTTAAAGGTAAAGTCATCATACAACTTATTTTTTGTGTTGGTTAATTTGTATGTTGTTTGAAATGTAATGGCTATTTTTTAATGAATAATATTAAAATTTTCTTGGCTATAGAAATTTATTTGGTTTGGTTTTTAGAATATATTTTCAGAAATTTTTTCTAAGAAACTAAAAATTAAATTGGTGAATTTTTTTTTTTAAAAACACATTTTTTATATAATTTTAAAATAATTTTTTATTTATTTTCGTTAAATTAGTTTTTATTTTTTCGAAGACAATTTTGATGTCATTATTAAACTAATTTGTTAAATCAAAAAATTTAAAACTAAAAATATTTCATATATTAAACATATCGATTGCATATTAAAACTAATAATCATCCATTACAAGATAAACATCTAAAAATATCTGTTAACAACAAATACAAACACTTATTACATCATAACCATCCAAAAATATTAACAAAAACAACCACCCATTATATGATTATCATCCAAACACATACTAAAAATTAATTTGATAAAAAATAAAAAGTAAAACATTTATCTCTTTTATATAATTTTATCTTTGATGAGTAGAAATAATTTTTAAAAATTCGAAAATAATTTTTTGACTTTTATTTTTGTTAAACTAATTTACATTTTATCAAATTAACGACTTTACCTTTGAAATAGAGCAACAGTGTCTTCAATTATCTTTATTTGCAATGAAATTCAAAATTCATGATTAAATGTATCATAATTAAAAAGTCAGAAATCAAAATGACACAAGTTTCAAATTATAAGTATCATTAGTATAATTTATCCTTTTAAATATGGACGGTTAGATTACTCCAACGAGGCTATTACAAAAAGATTCATTGTAGATAATTTTAATCCATAAATTTGACCTTCTACGTCTTTTTTATTTTTGGTAGTTTTTTCATGTTGGATTCAAATAATAAATGTCGGTAATTTTGTGTGTGAAAGATGTATCATTATTTTCAAAAATATTAAATATTATAAAGTTTATATAAGAGATATAAATAATAATAAAATTCATGCGACGACAAAAAAAATGTGATGATCATATGTGATATTATTATTGATAGTAACTAATTTCTTTTTCACAACACGAAAATGGGTTCATCTGCAGTATCTATTAGCTGGAAACAAGCAGCGTACTTGTCTAAGGAATGATACATTTGCTACATGACATTTCTCTAAAAAAAAGCATGTACGTACCCAATATTTTGATCCAAATACAAGTTTGATTCCAATGACTTCTCATTCAAAACTTCAATTTTCCCTCTCTCTCTCTCTCTCTCTCTCTCTCTCTCTCTCTCATTTTAGGGACTACTAATTCAACTCAAGATATAGGCAAAACGCACAAGCAATATATATATGGTAGGCAATCATATGAATTTTTTTCAACACATAACAAATGGACATTGTTCAAGAAACCTAAAAAAAAGAGAGAAGATGAGAACATAAAAACATGTGGGGTTGGAGAGAAGTGAGTTTTTTTGTCTTTATTATTCTGGATTTCTCAGTTGATCTCTTCTGCCTTCTGCTTTCTTTGCAGTGTCAAGTGGCATATTTAAGTGAAGGGGGCCTTGCCCCATTGAACAGCTGTCTCGTTTTCAGAAAATTCAATTTTTTTCATTTAATGTCTTTTTTTTTGTTTGTGTATAGGAGCCTAATGGATATAGTGTCACTGCTGTGCGTGAAGCAAAGCGGTGACTGTTGTGCAGCTCGTGAGATTCATTTCGGGTCTTATTTTAATTATTTGAACCATTGAAATTTTAAAAAATATCGAGAACAATATACCTGTAAAAAATCAAGTTAATCAGATATCAATCATTTGTTTATCAAATCACATCTTTATATTAAAAAAATGAATATATATGTATTAGACTAATTACAAATGTTATTTGACGAAGATGTTATTAATATCCGATCAACTTGATTTTTTACAGATATTTTGTTCTCCATATTTTCTAAAATTTCAACGGTTTGGATCATTAAAATAGGACTCAAAATGAGTCTCACAACTGTTGTGTTTCACGCACAACAGTGACACTGGATCCGTATATAATATCTTTGGGGAAAAAAGAAAAATTATCAACATTTACATAGAATGCTAACTAGGTGATAGATCATCTGTCAATGTATGAGTTCATAGCACAATTTTGATGAGAATCTAGTGATTTGATCTTGAAAATTCGTGGTAATTTTAGTTCCAAATATATTGTGTACACTTAAAAGCAACAACATATTTGATAAAACTTTTATGTATTATTAAAAATTAAAAAATGCTATAAACCCCAAATTATTCAATGCCATTTATGGCTATACTATAAATGAATCCCATCATTTATTTGTGACATGAAAAGGCATGAAGATGTAGAGAAAAGTTTTTGGATGAGATGGCAAGACCATAATGAAATGTATACTCTTAACATACACATAATGGCACTCCGATGTTCTTCAATAGGACAAATGCATAAATTGACGAATTTTATTGACAACATAGGCAACGTTAGGTTACGGTGCATGAGGGTAAGGTCTTAATCAATTTAATTATCATAAGATTGTATTACGTGAGGGTCAAATATTTGAGGATACCCACGGCCTTGTGATAATTGAATTGATTAAGACCTTATCATTATGTTTTGAGAGGTTAGTAGTAATAGAAATTATGGCGTGAACCAATTTTGAGTTGCCCGTATCAAATTTTTTTTTTTTAAATATATATATACATATATCGCAATTGAGATAAATGCAGACAAATAGGAGTAAAAGTAGCCTCAATATCAAAACAATAATGCAGGAAGCTAATATCAAACAGGAGTAAAAGTAGCCTCACTTTTGATATCAAAAAAATAATGTAGGAAGCTAATATCTTTACAAGCAATCATTTTCATATGATTTTACTCTTTTGGGGGGCAAAGCTAATTTTAAAAAAAAAAAAATATTGTGTTTATTTTTGTCAAACAAATTAATTTTTTCAAAAAAATTACAATAAACTAAATCTGAAATTCAAACCAAACAGAGCCATTATTTGTAACCAATATTTCCGAGCCAGTCAACCATGGCTTCCATCTACAATTTCTCTTCTTCTCCATCCACTACCAACTCCAACAAATGGAGCACCATTCGTTATTTATGCTAAAATAACAGATAATAATTTCTTTATTTTTTGAGTTTTTAAAAACAAAGAAAAAGAAAAGAGATTTATTACACATTTCATATCCTTGTAAGGATAATCAAATGAGTTATCATAATTGATAAACCTTCTACTATATTTGGAGTAACACATACATCATTGCAACAAAATTATGATTCAAAATTTTTGAAGATTGCTAGATTTATTAATAGGGTTTTGCTAAGGACAATTTTATACATTCTAAAAATATTTTTCACAGTTTATATATATATATATATATATGTATATTTCAATATGTTTTTTATACATCACTAATTTGAGCTCTCGATCACACAATCTTCTTCCTTCACAAGGTCTACACATTAATAAATGTGTCAAAATTTTATAAAATGGATGAATATTATTAAAATGATAATATACATTTGAGTAGGTAAAGTGCCCCATTTTCCACAAACAGACTTTTCAAAACCCCATTAGTCTAAATTTAAGATGTGTCCCAGCCTGAACCAAAAAACAAAAAAAAAAAAAACCATTAGGAATACTTTATTCATATATAAAATCTATTTAAAAAACTCCGAATGATTTGATAATGTTATTATTATAAAAATTCATGATTAATATGTTAATAATTAGATTATAATTCTGGTCAATATTTTCTTATAAATTCGAACTTGAGACTCGTTCACCTTAATACTTAAGTATCTTTTTCATTAAATCATATTATTATATATGAATTTTTTTGTTTGCATAATATTTATTCATAATTAAAAAAAAAAATTTAAATGTAAAGTTAGTATGTTTCTTCAACTTTTGCAAGTTCGCATTATTTTTGCATGTGCATGGACCCTTGCGGGCCGCACAGCTTTGATTGACTCTACGTTCCTCCCTCCTTGTCCTCTTTTGCCTAAATGATTACCAAAAACCACCTACGTCTCTATTATATATACAACAATACATATAGAGAATTTTATGACACACACTTATGATTGTGGGCAATTATTTAATTTTAAAATTTAATGGTTAATAATGATGGTGAATATAATATGGGTAAGTTATTTATTTTTTTTTATAAAGAACAGCTCAATCATTTATTGGCTTATAGTTTCTAACTTTCTCACATCTATTCCAAAGACATTGTTAATACTTAAAAGCTAATTAGTTTGGTAATATATATATTTGATTTTTTGTCAGAAAAAGATTTTTTTTTTTTTTTTTAATTAATAAAGTGATACAAGAAGTATAATGAACTATATTTTTTATAAAAATTTCCAAGAAAAATCACACGTCACAATATTTTTTTTTTTTTTTTTGCCATGCTCGATTCCTAAGCATAAGATTTCAATCTTCAAATTGACAAGCAACCTTTTTTACTTGACCAAAATCCAACTTGGTCCCAATATCCAGTGACTTTTATTTAGCAACACGTTTTAGTTCTTAATTACTTTTCATATTCTTATGCTTCATCCTTTCAAAAATAAAAACAAATCCACTAAGCGTCATTATTTCATTAAATTACCAAATGAGAAAGTCTCCACAGAAAAAATTAAATCACAAAAAACATACACGTTTAGTAAAAATAGTGAGGATATGAGCAAATGAAGATAGCCTTGTTGTCACATTTTAATACTTTCTTATAAAATCATTGACCCATTTACTTGTGAAACATATACATAAAATAAAACCTTAGCTCTCCCTTGTCCATCCGTCAAGCACTTCGATTAGAACCCTACCCAAATGTAAGATGTCAGAGAAGCAAAATATAGAGGAAATTACATGTCTTCAAAAAAAAAAATTTATAAATTAATAATAAACTTTATAAAAATTAAAATACAAAGTGATAGACTTTTCCTTCAACTAGTAATTAATTTTTGGAGATTCCACTTAATTTCTCCAAAAATATACGAGGCTAAGGTAACTCAAATGGAAGAGCCATGCATTCCCAGTAGCATGCAAATGACAAATGAAGGACGGAATTGTATTTTTTTTTCTTCTTTATATATCAGTAAAAGAACTTTATCGAAAGAATTGGTTTGTGAAATAAGATTGAAATTGATGTTTCATATCGTAATGATTCAAGGATTTGGTTATTATGTGCCTTAACAAAGTAATAATTAGTTTTACCTACTTCCACTAGTATGAGAAATGTTGAACAAAAGTATAAATATATTTACAAAAATATTAGAAATTCTAATAAAAAAACTCTAATGAGCTCTAATGTAGATGGGTCTTACTGTGACGTTTTGACTTTATTTATTTATTTATTTTATTCCTTGCAACAGCATTAGAGTTCAATTAAAACTTTAAAATTCGGAGATGTATCATTGCTCATAAATTTAATATTTTTCAAGAATTTAATAAATTTGATATTTTCTTTTATCTGGAAAAAAATACCCCATTCTTGGGGTATGAAATTGACGGTAAGATTTTTAACTATTACAATGTAATATAAAATAATAATAATAATAATAATAATAATAATAGGAAATAAAACTATCATGTGAAAATCCAGCAAACATTTATAGTAAGTGATTTCTTAGTTTATCTTATCTTCTCTTTTATTTATTTTTATTTTTTTTATGTACGTTATGTTTCATTATTTTTATAACAAGTTAATCTTAATTAGAAAGAACTTTAGTTGGAAATTATTTTTGTTTGGTTGAATTTTCAAAATTTATTTTAAAAAATAAATACAAAAATATACATTTTAAACTTTAAAAAATATTTTTGTACCAAAAAGGAAGGAAAAAAAAAAAGAGATGAAAAGTGGAAATGAAGGAAAAATTAATAAGGGTGTTTTGGTCTTATTATAAAAATAAAAATAAAAATAAAAACTACTTAATGTAGACAATTTTAAGTTTTTACAAATTCATAACAAGTGGCAGTAATTGTATTTATTTAATGTTTCCTTAACATATTAGGATACATGTTAACGAAAATCATAATTCAATTATGTGTATACGTAGACTTAATTTATTAATCACTGGTTAGAATTTTATGCTCAGTTTTAAAACAACCAACTCAGTCAAAAATGGTAATCATGTTACTCTAGTTTAAAATTATATTTACTTTTTAAATTCAATATTATAACAATATATGAGAGTATTTAAGATAACCCTTTCTCATATCTTCTTTAATTATCAATCAATCAATTTTTTTACACATCATCAGGTCTAATGAACTTCTATATCATGTTCAAATCGGTATATATATCTTGACAAGTCGTGGTTGCTAAATTTTAATTGTTCTTACAAGTTTTTTTTTTTTTTTTTTATCAGCAAAGAAAAATTTCATTAATTAACATGAAATTAAAGGTACAGGAAGATGAAATGCACTGAGAGAGATTCGGAAAGTACAAAATACCCCTACTACTGCTACTTGCAACCATACAACCAACCCCTCGGCCTCACAAATTTTTTTTTTTAAACAAAAAAAGTTAAGAAGGACTTAACAGAAAATAAAATACATGATTCCTTACAAAATCAACGCACCAAAACACCCAAACTGCTAAAATTAACACTCCATGCAATGTGGTCCTTACAAGTTAGGAACAACTATTTGTCCATGCAATGTGGTCCTTCCCTATTGATGCCAATAATCTTCAAATAATTTTGTACAAAAGTCTTGATCAATAATGAAGATTATGTACCAAACAAACACAACATTTTCAGCCAAAATTCTATATCTAAGTTATCAAACATAAGAAACAGATTCAGTGTAAAAAAATTATGCTCATAAAAACTACGTTCATAGACTTCAGCTTTATTAAATTTGACGTGAATGATAGATATCAACTTGGATTCTTTTTCATTATTATTATTATTATTTTTTGGGTGATCTATGTTGAATACAAACCCCTTCTCTTAATTCGAGGCGTAAGGTTGTGGTTTCAATTCCATGGAGTACAAATTTTGATTTGCATATTATATTGGACGTGTTAATTAAGTGAGTGATTGATAGGTGATGACTAGATTTTGGAGCTATCTACAATAATTAACACAATAATTATTATCATCAATCCCATCCAAAAAAAAAAAAATTATTATTATCATCAAGATTTTAATGCATGGAACCCAGCCCTACCTATCTGTAAAAGGAGTCGCGAGGCTGCCCCATGTGTTACAAATAAAATGTACAACTCATTAATTTTGAAGAAAAAGAAAATCATATGAAGTATAAAAAATTAAATCACAAAAAACATATGGATTCATATACCCATGTGAGCATTGTGGATAAAATGTACAACTCATTAATTTTGTATATGCAGAAAGTGTTGTTTTCATCACATAAATTAAGGGTTAGGAACTCGACCCTCTGTCTCGCTTCTCTGTTTCAATTCTCGCCTCACGTATATCATTTTAGTATTGTTAAATAATTGATTAATTTAATTTTCTTTAATATTAAGAATCTTTTGCTTATTTTAAATGAAGAACAACGCTACCGTATAAAAAGCATACAACAAGCTGTACATTTTTCACTTATGAGGAAGTGGTAGGTATAGCTTTTGATGGATCAATTCAGAGTTTCGCCAATCATTTTGACAGGCAATTAATGAGAGCTAAAAAAGAAATTGACGTGAGATAAATGATATGTTGAGTTGTCGTGGTTTCATGGGCATTGTCATGTTGAATTGTGGCCTTGTGGGTATTTTTTATTTACAAAATGCTAGTCATAATAGCAAATAATTTTATTTATTAAAAAAAAAAATGGCACAACAACTACAACTTAACATTTCATTGTCGAAACAAGAACTAGGAAATATATAAGATTTGAGTTTATTATCCTCATCGTGTCTCATTTTTATGTAACTTGGGTTGTTCAAAATGTTTAAAAAGTCAAATTTTTTTTTTTGTTCAATGAGCTAAAAGGTTAATTTGTCATTAATAAAAAAATAACTTTATCATTTGAAGAAAAAAAAAAAAACGTCACCCAACTTTCAAAAAAAAAGAAAATTAAAGTCAACTGCAAAAAACGACCGTTGTTGCATATTGAACGCCTGACTCTACCACCTCTACGTTTCGAACACCTAAAAAGAGTTAGACTCGAGACCACATCAACCAAACATGTTCTTCTATGCAATACATGTGCGTATAGATTTACTATAAACAAAAGTGTAGATATCTCAAAAGTTGTATTAAAATTTTTATCAAATATCTCACATGAATGTAGAACTCACATGATTTGGGTCCCACACCATGTGAGATATTTGGTAAAAATTTTAATACAACTTTTGGCACCTCTACCATTATTCAACTATAAAACGAGGAGGACATGTAAGAAATTAATGTACATGTAATCATAATAATAATACAAAATTAAATTTTGTAGGATCTTAAATTCAATACATTTCAAGAATAAAATGAACATAAATTTGTCAGCTATTAAATTAGAGAAGTTGAGAAAATACTCCTAATAGTTAAGTCTTGAATTCTTGGCTCACCTTCTTCTCTCTGTCTCTCTTAAGTAGGATGACTATAAAGCTTATAGTGATGAAAAAATACTCATATTATGTAAGGAGAGACACCCATTCTCCTGTTTAGATTTTGAAGAGGAGGGCGTCGTTTGAGCCGTGAGATTTATCACAAATCTTATTTTGATGATCTGAATTGTTTGTTTTATCGGACACTATTATGTATTTCATTTACAAAAAAATTAAGTTGATCCGCTAACGGTAGCTTATTCAATTTATCACATTTTTAACCAAAAAAATTTGTGTTTTTAAAAATAAATCATACATTTTTTTGGGTTAAAAACACAATAAATTGAATAAGTTATAATTATCGGATAAACTTAATTTTTTATGTAGATAAAATACACAAAGTATTCGACGAAATGAACAATCGGATAAACATTATTTAGAATTTTATCTAAAATTAAAATATAGTCATAAGATTATTTTTAAATATGACCCACAGCATATTAATTTTAAGTTTTCACCATTTATTTCATTTTCAATATAAATTCTAGCTGAAATTTAACTGAATTTTCTTGATAACAAAAATTAGGAAAAAAATTCATGCAAAAGTGATGTGATTATGCTATTTTGATAAATAAATATCATTTTTATGAGTTTTATCTTAAAATAAATTATTCAAATTAAATTACATCATTATATATATATATATAATTTATATAAACTTTTAGTTATAATTTATATCATTCACATGGCCATATTTCCACCTCATCAGTTGAATGATTGATTGTGTTTGGTTTGAATTTTTTAGATTATATTTTTTAAAAATTGAATTTTTTGATTTTCGTATTAGTGAATATTTTTTAAATTAAAAAAAAAAATTTTACTTTTTTAGATGCACCTTTGTTAGATGTATCTAAAAAGTAAAAAATTTGTGAAAAAATATTTTTAAAAATTAATAAATACATAAAAATACAAAAAATATACTGAATTCTTGTATTTTTTTTTTATATTTTTGGTATTTAGTGAATATTTAAAAGATTCTTTTTTATAATTTTTTTTTTACTTTTTAGGTGTATTTATGTTAGGTGTGTCTAAAAAGTAAAAAAAATTACTTAAAATATTAAAAAAATTCAATAAAAACAAAAAATAAAAAAACACGAAAAATAAGAAAATAAAATTTTCTGAAAAGTATTTTTTAAAAAATAAAAACAAGGTTTTTTGTTTTTTTTTTATAATTTTATAATATTATTTTTCAATGGATTTGGAATGATTGCTTTTGTTGGCCATGTGCATGATTCATATCCAAAAATTTGTGCGTACTGAGCACGTGATTTAAATATTTAACGATAATTGTTGTCTTTTTAATACCAATACATTATTGATTAAAATAAAAATTATATTCTTAATATGTGTAAGTTCATAATATGATTTACAAGTGATACGACCGCAAGGAATGGCCGGTTCGTCTACCATTCACACTATGTTTGCTTTCAATTTTTTGAAAATATTTTTCAGAAAATATTTTTAAAAATTTTTTTATCTTTCGTATTTTTTTGTTGTCATTGAATTTTTTTAATATTTTAAGTAATTTTTAAAATTTTTAGATATACTTAACATAAATATACTTAAAAAGTATAATTTTCGTGAAAAAATCTTTAAAATTTACTAAATACCAAAAATACAAAAAAATAATATATTTTTCATATTTTTGTGTATTTATTAATTTTTTTTAAAAAAAATTCACGAATATTTTGTTTTTTAGATACATCTAAGTAAGGTGCATCTAAAAAAGTGAAAGAAAAAAAAACTTAAAATTTTAAAAATATTCACGAAAAATAAAAAAACACAAAAAATATAAAAAAAAACTCAATTTTCAAAAAACTGAATTAAAAAAACTAAAATCAAACACACTAATTAAAACTTTTTTTGTGATTGATAATTTTAAAAAGTTGATGCCGCTTAGCAACGGAATTAGGAGAAGATTATAGGGGTCATGACCCTTTTGTTTCTGTAAAATATATTATGTGTCATAATACTTTTAAAATATATATATACCATTTTATATATAAAATCACCTTTTAATATAAAAAACATATATCTCATTCTTTTCTCATCTTGCACTCTTTTTCTATTTTGCATCAAATTTTTTTTTTTTTTTAATCCTATTAGATATTGCTTGTATGGTATGTGAAGAATTATTGAAAGCTTCTTTATTAAATTCAATGTGTGATTACACATATGTATTTATACAATATATCTAACAAACTAATAATATCTGTAACTAACTAACTTATCTAACAAACTTTATCTTCTGGCTAACTATGACATCAGTTGTAACTTCAGTTTTGGCTTTAGCTGGTTAGCTGTTAATGGCAACTCCTGTGTGGCTTGAGCTGCTGGTGCAACTTGTGGCTATGTAGTTGTAATATTATCAATATGTAATTTTTTATATTCAATTTATATATCATATTGTATATATATGTATATTTGTGTATATAGTGAAAAAAAAATTATTATTCTTTTGACTCTTTTGATAATAAGATTCTCGTTTCGTCCCTGACAGTCATAAATTTGTTAATATTTTTTTTTATTTTTATGTTGTGATTGATATCCATACTTGTTCCGTTATTTTAAACCATGCTATGCACATAAATTATTATATGTATTATTCTTCTTTATAAGTCATTCAAATTTGATTTATATATTTTAAAGAGCCCTTTATTTATTGACAATTAATTTTAAATTGAATAATAACATAGTATCACAATTGGGTCTTGAGTTTTGGCCAAGTCTCCACTTGAGTCTATTCTGAGAAATTTATATTTATTTCTTGTCATTTCTCTAAATCACTCAACTATAAAAAATAAATAAAAATAAATAAATGATGAACCATATCAAAACAGCAATATTATATACCTAAAAAAAATCCAGAATTTTAAATATATGGCCAAAATTCACTTAAAAAGAGGCCTCACAACAACTATAAATTTAAATTCACACCCTCGATCTATGATAAAAATCTGGTGACTTTTCTGGTGTCATAGAATTTTCCATGCCAAAGAAGAGAAATTTGACAAATACTTGCATTTTATTATATGAATGACCTCTGAAGTTATCAAGAGGTCAAAGACATTCATACACAAACAGATCGGTCTAACACACACACAGACATACATGCATGGACCAGTGCAATATTATACTACAAGACAAACTATAATCGGAATACATCAAAACAATATGAGAACCCATCCTTTTACTTGCTTTCTTATTCTTCTTCTTCTTCTTTCTCTCGGTGTCGCTTTCATTCTCTACCTCTATAAAAAGCTCGACAACACTTTCTTTATTGTGATGCTCCCCTTTCCTGCAAGAATGTAATGGCTTTCTTTTATTGGATTATTTTGTACACATTTTTATAAATATTAAAAAATGTCAACATCGACTATGCGTGTATATATATAACAAATCATGATCCAAGTAAAGGTAATAAAGTGCCATTTGTTTAGATTGATTGCAGCTTTGCTTTTGTGGCTTAAAAGCTAATTTATTGGTTAAAAGTCCATTTTAATTACTCTAAAAAGTCATTAAAAATGTCAAATAAAAAAAGAAAATATCAAACAAATTAAATTTTTTAACATTAATTGTTTTGCACTCATGTTTGAAATGAATAAATTAGCTTTTAAACAAACTCTCAAAGGATTTTGTTGATGTGCCATGGAGTGATTTCACTGTCAAATTGTAATGCTAGAAAATTAAACCATACCACTTAAGCTTACCTTAGAACTATCATAGTCATTCCTTAGTAGTGGTGGGGAGGAGGAGGCGAAGAGTAGTGATAATGGTGTGACGGTGGTGGTGGTGGGGGAGACTTATATTTGTAAACTGGAGGAGGAGGAGGCGGAGACTTGTACTTGTAAGGTGGTGGAGGAGGAGATGAGTATTTGTAGGGCTTCTTGGGTGGTGGCGGTGGTGGAGACTTATATTTGTAGACTGGAGGAGGAGGAGGTGGAGACTTGTACTTGTAGGGTGGTGGAGGAGGAGATGAGTATTTGTAAGGCTTCTTGGGTGGTGGCGGTGGTGGAGACTTATATTTGTAGACTGGAGGAGGAGGTGGTGGAGACTTGTACTCATAGGGTGGTGGGGGAGGAGATGAGTATTTGTAAGGCTTCTTGGGTGGTGGAGGTGGTGGAGACTTGTATTTGTAAACTGGAGGAGGAGGAGGTGGAGACTTGTACTTGTATGGTGGTGGGGGTGGAGATGAGTATTTGTAAGGCTTCTTGGGTGGTGGCGGTGGTGGAGACTTGTATTTGTAAACTGGAGGAGGAGGAGGTGGAGACTTGTACTTATATGGTGGTGGGGAGGAGATGAGTGTTTGTAGGGCTGCTTGGGTGGTGGAGGGGGAGAGTTATATTTGTAAACGGGAGGAGGAGGAGGTGGAGCCGTGTATTTGTAAGGTGGTGGGGGAGGAGATGAGTATTTGTACGGCTTCTTGGGTGGTGGAGGTGGTGGAGACTTGTATTTGTAAACTGGAGGAGGAGGAGGTGGAGACTTGTACTTGTAGGGTGGTGGAGGAGGAGATGAGTACTTGTAGGGTTTCTTGGGTGGTGGCGGTGGTGGAGACTTATATTTGTAAACTGGAGGAGGTGGTGGTGGTGGTGATTTGTACTTGTAAACTGGTGGCGGTGGAGGTGGAGATTTGTATTTGTAAGGATGTGATGGTGGTAAGTAATGCACTGGCGGAGGAGGTGGAGATTTGTATTTGTAAGGATGTGATGGTGGTGAGTAATGCACTGGTGGAGGAGGTGGTGGTGATTTGTAGTGGTAAGGAGGAGGAGGTGGTGGAGGGGACTTCTTGGGAGGAGGTGGAGATGAGTAATGGTAGTTTGCTGTGGTTTCTAATGGCAAGCTCAGAGACACTACTGCCAGTAGGACAGTGGTGATGAGAGAGGCCATTGCAGACCTCCTCCCTTTTGTTCCCATCTTCATTAGAAATTGGGTTTTTGGTTATGCTCATAAGCAACCCTCTCAACCCCTTTATATAGCTCAGGTCTTTAACTTTAGGATAATCATGGTAAAATGTCATTTAAGTGTCACACCATTGTAAAGAATAAAGAAACATAATATAACAAATCAAAAAATAAAAAAATTCTTGTTTGAATGGGTAGTCACTTAATGTTTGGATCAAATTTGACTAGAGTTGGTATTGTTTAGTTGCAGGGATTTGTATGATAGAGACTGCTAGCTAAGCATTGGAATAATAGTAATATTTTAAATTCAAACTAATCTATTCATAAGTAATTTAAAAGGGCAAATAAAAAAAAAATTAAGGTTTTGTGTATTTTTTAATTTAAATCGCAGGGTTTCAATTTTAATAATTAAAATTCTGATATTATTTTTGTGTCATAATTTAGCCATCTCGTCCATCTCTGTCTTGATGAACTAATGGAAACCTTAAGAAAATTTTCAGATTCAAACCCACATGTTCAAACCATTATATCTCTGTCATCGTAACTCCATTTCTCCTCATTTTCATGTCATTAGATTCACTTCATGGCCTAATTTTCATTTCACCCTTCATACCTTATTCCACCTCTTTTTGCATACCGTCGAAACTCTAAAAATTAGCCAAAAATAAGATTCATTTTTTTTTCTTTTTCTTCTTTTCTCTATCTTCTATCTCTATACTTCTTCATTCTTCTTTCTTTTTCACAATTATTCTCTCTCTTTCTTTTTTTTCTTTTTCTTCATAGCTCTTCTACCGAGCTCATAGTGGCTACTAAATTGGGCGTGGTTTTTTAAGTTCTTAACTAGGGACTATGTTTTACAAACAAGCACATTGTGAAACATAAAGAAAGGCACGACCATGGTAAGTAAGCCCACAAACATAAACATCCTAAAGCCATATTTGTTTGTCCACATTTTAAGGAGTTTCCAGTTCCGACGCTCTGCTCATATCAAAATGCAATATTATGTCTATAACTTAGTATCCACAAAGAAAAATATTAAGGATCATGAAATGTATTATGAAAATTTTTTATCCTTTGATTAGTGTGTGGTATTTTATTGTGTGTGTAATCCAAAGGTGAAAAATTTTTTATGATCATTTTTATGATATGTTTTCATGATCCCTACCATTACTCATCCACAAAATGTAAAACTACAGAAAACAATCAATTTGAATGCAAAACCAACAATCAATTCGGTGGCCATCAAGTGCTCGGTGGAAGGGCCATAAACGAAAAAGAAAAGAGAGAATAATTGTGAAAAGGAAGGAGGAAGGAAGAAGTATGGAGATAGAAGATAGAGAAAGAGAGAGAGAGAGAATTTTATTTTTGGCTAGCTTATGAGAAAGCATGCAAAAATAAGTGGAACAAGACATACGAGGGGTGAAATGAAAATGAGGTGAAACGGAATTACGACAAAGAAGATATAAAGGCTTGAACACGTAGGTTTAAATCTGAAAATTTTGCTGAAGTTTCCATTAGTTCATCAGATGAAGATGGACAAAGGCTAAATTGTGATACGGAAGTAACATCAGGGTTTTAATTGTTAAAATTGAAACCCTGGAGTTTAATGGAGTTTAAATTGAAAAACACACGAAACCTGAAAAAAAAAAAATTTGTAATTTACCCTATTTAAAATTATCATCTTGTGGTTCAGAGTTTATACGCACATTGACTCTACACTAAATAAATTTAATTTCCACCACATAACAACCCACCTAGAATTTTCTGGGTGAATATGTCTAGGTGGGTCTGTAGACTTATTCTTGGAATAAAGTTCTATGAATACAAAATACCATAGTGTAAACTATCAATAAGTCCTAATAATTAAACTTAATTCTTATTAAGTCCTATTAAAAATTAATATCACTAAAAATTGACAATTATTGACTTTTTTATCAGATTTTTAGAAATTGTCTTAAAATTTACAATTAGTAACGTTTTTCTGTGACTGATTTTTTAAATTGTCATTGAAAGTTGAAAATTAATTACGTTTTTTTTTTTTGTGATGATTTTTTTAAACTGTCACTAAAACTTATAATTAGCGATTTTTTGTGAAAATTTTTTTAAACTGTTATTGAAAATTAACAATTATTGATGATTTTTAATAGTGTTTGATAAAAAATATCATTATTTATCACAGGACTTATTGGACAATAAGTTTACCTATTAAGACATACACGTAAGTCCCCAATACTATAATTCTTATTTTTTTAAGATGGGTACAGAATATTATTATTGGTTGGCCTTTTTGTGAATCAATAATGTTGAAAATAGTGATATTTGTTACTTATACATGTTATCCTTTTATTTCATATCTTTTGTGTCGATATAGTCATGTGTGTTTGTATGACTAATTATATTTAAAAATTAATACAACCCATCATGTTACATACGAAATCATGTAGAAGGTGCCAAAAAAACAAAAAAAATGATAAATATTGTAGTGTGTAACAATCCTGTAATTTCAAACGAGAGGTGGTAATTGTCACATAATTTGTTTTATCATTCTATTTTACGGTGGGAGTGACAAAGGACATGCTGGGAACTATAGAAAATCATTTCATAAAGGGGTCTTTACTAATAAATGCCCAAAAAGAAGTATAAAACCACAAAAGCCTATGACACTTAATAATTTCAAACTTTTCTTTTAGTTTCACCATTTTCAAAATATTTTTTACACAACTTTTAATATTAAAGAATACCCTAAAGTCATTTGTTAGCATTTGTCAAATTAAAAATTTTGAATAAAGAAAGATAAACTGTTTTACCAAAAAATTTGTTCTAATAGTGTCATTTGAATAACTAAATCGATCTTAATGAAGTCTTTATTTTTAAGTGATTGGCTCAAAACTCAACAAGTCACTAAGTATGAATTTTATATAGTGATTTTTTATTTATATATTACTCTTGTTTAATAAAATGTTCTAGTAATAAATTTATTTGTGTATATATTTATTTGTAGCAATGCTAGGTATTATGAAAATTTTTTCATGAAAATAATCATGAAAGTTTTGTGATCCTTGGATTACACTTAGAATAAAGCACCACACACTAATCAAGGTAATTCAATGATCATAAATTTTTCATGATCATTTTCATGACAAAATTTTTATAATCCCTAACTTTTTTCATTTATTTGTAGAGGCGAGCTTTGAAAACATATGAATGCCTAACTCTTCATGAATTTTGGGCGCAGGGACCAGGCGGCTTGACTCTCATCTCTCTCTCTCTCTCTCTCTCTCTCTCTCTCTCTCTCTCTAGTGTGGTGGGGTGTGAGTGTGTAATTATGAACAATAATTCATTTTCAAAATATGCATGGCTTTGGTTTCTGTGGGCTTAGGATAAGATGCGTAACTCATTTGTCTTCTTTCCTTCTATTTTTCTTTGTTGATTTTAGAACTTGATTCTTTAATTATTTATTTCCATATCTTGGGCATAGTTTGCCAATTAGCTTTGTCTGCTAGCATCTCTCTAAATTTAAGGGCTGGTTTGGCATAGTTTTAAAAAAGATAAAAAGACAAAAAAATTATTTAAAAAATTAAAAAATTATCATTATTTATAAAAAAAAAAAATAAAAAAATTAATTTTCTAAACAAAAGTACAACTTTTGTTTGAATTTTGTGCAACTTTGGTTTGAGTTTTGTGCAGCTGTTGTGTTGTTGCGTTTGTTGACAAAAATGAGTGGTGTTTTGGGAAGTTGGTAAAAAGTTGGCTTTTTGACTTTTTTAGCTTATTTTGTCTTTTTGTGAGAAAATTTTGTGAGAGTGTTTTGTTTTTTGTGGGAAAGTTTTGTGAGAGGTGATGTGACTCAAAATTGGTAAAAAGCTGGAAGCTGGCTTTTTACCAGCTTCCCAAAATGGGCCTGAAATGATTGGGTGTAATTTTAGATGGTTGTTGTTCAGTCTGTGGAGGCCATCACGGGTCCCATTTTGATAATTTGACCCGTTTAATGTATAGAACTCGTCGAATATTATATATATCTATAAAAAATCACATTGATCGGATATCGATAACTGTATGATCAAATCAGTTATGTACAACAAATGGATGGCATTATAATTAACGATTGAAAAAAAATAAATCTGATCAAATAGCTATCGATATCCGATCAATGTAATTTTTTATAGACATATAGTACTCGACGAGTTCTATACATTGAACGGTTCATTTTATCAAAATGGGACCCATGATGACCCTCACGGACCGAACAAAACCGTCTAGTGCAATGCCTAAAAAGTAGCAAATAATTTCTTACTCCCATTTCCCTTGTGCAGATTGTACGACTGTGACCCACACCTCTCTAATCTTCTCCTACACATTTCTTTATACAATTTTTTAATACACATTTTTTTATAAAAAGTCAAAAGTTAACCCAAACATCTATATTTTTTTCCTCAACTTTTTAGTCTAAAAAGACAAAAAATACACTTATTTAGGATATCTCAAACAACCCCTTATTTGTTTAATATATTCAACAGATCTTTTTAGTTATTATCAATTAATTTTGAATTTCATATTTTAATATAATTATATAATTAAAAATGCATTTGATACAAAAGAACAAAAAAATTTACCACAAAGAATCGTTTGCCATGTAGCACACGTTACGGGAGTGTGTTGTATTGCCTATTTATTATTCATTAAAAGAGCTACTTCTTGTGGTGGATGAGAGTAACATTGATCATTCAAAACAATTACTTCTATCGGAAGGGTAGGTAATTTGTTTCATTCAACATTTTCATGGATATTTGTGGATGGAATTAAAAAGAAAATAGAAGAAAAAAATATGTAAAATATAATTTTTTATTTTTTTCTTTGTTGTCCACCAATCACTTCTTAAATTATTATTCCAAACACAACCTTAAATGGGAGAGAGGGAGGGATAAAAGAAAGTGGCATTATGAATGAATAACAAGATAATCTTTGTTTGGTTATAATTTTTATTTTTTATATTTTATTTTTTTACCATTTGAATTTCTCACACATTTTCTAGAGAAAACTGGAAAAGTAAAAAAGGGTGTACGACATTTTCCTCACCAAATAATGAAGCAAAGCTGGGCTTAGCTGGCGTATGTTCCCTTCAATTACTCTGACATTCTTTGAATGTCCTCACATTTGAATATTTAAGGCTCTGTTTGGTACAATTCTGAAACTAAAATTTCAGAATTTATTTTGCACTTGGTGTTTGGTTAGGAGTTTCAAATCATTATTCTACACTCACTTTTGAAAATTCAGTCAAATGTGGGAAAATTTGGACTAACCGATTATCTGGCCGGTTGACCGGCCAATTGAACGGAATAGTGTAAATATATATATATATATATTTTTTGTTTTTTGCAATTGACATATATTAATTTTTATATATTTGAAAAAAATATTTTTTGAATTTTTTAAAAAAATTTATGAGCTTAATAAAATTTTAAATTGTGTGTTTGGTTATGAGTTGTAAGTTTTTGTGTCAAATATCATATGTCACATTAAAAATTTTCCACTCAATTCAAAAAAAAATTTCAAAACTCTTTCCCCAAACAAATTTTCTACACTCAAATTATAATTTTAAAACTCACAAACTCAAGATACAACTCCTACTGCTCAAATCATATTTAAAAAACTCTATCAAACACAACCTAAGTCTTTTCTTCTTCTTCTTTTCTCTGGAAAAGGAAAAGAACACAAATATGTTTTGAATTAGATAATAAAGTGGCAAAACAAAAGTAAGAATTTTAAATTAAAACATAGAGAAGAAGGAATTAAAGTAAAAAAGCAATTGCAATACAATGAAATCTAGAAACAATAATTGCATGGTGTGACATGAGTAAAAGGTTTAGCAATCAAGTTTAATTATAATTTTGAAGATTTGAGCAAGTTTAAAATTAGCATTCATACAAATAAGAAAAATGGGGGAAAAAGTTAAAAAGCAACCACTTGCATTATATTATATCTGCTTCACCTCTTAAAGATCAACACTGGGAAATAATTTTTTTTTTTTTTTTAATTCTTAAATTCTGAAATGGTGTTGGATGGAGGAAAAATTAGAATAGATGATTTAAATAGACCCAACTTGGGCCGAAGTCGAGCAATCTGACAGTATTTCATTAGGTCCAACCAAGTAGTGCCACGTTGCATTAAGTCTGCAATCTCATGTAGTGGTCAAAGAATGGTTTTAAAAATAAAAATAAAATTAATATTATACTAGTAAATTTATAATTAAGAGATCAGTTAATTATTGATGTTACTACTTGTTAACGTGAGAAATTTTCCGTACAGTCCCCCCCCCCCCCCTCTTTTAATGATATTCATATTATGTGTAGTAAAATATCTTATTTATATATTTTATTTTATTTTACCCATATGTTAATTAATGTTTAACCTAAAAAATGTGTGAGAAATCCAATGCAAAAAAAAAAAAAAAAAAAAAAAAAAACGAAAAAAAATTACCACCGGCATTAGATTATATGAATAACAAGATATCTTTGTTTGATTATTTTATTTTACCCATATGTTAATTAATGTTTAATAATAGTTTACATTTTCTAATGTTTAAAATGATATTCAATCCTGTTGTGTTTGGTTGAAAAATTTAAGAACGGATTTAGAAAGGAAAATAGAAAAGATAAGTGAAATATGAATAAAATATACCAATATTTTATCTAATTTCACACACCTTTTTTTTTTTCTTTCCAAATTCCTTACCAAATCTCCAACCAAACACATCGTCAATAAACCCAGAATATGTTGAATGATAAGAAAGTCAGAATAAAACATATTTATATTTTATCTAATTTCATACACCTTTTTCATTTTTCTTTTCAAAATTTTCACCAAATCCCCAACCAAACACATCGTCAATAAACCCAGAATATGTTGAATGATAAGAAAGTCAGTCTATCATACTTAAAAAATTACCACCGACACTAAACATTGAACATGAGATGCCATTGACATGTAAAATAAACAATTACTACAAATCCTAGCTACTTCCAATGATAATAAAGTCAGTCTATCATACTTAAAAAAGGGAGTTGCTGCCGTACCGCTCTAATAAGTTATCCAGAAATTTTAAAAAAAAAAAAAAAAAAAAAATGGTAAAGTAAAAGACAAAAGGAGGCTGCTGCAGAGCTTTAATTAGAGCTTCTGCTATACAGCTTTAATGAGCTGTCTAGGAATTAAAAATAAATAAATAAATAAAAAATAATAAACAGTGAAGTAAAAGACAAAAAAAGGAAAAGAAAAAGACAAATTAAAGCTCCATTAAAAGTATTTTTTTAGAGATCTAAATCATTTTTTCTTAAAAAATTACCACCGACAATAGACATTGAACATGAGATGCCATTGACATGTACCCGAGCATAATAAACAAATACTACAATACTAGCTACTTCCATGTTTCTATATAAAATGCATATATAATATAAGGTTCCAAGTAACAACTTGTTAATATACATACACACTACATAAAATTATATATAAATAGACTATATACAAAAATTGCGTACATATAGTATAATGTGTGAAACTATTGACCTATCATTTTAAAATTAAAAATCTATCAAGATATTTTTTATTTACAAAAAATAAAATAAAATAAAAGAGTAGCAATTTGCTAATCAATATCAACCCTGACTTTTGGGCATAAGCTAGGGTTCGGGTATCAATTGCTACATTAATAATAAATTAATAAATATATATATCCTTGTTTAAGACGTTAAGATATAAGATAATCAATTATTCTACTACAAACATTTTGTTCCCCGTTATTGACGGAAGGTCATCAATCTCTACCAAATCTGTGCTGTAAAAGGCCTGTCCACGCCACTCTCTCTCTCTCTCGTATATAATATTATC
Organism: Camellia lanceoleosa; assembly: GCA_025200525.1. Taxonomy (NCBI): domain Eukaryota; kingdom Viridiplantae; phylum Streptophyta; class Magnoliopsida; order Ericales; family Theaceae; genus Camellia; species Camellia lanceoleosa. Next base: position 147,903,676 of record CM045761.1, read on the forward strand.
ATCAGATCTCTGTCGGTTGATATGTATATATGACACCTAATTTAGGAATCAAATGTTTTACTAATATTTCTAATTTAGAATTTTAAATATTTTATTAATATTTTTACTAAATGTCTCACGTGATGTTGTGAAACCCACACCATGTAATTCATCTCTAAATCTTACACTTCATGTGAGATATTTAATAAAAATATTAATAAAACATTTAGATCTCTAATATAATTCTTTCATAAATAATGTACATAGATTGAGAGGTGAACATGAAAATTATTGTTAACATGTAGGACATATGGCCTTGTTTGATTTGTATTTCTTAACAAATTTTGAAAAAAAATTTCTACAAATAAGTTTTTAAAAGTAATCAAACCAAACAAATTTTTTCAAAATTTTTTTCCAAAGCTTGTTTGGCTTGCAAGTTTTTCAAACAAATATCTCTCTCATACACATCAAATCAATCATTTTTTTCAAAACTCTCTCTCAAAATAATTTTTCAAAACATCTTTTGAAAAAAAATCAAACCAAACAAATTTTCGTACTTTTTATCACAAAACATGTTTCTCAAATAAAAACCAAAAATGCATTATCATATCATATCCTGCAAAACTACTACTTACCCTGGCTGTACCAATTTTTGAGAAGTACTGTATTAATATATTTTTTAACTTTTTATAAAAATATATATATATAAAATGTGAATTGAAATTGAAATGATGTAATAAAAAGATAATATTATCCAAATAAAAAGTAATATGACTCAAATAAAATAATTATAATTTAAATAAAATAATATGTTAAAATTACATGTGTCATTTTAACACATGTCAAACGAAATCTCAATCTTTAGTTCAAAAAAAAAAACGAAATCTCAATCTTGCTAGCAATATATAGGTTTTGTTCACAATAGGTTCTATTTATTTGTAACTTGGTTTAGCTCTATTTTTTCAAAAACACTTTTAAAAAAATTCTATTTTCTTATTTTCTGTACATTTTTTGTTTTTACTAAATTTTTTTTAATATTTTAAGCAATTTTTTTTACTTTTTAGACATACCTAACATAAATATACTTAAAAAGTAAAAAAATTGTGAAAAAAAATCTTTTAAAAATTTACTAAATACCAAAAATACAGAAAATTATATATATACAAAAATTCAATACATTTTTTTTTATATATTTTTACGTATTTATTAATTATTTTAAATATTTTTTCATAAATTTTTTACTTTCATCCAAGTAAAATACATCTAAAAAAGTAAAAAAAATGTTTAAAATTTTAAAAATATTCACTCAAAACATAAAAATACAAAAATAAAAAAAACTCAATTTTCAAAAAACTAAATTCAAAAAATTCAAACCAAACACACTTATTTTCCAATAAACATACCCATCATCGTTTGGGAGAAAAGATTATACCATCCTAGCTTTCATTCTCATCTGTCAAAAGCTATAAAATGATTCAAGTCTTTGTTGCTCAATGAACTGTCAAACAAGTAATAATTGCACCAAACATATCACAACTCTGCAGAAGAGAATATATCATTATCCATCTCCATTGAACCCAATCTGCATTTCTCACTTCTCGTTCATTAACCCAAACGCCAAAATCAAAGCATTGCCAAGTTTTACAAAATTCTTGTCAAACGAAACACGCTGCTCAAAAACCTACCTGATCTTCCACTAGGACATGACACCCAATTCATATGTGAGTGTGTTTGGTGCAAATAATTTAGAAACAGCAAAACAGACTACAGGATGAACAATCTGCCTAATGTCGTAAAGAGGAGCATGGAAATGGGAGAAAAATTTTGTTATAGTCTCATCACCCCAATTCACTTCCAACATTTGAGAAAATCCACTTCTCTTAAAATGTGTCTGAAGGTGCTTAGTGAAGTAGAGAACTGAAGTATTCAGAAGAAATAAACCAATGCAAAACAAAACTACAATAGAGAGGACTACTTTTGAAAGTAAAACACAACCATATAATAATAAATATAAGGAAGGGTTCTTAATTTAGCAATAATCACACAACAAACTTCTATTTCCTGCAATAATAAGCAAATATAGAGTACTTAAAAGAAAATCCTATCCTTCCAAATGCATAAGTGAAATTATGAAATCTACTTCCATCACCCTACCTCCACGACTTTGATTGTGCATTCCCAAACTTTTCGTAGTTAGCATATGGCCATGGCTGAGCAATCGAAATAGCATACTCTAGGTACAATACATCTAAGTAAAGCTCAAGCTGTGAGGAGGGAAATATACGAATGTATGTATGAGCAAATACAAGATTCAACTCAACCAGGACATCCTCAACCACAACCTGTTTACCTCTTCCCACGAGATCTTTCGCCAGACCTTGGCCCTGGGTACTTTGAAAACTGCAGTCGCAAGCATGAAGATTTTGGATCATGCTCATCCATGTTATAGCCTGCGCAATGCAAATAAAATTTAAAATCTCCAAGCACTTCCTAAGACAGTTGTAGTAAATGAATATTTCGTTGTTTCACTACATCTTCATGGACAACTAAACTAAGAGACATAACTTGCAATCACTATCCTAATACAAACCCCTTACGGTAGCTCGCTAGCATTTTTCTGAACACAAGCTAAATATGGCTATTCCTTCTTTATACCTTTCATGCCCAACTAAGAAACACGAACATGGACACGTGACACGACATGAACATGCTGACACGTTAATTTTCAAAAAATGCAAGACACGACATGTGGGGGACACGCATGAAATATATACTTTTATATATTTATCATATGTTATATATATTAATATATCATTCAAAAATAATAAAATGCAATATGACACTAATTCCTATAAATTTATATGATTTTTGTTTTGTTATTGTATCTTGAGTTGTTTTGTTCAAACTTATAATTAGTTTCACATGTATCTAATTGATAGGCACGTGTGTTTAAAAGATTGACACGTGCGTCCTCCAAGTGTCCACAGAGTGTCTGGGTCTTTAAAAAAATTTAAAAAATAGGACACGTTTTGAAGAGTGTTGGACACGTGTCCTCAAATTGTCCAAAAGAGTGTCGGTGTCCGACACGGACACGACACAGATACGTCACCTTCTTAGAAGTGTCTGTGCTTCTTAGATGCCCAGCATTAACTCGGTACAAAATGTGTGTGACGTGTATGTTTATGTGTGCCCACATGTGCGTGCGTGCATGCGTGAGTGCATAATCAAACATAAATTCATCAAGTAGAGACCATTAGCGGAAAAAACTGCAGAATTCAAAAGGAAAAGATCATGGAGAAGCAACCACAAACATTCAAACATCTTCATAATCAGATACAGAACACAAACAAATGAATGAGAGACTCTGTCAATATGCTCATTATCATAAAGAAATGAGAAGTGATCACCTTGCAAGGCACTCAAAGCAGTTGCTGCACAAGCTGGACTGACAAAATCCACAAAACAAAGGACAAGGGGATCACCACCACGCTGCATAGAAAAAGTGAATTGAACTCTATTAGGAAGGAAAAAAAATAAAAAGAAAACAAAGTAAAGCCAAGCAGGACAATTTAAGTGAGTTAAAATTCATTATGGTCTTACATGTCTGGACTCCTTGCTCACAAGTCTCACTTCCTTATAACCCACAAAAGGACGGAAAATATCTAGTGATGATGTAGAGGAATGTGAACAATCAGAAGCAAATGCAACATTGCTGAGTAAAAAGAATGCGATAATGCAAAAAAAAAAAAAAAAGTCATGATTTATGCAGTCTTACAAAATATCAAAGGATACGAGCAACTTCTCTCTTCCTGCAGTCAGAAGGAAGCCCTTCCACATACAGAGTATTTGAAGCGTCTGGAGGGAGAGGCAATGTGTCACGGCCTGGCCTGGGCATTGCATCCACTGGCAGCCGACCATCAAAACCCATGTCTCGGCCATTTGGTGCCCGTGCATCCACTGTAAACCGATCATCAAAACCCATGCCTCGACCATTTGGTGCTAGATCTCGCCCAACAGTCCCGGAATGACCCATCGCAGCAGGATCTGTTAATGAACGACCATGCATTCCAGCAACAGCACTCCTTCCTAACCCAATTCCACTAAAATTACTAGCTTCCCCGGAAGAAAAAGAAGTCGGTTGCTGTGAAAACGACAATTTATATTTTAGCATACAAAGAGGCAGATGCATGGTTAACCACAGGTTAATATTAGTATGGTACCGCATTTTGGAGGTAATGGTCATATGCTGATCCAATTGCTTTTGTGTCCTTTGCAGCCCAAGGTGCACCACGATCATCATCTCGTGCTAAAGAATAATGCATCTCATGAGCTGAGGGCACCCCAGATGGTGGAAGACCTGCAATTGGTACGAAAACAGACTTATATTAACCCTAATTCAACAACCAAAAAAAAAAATAGCAGTATAGTGCAGTATGAAAATCATAGATAAGTTTCAAGCCGCATTCAAAGCACCAAACCAATTTCTTTCAATTCCACTTTCCACAATACAGGTTACAGCCTTGCACAATATCAACTAATGGTGTCGTCGGGTAATAAAAAGCAATAACAACATGAAAAACAAACAAAACATAACAGTAAGAACGTCTATATAAGATTAAATTCAAGGTAGGGAGGAGAAGAAAAGTAGGAGACATCAAAGTCTATGCTATAACAATAAAACAGCAGCCAATTAAAATAATATTCAAAACTTAAACAGCAAAAAGAAAAACCAAGTTTGTGTGTAAATAAACAAAAAAAAAACTAATTGAGCTTAACAGTCAATGAGCAGCTAGGGAAGCCACAAGTGTTCCCATCAACACCCCAAAGCACTACATTCGAAGGATTTTCCTAGCCATGAGCCAAAACAGTGTTTTGAAAAGTGCGCCTAAGCTCGAGGCGAGGCGAGGAGCAGCTCTGCGCCTCATGCATGGCAAGGCGAGGCGACATAGAGGAGGCGCAGTCGAGGCGATGAGGCGAGCTCTTTATGTTCAGGCTCGAGGCGAGCGCCTTATGCGCTTCACGTTTCTTCCTCTCGTTGCTTTCGCTGGTCTCTGCTTGCTTGCTGCTCATTGCTCTTTGGTTCCTGGTCAATGCTCGATTCTCTTCTTCTTCTTTCGATCTTCTTCTTCTTCAATCTTCTTCTTCTTTCCTCTGTCTCTCAGTCATTCTCTCTTTCTTCTATTCTGTCCTATCCTCTCTTTGACTTTTCATTCTTTCTTTTTTTTTTTCCTTTTCTTTTATGTTGGCTGATTCTAAACCCCCCCCCCCCCCCTCAAAAAAAAAATCTCTCTATTCTATTTTATTTTTTATTTTTCCTCTTCAAATTTTTTTTTTTGGGCTTTTCTGTCTTATTTATTTTATATATATATATATATATATTGTGCTGAATAGTTTATAAGAACAATTTTTTTTATTAATTTTAATGATACGTGTTTATTAATTTTATGTGGATGATCTTAGTACATAAGGTTTTTGGTGAATGTGAATATGATACTTTATACATTTTATTGGATATTATATTTTTAATATACTACATATATTTGTTATGTTAAAAAGTTTGCCTATTTTATAATTTTGCTTTGCTTTTAGTATGTGTGCCTCGCCTTGAGCCTCGCACTTAAGCTATAAGAGACCTTATCGCCTTGGTGTGCCTGGAGTCTTTTAAAACACTAAGCCAAAATAAATCCCAGTGGACAGATATTTCAAAACACACCCAAGAAAAAACAAAAATTGTCCACATCATTCTTCACGCACAAAACAGAACCTCCAGAACCATAAAACCGTTACAAACCAAACCACAAACAACTACATCAAGGACATAATGTGTAAATCTAACCCTCTCTTTCCTTTTTTCCGTAGCCTTCCAAATCTCCTACCACCCTCTTTGTCAATTGCCTCCAATAAATGATCTGCCTACCTCAACACCTATGTAAGAAACCCCTAGAAAATCATTGACGCTTCTCATATTTTGTTTCATCCATTCAGACCACTCCTTTTCTTTGGCCAACAATAGATCTCTCATCATCCCCTTGCCGTACTCCACTAGGAGAAAACACACACAAGGGTAAGCAACATGCTTGAAATAATATCTTTTCAATCCTTCCTCCTATACTAATGCTAGAAAACGGTAACCAACACCACCCATATTAGTTAGGCACTTCCAATCCCTCTTCTCACTTCTGAACTAACATAGTCTACTACAATCAACAATTGTCCTCTAGGAATTAAATCCCCTAGCATGCTCAAACTCCCCCTAATGATCCACACCCTCCACACAGACCCTCATCTCTAAGCTCTAACTTCAGACTGTATTCATACCTTTTGACAAAAATATACATCTGGACATTTAGACAAGCTTTAAAATCACTGATCATAGCGATGTTGTCATCACATTGAATGGAGACAAGCCGAGAATCCAGTCTTATCGGGGAGCTAATACTTAATCTCAATGTAAGTTTGTAAAAAGACACCGACCAGCTGAATACAACGAGCCAAGTCTTACAGCCAATATCGTTGAGATTTCCTAGTCTACTCCAGCAAAAACACTATTGAAGTTGCACAGTAGCTTCGCTTGCTCTCTCTTTGCTTCTACACCACAAACCCCTCTAAGCTCACACCTTCTCTATCTCTACTACTACTACTACTACTAGTCTCTTTCCCTCTTCTTTTCTCCTCCATCTCAGCCCCCACCACCTCCAACTCGCATTCCCTCCCATAAGGGACCCCAAATCCCATATATGTTGTCTATCCAGTCCAGTGATCTCTGAATGTATTTGGTGTACTGCAGGCATATAATACAAAACCCTAACAAATGAATTGTCTTCAAATCCAAACAGGCCAAAGCTCTCTCATCCATTCCCACCCAAGCCATCAAAAGATCAAGAATTAAGTCAAATTTTAAAGATAGCTAGACAAGGGGGATAAATGTCTTTGTATCACCAAAACATGGACACTAGTTCATTTGTCACTAAAAAGAAAAGGCATTACTACTCATAGTCAACGTAGTTGCAAGGTCTTGAACAAGATGCCTTTTTTAACGCATACTATCATTATTGTCAAATAGAGAATTGAATTGTGAATCATTTCACTAAAATAGTGAATTATCAGTCATACTAAATCATGAATCATAAGATTTACTTTATTTAGCATACTCTATAATTATAATATATATATATTAAAATAAACACAGTGTTTGAAATTAAATAAATATCCGTATAACTAAATTGTATATATGTATATACATAAAAACATGTATATCAATACAATTAATTGATTTCTTTTTATTTTGCGAAAAAGACGTATATTATGTAAACAGAATTGAATCACAATGAATTGTACTAAATTGCAACTGAAATATAATTTAATTTCACTAAATTTACTGTTTTGAAACGAAAGTGTACCATATTTTAGAATGTGCGTACCAATACGTAATTCGCTAGGGTATTAACATTTTTGGTAACATAGTAGGTGTTTGGGAAGTGGATTTTTTTGTAGGTTTTTTTAATCGTAGAATATTATTGGAGAAAATTTTTTTTGCGTTTGGGAAGATATTTGGGTTTTTTTGTGGTTGGATGTGATGTTTGTGAGAGAAAAAGTAAAATGTTTATGGAGTTTGATGTGATATTTTGTTTAGATTTGTTTTTTTTGGTTTTATAACCAATTTGTCTTTTAGTGAAAAAAAATAAAAAAATAAAAACCAAAAAACCAAGTTCCCAAACAGCGCCATAGTTACACCCTATGGGTCATGTTTTCACACTTCTCTACCAATAAAGCAAATGTTTATGTCATGCCTTCTCTTGAATCTCACGCAACTTCTCCAAGCTATTGATAGCAATATCAAGAAAAACAAGCCTTAGGGGTTCCAATATTTGAGTATAGCTACATACGGCTTTAGTTTCAACCAAATCATTGCATGCAACTCTGTAAGTAGGAGAAACTCACCTATAATTTACACAACCTGGGTGATGACATACAATTTTCAAGATTGTTCCATATGATGAAACAACATAATTGGAACTAAAGCTTGTTGAGTGAGTTTCACAAACAAAAACTTCTTTGAAAAAGTTTCTAAGCAAACTTAGACAATGATTTTTCATGGCAGAAAAAGGAAGGGAAAAAACCTAAATTAAAAAACAAAATCGGAAGGACCAATTTATCAAAGATAGACTGATATCCATTGTTGCATGCATGCACTCTTCGCTATCATAAAATATACAAGCTTATAATCTGAACACATAAATCCAAAATTTTAAGCCTTCACTCAGTTCTGAAATCTATATACCTTATTGTCCCATATCAGTTGACAAGCTTGCATATAATCAGAATAGAATCTTTGACATTATAAAATGCCTACACACTATCTATTTGGTGTTCGTGACCACTTCAAGAACTTAAAAGATAAATACAATGACACTCGCCCACTACTATCAACCTTGAGCAACTTCGCTTTAAGTTTGTAGTGAGAACTCCACAACATTCAAACTTTTATTATAACACCAAATATAATGAATTTTTTTAATGAGAACTTGGATAGTTAAACAACAATACGAGGATGAGAAGACAAGAGAAAGAAGTATAAAAAAAGTGGGAAACAATCTAGCAAGATGGATCCAATGAAGGGATTAGTGACAACATAAACCTTAGTGACAGCTTATTGGAAGAGTTACAGAATGCTGAATGTACAGATATATGCCTTAGACTGTTGAACATACAGATCTCTAGGTGTTGTATATATCTTATGTTGTCAATCTGATATGAAGCTGCATCACAAATTGACACACAATACCACAAATTGACACAATACCTCACACACAAAACAGAACAGAACATAACTCAAAATAAATAAATAATCTGGCTAGCCAACAACACGCATTTGAAGTTGTGAAGGTTGGGCTCACATACACCTTATCCCACAATTAATCCATCCATACAAATTTTCACTCAACAAAAACTATTTTGAATAATCCATTCATAATTTTAGATATATTCTTGAGTTTTAGGTTCTACAACCAATGGTAGAGGCACATGGTGCCCAAAGTAGGCACCAACCCCTACTCAACTTTGTGAAAATATAATTTAACATTTTTTTCTAGTTTGCTCTCTCTAAATTTCACATATGCCCCATAATTTTTTTTTATACAAAATTCTTACAATTTAACCCCTTTTGACATTTGAGTTACTGAAAAGTCCCTTCATATATTTCATCTCTCTCTGATATCTTTGACTACTCTCTCTCTCGTTCTCTATTTCTATATCTATCCCATTTTTTAGCAAAGATCATGAAACTGGTTATATTATAATTACTAGTTCAAATTACCTTTAGTGGAGTGTTACACTAGTGTTTTGCAGTCATTTTATGTCACTTCTTTTCTTTTCTTTTCAATTAGGATATAAAATATACTCTGTTTTAGTAACCATTTTATGTGAAAATGAAGAACTTTCTGTCAAGTTACCACTTTAGATGCATATGAAAACTAACAGATGAGACTGAAACAAAATAGCTCAATTATAATGAGGTCCCACAAAATATAACTAAAAATGGTATAAATACTGGTGGTTTTAGTTATTAATTCTATATAAAATGAAAAAGGCTAGAAAACCCAAAAACAGTTTTCCCAATTACACCCACATGTGACATGAACAGTGTCAACTTTTGATTTTGTCACACAATCAATCATATAGAGTCCAACTCCCTTGGAACATTATTGTTGATGAATTTGTAGGCTAAATTGTTGGTCTCTAGCATTTCTCATCTCAAAATTGTCCCCTAAACTAATTTTTTGACCCCGCCGCGAGCTACTAAAACTAACAAAAACAGATCGAAGAAAGCAAAAGAATCCCCAAATCACAGGAAAACAAATATGCGAGACAAATTAAACGGGTAATTCGTATACATAAAAGTTTAAAGCGTGACAATTTACCATAGTCAGAGCGAGGCCGCTTGAGCATGCCAGCAACCGAAGGATTCACAGGTTGTTGTCGATTCCAGTAGCTATCCCCCATTTCTCTGCAAACAATTAACAAGTTACATACATACATACATATATGTATACATGTATATGTCTGTGTATGGATGCAGAGAGAGAGAGAGAGAGAGAGAGAGAGAGAGAATGGAAAACCCTAATTCAAAGAGTACCTGTAAAACCCTAGCTCTCGGCTCAGCCTTGCGTCGTACTGGGTCGAGGTATGCCCCTCTTACTTATGTTGTACCTGAGTCGACTCGCACGAGTCACGATAGGTTCGCTTCAAAATTTTATTTATGGGCAAATTACATATACCCCTCAAAGTTTAGCAAAATTACAGATACTCCCTGAGATTTGAGAAATTATAGATACCCCCTAAAGGTACTATTTGCATAACAAATTAGGGGGTAAATTGTTATGAAAATATAAACCTCATGAGGCAATTTATTATGAAAATATAAATCTCAGGGAGGTATCTGTAATTTTCGAAATCTCATGGGGTATTTGTAATTTAGCTAAACCTCGAGGGAGGTATATGTAATTTGCCATTTATTTATTTATTTATATTTTGAAAAAATGAAAATGGGAAAAAAAAATTTAAAAATGATAGATAAATGATAAATTTTAAGGAAAAGCACTATTAAATCCCTATTTTGAGAATGTTAATCCATTTAGTCTCGACGTTTTTTGTTTGGACTAATAGGTCCTATTTTACGTGTAAAGATATTAGTACCTATTTTTTTATGCATCTGAGTCAGTAATTGAGAGGGTAATTTTGGATTGGTGTTTATATGTAATTTACCGAATTGCCCAACAAGCTTACTATAGACCTTTTTAAGATTTTCCTCTTTTTCCAAATATCAGTAACATCTTTAATATCATCAAACATTGTGAGGGCAAGACGAAATCGAGGTGGTGAATTTTTTTTAAAATGAATCTGATGTTTGAAACACCCACAAACATCAAGAAACATTTAGAACTCGATCAAACTCAATCAACATCACAACAACATCATCAACATCACAACATCATCAAACTCAATCTACAAATCTGATGTTGGAATCAAACTCGATCATCAAACATCACGACATCAACCTTTTTAGGAAAAATTATTCATCCAGGAAAAACATTCAGAACTCGATCAAACTCGATCAACATCACAACATCATCAACATCACAACATCAACAACATCTTTATCAACATCACAACATCAACAACATCTTCAATATCACAACAACATCTTCAACATCTTCTTTTTATGAAAAACATCTTCAACATCTTCGCGTCAAGAAACATTCAAAACTCGATCAAACTCGATCAACATCACAACAACATCATCAACATCACAACATCACCAAACTCAATCTACAAATCTGATGTTTGAATCAAACTCGATCATCAAACATCACAACATCAAACTCGATCATCAAACATCACAACATCATCACATATCACAACATCAATAACATCATCAAAACTCGATCTACAAATCTGATGTTGGAATCAAACTCGATCATCAAACATCACAACATCAAACTCGAGTATTCAATCATTCTGCCGCAGACACAGTGTGCTCGAAGTGCGACTTCTCATCGACGGAGGCCTCTTCACCGTCTTTTTGAAGCCTAACGGCATCATCTCCAATAGTTCTGGGTGTGTTTCAGTGTCGAGGAAGAAGAGAACAGAGAGAGAGATTAGAGTTGTGATAGAGAGCACATTGAGGAATGGTGAATCGGTGGCTGACATTAAAGATAAATCTGGTGTTGGTGGTGGTGTTCGGGACGCGTATAGGGGTAAAAATGAATCTAATGTTTAAAATGTATCTGATGTTTGAAATCGAGGTGGAGGAGTTGCCATTGTTGGCCAGATTAGGAGACCTGCAAAATGAAATCAATAGGGGTAAAAATATAAACTCCGTATATAATATACCAAAAACATATATCATACCAAAAATAAAAGGACTAAATGGTTTAAGAAAAACTACTCAGAACTAACTAGAGCAACATTTACCAAAAGAGGATTTATGAGTAATTTTTCCTAAATTTAATACATTAATAATTAACGTTGTAAATTTTTTTTATGAATTTGTAATAATTTTTTTATAGTAACCACTTATCAGTAAAAGATTATCTCAGTAGCAATGGAAAAAAGTATAACAATAATTTATATTAATGCTGAAAAGGATAAAAATTGTTTTAAAATTATGATTGTGTATAACCTTATTCCTTATTCATTGAAATTAAGCATTTTATTTTCCTTAAAAAAACTAAGTGAAAATTTTACCATAAAAGAAACACAACATATAACACCTTAAATCAAGAAATTCAAAATTCGATAATTCAAAATTCCATTATAAAATTAGACTGTATTAATTAAAATACAAATTTGAGGTTTCAACCTAAATAAAATGTGGATAGAGGCCTTGGGCAATCGAAGCCCAATTTATAATTATGTGATACTATGTATATATATGTGATAAAATACTAATATCACCCTCTCCTCTCACTCTTACATCGAATATTCTCTCATATAAAATAGGGCAAATTACAAACACCCCCCTCAAGGTTTGGTGAAAATACAAATTCCCCCCTGAGGTTTGAGAAATTACATCCATACCTGAGGTTTATATTTCCATAACAAATTGCTCTGAGGTTTTATTTTCATCTGATTCCCCATAATTTTCCCTAATTTGTTATAAAAATTTGACCTTTAGGGGGCAATTTGTAATTTCTCAAACCTCAGGGGGAAATCTGTATTTTTATCAAACCTCGAGGGGGGTGTTTGTAATTTGCCCTATAAAATACTAAATATCACCCTCTCCTCACACTCTTACATCAAATATTCTCTCATTTTGTTTGAGATTTAGATATTATGGGCATTTATAATTATGTGATATTACATAGCTATATATATTAAGAAAAATGAGATTTCTAATGAGAAAATTTTTGCAAATCTCAAAACTCTCACTCTATTTTGTTAGATTTTTTATTTTTTAAATAATTAAAAAAATCTTTTATTGGTTAGTTTTTATTGAATTATTTTTAAAAAAAATTATTATACCTTGATTCCCACATTGTAAAATGAAAGTTAATTAATTCATTTACAAATTTAAATTTAGAAATTTAAAAAACAAAGTTAACAAATTAGTTTTAAAATTTAAATTTTTATATCACTAAAATATATTAATCAATTCACATCTTCCATAAATTTTTTTCTCTTGATATTTAATAGTTTTATATGCATCGACATTCCAATCTATCTATCTATATAATAAAGAAACGGTTTTCAAAAATGTCTAAGAAATACAATTGGTTAGAACGGTGTGGATTGACTTAATTAAAGATTAAACAGTTGAGATTACTTGATTCGAAATAAACTTTCTGTCCAAATAATTGTTAACTTTTATTTTACACAATCTCATATCTGGAAAAGAAGGAAAATATGAATTATTTCACTTATATAAAGTGAACCTTATGATCCCATTTAATTTGTATTATTGTGCATACTTTAGTTTAAGGCATTTTAAATTTTAAAATAAAATTTAAAAGTTTTAATTAATTAATTTTTATATAAATTGGTTGGTATTTTGACTTAACTGATTAAGGTGAACCGTTTTCAATTTGACTGATTCGCTTGTTTAATTATGATTTTAGCGATTTTATCAAAATATATTGTTTATATTCGTTTGATTCAAAATAAACTTCTCACCTAAACAATTATTATATTTTAGTTTACACAATTTCACATCGGGAAAAAGAATGATTGAATGAATTGTTTCACTTATATAAAGTGAATCTTATACTCCCATTTAATATTGTAATGTAGTTCATAATTCAGTTTAATACAATTTAAATTTTAAAAGTTTCAATTAATTAATTTTTGTGTGAGTTAGTTGGTTTTCTAAGACGGCCAGGTAACTTGATTTGAATAAATTTCTCACCCAAATAATTGTTGACTTTTATTTTACACAATCCCACATCGAAAAAAGAAGGAAAACGTGAATTGTTCACTTATATAGAGTGAACCATATGGTCCCATTTAATATTATACTGTTGTGTATGTTTTAGTTCAAGATAGTTTAAATTTTAAAATAAAATTTAAAAGGTTCGATTAATTAATTTTTATGTAAGTTGGTTGGTATTTTGACCTAACCGATTAGGCTAAACTGTTTTTGGTTTGACTGATTTACTGGTTTAACTATGATTTTAGCAATTTTATCAAAATATATTGGTTAGATTTATTTGATTCAAAATAAACATCTTATCTAAACAATTATTAGCTTTTAGTTTACACAATCTCACATCAAGAAAAGAATGATTGAGTGAGTTGATTCACTGTTTGGCAATAGGCTTTTTTTGTTTTTTGGGCTACAATAACATTAAATGACAAAATATACTAAAATAGTCAATAAGACAAAATTTCACATCAAAGCTATAATTATTTCATTTTTTCTCTCACAAACATCACGTCCTACAACTACTACTACCAAAAAATAAAAAATAAAAAAATCCAACTATCTTCTAAAATACAAAAATTTTAGCCTACAAAAATAGCCAAAATCTAAAATAGCCTACTAAAATATCCAACTTTCCAAACGAGGCCAAAATGTTACATCAAAACCATAATCATTTCATTTTTTCTCTAACAAACATCACATCCAATTACAAAAAAAAAAAAAATTCAACTCTATTTCCAAACACAACTATTTTAGCCTACTAGCCAACTTCTCAAATACTCCAAAAGTGAATCTTATACTCCTGTTTAATATTTTAATGTTGTTCATATTTCATTTCAATACAATTTAAATTTTTAAAAGTTTCAATTAATTAATTTTTTGTGAATTGATTGGTTTTCTAATCTGACCAGGTATCTTGATTCGAAATAAACTTTATTCCTAAATAATTATTGGCTTTTATTTTACACAATCTCACATCGAGAAAAGAAGGAAAAAGTGAGTTGTTTCACTTATACAAAGTGAACTTTATGATCCCATTTAATATTGTAGTGTTATGCATGTTTCAATTAAAGACATAAAGGTTTTAATTGATTAATTTTTATATAAGTTGGTTGGTCTTTTAACCTAGCAGATTAGGCTAAATCATTTTTGGTTTGACTGATTCACTGGTTTAACCGCAATTTTAACAGTTTTATCAAAATATATTGGTTAGATTTGTTTGATTCAAAATAAACTTCTCACCTAAATAATTATTAGTTTTTAGTTTATGAAATCCCATATCGGGAAAGAAACGATTGATTGAGTTATTTCACTTATATAAAGTGAACTCTATACTTTAATTTAATATTGTAATATTGTTCATATTTCAGTTCAATATAATTTAAATTTAAATTTTAAAAATTTTAATTAATTAATTTTTGTATGAATTGATTGGTCTTTTTAACTCGTCCGTGTAGACTTAATCATTTTTTATTTGATTTATTCATTTGTTTAATTGATACTTTTAATTGTTTTATTAAAATATATTAGTATTCTTTAGGAAGGGTTTAAGAGGTCTCACCCTAAAGAGAGTCAGTTGACGGGCTATTCGATTTTTAGCTATTTTATCAAAAAAAATTATTACTATTATTTAAAAAATTTTGGTTTCAAAACTTTGTTCAAATATTGATGATGTGTTTAGTTCATGATTTTGGGTAGAGATCTTGAAAGGAAAAACGAAAAAGTGTGTGAAATTAAGTAAATATGGTTATATTTCATTTACATTTACCTACTATCTTCCTTTTTCTTTCTTTTTTTTTTTTTTTTTTTTAAGCTTTTCAAATTTCTACCTAAATCCATGAATCAAATATAACATAATTTTTCAAAAAAAAAAAAAAATCTTTTTTTTGAAAATTCTGAATTAATGTTATTTTTTAAAGTTGCGTACTACACACTCTTATCACACATGTATATAATAATGATTAAAATTTATTTTAATTACTATCTCACACATTAGTGATAAAGTCAAAGAAAATATATAGGTCTTAAGGTTTTAAAAGAAAATTTTAATGTTAAAATTTGTTCAAATATAATTCTCTTAATATTTATAAATATTTTTATTAATTGATAAAAAGCATTGTAAATATTAAGATTTTTTATTTTGTTTTATGATATTGAGTTATTAAAATATAATGTATTATAGGCTTAAATCAAGAATTGTTGAAAAAATAAATAAATTAGAACTAGATTGTCTAGGCTCATTTTTAATATTTAATCAATCTTGAAACCCCAAATTAGCTCATCTTTGTTACGAACCGATAAAGACAATTTTTAATGATTAACACTATTTTTAATGATTAGATGAATATAGCATTGATATAAATATTGAGTCGACTAACTTCTAACTCACTTCTAATGTTTAGTCGAATATCACAAGCTAGTCCTAATCTATTTTCATGAAAGAGTTATGACCTAAGACAATTTATAATTTTGAATAGACAAATTTTTAGACTTTACAAAATAAGAAAAAAAAAAGTATATTGACAAATGTAATTTACTACTATTATATATTAAATTAAAATTATGAAATTTATAAAACGAAATGTCTTTATATTTTATCGTAAATATAATTTTTGTAATTTTTACTACTTAAATTATGACATGTAATTTTTTATTAAGAACTTATAACACACAATTAATGAGATTAGAATAAAAACCTTCTCTTATGTGTAATTTTGATAGAAATAAATAAAATTTAATTGTATAGCACTCTGTACTTCTAGGTATAATAGATTTGTATTTGACTCTTTCATTTTCATAGCTAAGAACCTTCTTAGTCGATATTTGAGCTTTGATTGAAGTGTTACCATAGTGGTTGGGCGAGATTGGATCATCAACTTAAAATTCGAATAGTTGTTATTGAGTAGTTTTCACTATTTTATCATTTTCTCTCTCCACACTTTGAATTTTGATGCGAGGCTAAAACCATTAGAAAGCTTACTTTTGGAGCTTCAATTTTGGACAGAAGAATGACCCTAAACAGAGTCCGAACGAGAGAGTTATACCTGTTTGAAGTTTGCGAAACTGTATTGTGTGCATAGTTCGCTCGAGCGCAAGTTTCGCAACTTGAGCGATGCATAGACCCTTCCAGCTCTATTTTTCAAAATTGTCCGAGATACTGGAAGCCTTAATTCACCACTCGAGCTCACTTTTAACCGCTCAAGCGGTCTGCCCATAATCAAACCTTTAAAAATCACTTTTGAGGTCAAATCTCTTCGCTTTTCACACTCTCTTCTCTCTCTTTCTATCATTTTTTAGTTTTCAAGCTCTTTTAACCTTGATTTCATCTATTTTCTAAACATATTTGAACCTTATCTATTTAACTTGAGCGGATCATCGTTTCGTTGTCGGTGATTTTTGAGTTGTCTCCCATTCTCTTCGAAAGGTAGGGATTCTTTTACTCATCTTCAATACCTCTTTATAGATAGACATGTGGTAATTTTATTGCATTTAAAAACATGCTTATTAAAGGATTTTTCAAAAGCATGAAAAGGGATTTGGGGTTTGATTTTTGGGAGTTGGAATTGGAATTATATAATTGTTGGTTGATTTGATATGTTGGGAGGCAGTTAAACATGTCTATGTTGATTGTAGCAAAAAGTTCTAATTTGTTATTAAGGGTTTAATATTATAGAAATGGTAAAGTTGGATAATGGATGAGTTATGCGTTATGTGAATGAATTAGTACCTTGGTTGCTAAAGATGAATTAATTATGTTTGTGCGGTTATTGTTGCATTGTGCTAATAAGTTGTTGTGTAGAAAAATTTGGATATTGTTAAAGAAAAAGGGGATTTGGTTAAGGATTGGAAAGTGTCGAGGATTTGGAACAACGGGTTTGATTTTGAAAACAAAATGAGATGTGTGTCAATTTGTGAAACAAAAGGGAAAAATGGTTGGCTGTGAAATGATTTCATTGAAAATGTTAATGTTTTGGAATTGTGAAACTTGTTGTGGAATGTAGTTCATAGTCTTGTATTTAACTATTTGAGATTTTGTCTTTGGTTATCGATGGAGGATGACATTGTTGTTGTTGAATAGATTATGTGTACGTTTTACACTAGCATAACATTTATGTAACTAGCTTATTGTGACATTGTTTGAGGATCCATTTCTCTCCGATTAAGCCGGTAAAGCGTGGCATAAAGATTCATCTCCCTTCCGATTTACGCCTGGTAAAGTGTGAAATTAAGGTCCGTTTCTCTCCAGGAGGCCAATAAAGCGTGGCGTCTTGAGACAGATTCCTTTCCCTTCCGGTTTGCGCCCTGCTATGGCGGAGCCACATGGTGACCAAGGGGGTCACATGCCCCCCCTGATTTTTTTTTTATTTATTTTATTTTATTTTTACATATGTATATAAATAAAATTTTAAACAAAAATAATATTTAGAATAAAATGTCAAGGGCATTTTTAAATTTATGAAACAATAGTGATTGTTTTATTGAAAATAAATTGACTACAACAAATTATATTTTTATGTATAAAAATTTTGTGAAAAAATCTCAATATAAAGGTAATATCCATCATTATTGATATGCAAATATAATTAATCTCACTATATATATGTAAAAATTACTAGAGTGTTAGTTATATTTACATATGGAGTTCACCCTTTATATGTCGCTTTACTATTAGTTGGTGATATCATATGTCAATAATGACGTGATATCACTATTATATGAAATTTTTACTTAAATTTTGTAAAAATTTGATTTATCTTACCATTATATAATTTATTTTAAGACTTAAATATATGATTTTTTTTTAATATTATCCATGATACACTAGTTACACACAATACTTTCTTTTCGATTTTACTTTAAGTTAATTGTAAAATTTTATGTAAAATACTTTTGTAATAATTTATTTAAGTTTTTGTAAATATTAATTCAAAAATTATTATTATCTTCTTATTGTTGGTTATGGAAAAAAAAATTAAAATTGTAATCAATAAGTGTCCCTTCTGATTTAGTTTCTTGGCTCTGCCACTGACGCTCGGTAAAGTGTGACCTTGGAGTCCTTCCCTTTCAAGGAAGCCCGATAAAGTGTTAAGTGTTATGTGGGTTGTATCATTTGACATCCATGCTGTAGGCTGGTGGAAATAGAAATATGTATTATGTTCAATTATTTATATTTAGAAATATATGTTTCTTGATATTTCTGTTATGGGTGTTCCTTGCCCTTGGGCCTATGGTTAAGGAAGATAGTAGATGTATTGTTGCATAAGTGTGTGTAGTGGGTTGAGTTATGGAATTGGGTTATGACTCATATATGTGAATGTGCTTTCAAAACAGACGTGGAAATGGAATTCTTTTATATTAATGTAGAGGTTTAAAGAAACAAGGTTGTGTTGTCAAGGAATGCTTTTGGAACTAAACTGGATAATTAGAAAAAAAACAAATGATTTTACACCTTGCAATGTTCAAATGGATTTTTTTGAGAAAATGTACTTATATAAGTATTTTTGAATATTAAATTGTCATATTATTTATATTGTACGTCGTGGTGCATTCATGATCATAGATATCTGTATGTTGTTATTATTTAGGATCATGTCAAGATCTCCACTAGATTTCATGTTTATCTCACGTTACTAATCATTTTTCAAATGCAAATTGAGGAGTGATTCAAGATTGACGATCTTCTTCAATTATTGGCCACGGGGCCTTATATTGTTGGCGGAATGCTATTGTTGTAAAAAGAGTTAAACCTTTAATTTTTATAGAAAGATGTAAGCCTACAGGCATGTTGTTTAAATATAATTCATGTTACATTCAATATATGTACGATGAGAGGATTTTCCTTTATTTATGGAAGTAATGTATGTATAGTTCCACATGTTCTTAATGAAAATGGATTTATATTAATGGATATGGTAATATTATTTGGGTAATAAAAAGTGAGGTGTGACAAATTGATTATAAATTATTTTTACTACATATTTTAAATAAATTTTATATTATTATTTTAATTTAGAAACTAATTTTTAATTATTTATTATACCTGTGCATAGCACGGATTGCCTCTAATATATATATATATATATATCTATATAATAAAGCAGGATGGTTTTTGAATTTGTCCTACACACATTTACCCTATTAAGACATTTGGACGGCTCAAATCTATTCAAATTATAAAATAACGGCTGAGATATATTTTCCAAAAAATATCCTACATGTACATTTTCTATTTTTCCTTTTCTCTCTCTTACTTTTGCCTTTTCTCACCCATCATTCTATGATCCCATGATCCCACCTTCCACTCTCTTTTCTTTTTATTTTTTTATTTTCTCCTATTTTTATTTTTTTCTCTATTTGTTTATTTTTTTTATTTTCTCCTTTTTGTTCACTTATTTTTATTCATATTATATGGAAAAATCTGCAATCCCAGAATTGGGAGCCAAATTTTACTGTGTGTAGTGGAGATTATATTAATGAATTTTATAGTCCACAAATTAAATGAATTTGAACAATTAATAATTATTTTTAAATATATTGAATATCTGATATATTTCATAAATTTAAACCTCATATGAATTTTCAACATCTATATAATAAAGTTAGATGGTTTTTGAATTTGTCCTACATACATTTGTCCTACTAGGACATTTGGACGGCTCAGGTCTATTCAAATTATAAAACAACGGCTAAGATATATTTTTCAAAAAATATCCTACATATACATTTTATATTTTTCCGCTTCTCTCTCTTACTTTTTCCTTTTCTCATCTATCATTCTATGATCCCATGATTCCATCTTCCTATCTCTTTTCTTTTTATTTTTTTTTTATTTTCTCCCTTTTTTTTTTTGCTCTCTATTTTTTTTTAATCTTTTTTGTTCACTTATTTTTATTCACATTATATGAAAAAGTCTGCGATCCCAAAATTAAGAGTCAGCTTTTACTGTTTGTTTTGGAGATTATATTAATGAATTTTATAATCCACAAATTAAATGAATTTGAACAATTAATTATTATTTTTAAATATATTGAATACCTGATAGATTTCTTAAATTTAGACCTCACATGAATTTTTATCATATTTTAATAAAGCAGGATGGTTTTTGAATCTTCAACATATGTTTGTCCTATTAGGACATTTAGATGACTCAAATCTATTCAAATTATAAAACAATGGCTGAGTTATATTTTTCAAAAAATGTCCTACATATACATTTTCTACTTTTCCGCTTTTCTTTTTTTTCTTACTTTTTCCTTTTCGCACCCATCATTCCATGATCCCATGATCTTGCCTTTCTTCCTCTTTTATTTTTTTTTATTTTCTCCCGTTTTTATTTTTCTCTGTGTTTGTTTATTTTTTTATTTTCTTCTTTTTGTTCAATATATTTTAAACATATTTCCATACAATGTATGTATGCCCATAATCGACTAGGACATTACGGGCATACATACAATTTTCATATAATTATGTAAGCAAAAGCAGTATTGTATGTATGTTTGTGAAAATTGTATGTATGCTAGGCACATCTATCTATCTAGCTATATGTTATATAAGCGAAAGCAAGTTTTTGTGAGGAGTTTTGTGAGAACTTCAAAATTTTATAATAAATTTGTGATTTTATTAAATTTAAAAAAAAATTTAAATAGTGTTGGGATTACAATTATATTTTAATTCTAACATTATTTAAATCATGCCTTAAGACACGAACATACACTAGTATATGTATATGATAAAATACTAAATATCACCCTCTTCTCTCACTCTTACATCAAGTATCCTCTCATTTTCTTTGAGATTTAGATATTGTAGGTTATTGATATCACAAGTTATGACACTTTTTTCAAGTCAATTTTTATTCATTAATTAATTTATTTTTTAAATTTATAATCAATCCAAATCAACCCAAAAATATTAATTTTAGTCCAAAATAGTTCAGCTTTAAATCAGATCCCAATCTCTTATACACAAATTTAAAATAAAAATAAAAAACTCACCTATGAAAATTTTAAAAATCAGGCTGGCTAAACGCAGTTGGTTTTGGAAAATTGAATTGAGCAGTTCAGGCCAATACTGGGCCATAATCCACATAAAGATCCAAGAACTGGATTGGGCTTAGGCTTTCCTGGTGCGGCCCAATAATTTTAGAATGCTACAAAAGCTGCTTCAAAAGAGGTAAAGAGGGCCGACTTAATCGTTTAGCGTGTAAAATAAGATCAGCCCAACTCACCTTTATTGAGACTTTTTAATTGATGATATCACATAAAGTGCGTGTTTGGGAAGTTGTTATTTTAGTAGGTTTTTTTAATTTTTGATTATTTTAGGAGGTTAAAATTTTTTTGTTTGGGAAGATAGTTAAGTTTTTTGTAATTAGATGTGACGTTTGTGAGAGAAAAAGTGAAATTATTATGAATTTGATGTGACATTTTGTCTTGATTTTTTTTTTAATTTTTTAACCAATTTTGTCTTTTAGTGTTTTTTTAAGCAAAAAAAAAAAAAAAAAAAACCAAAAAAAAACACTTCCCAAACACTACCAAAATGATGTTGATGTTGCTATCCTAACCCCCAAGAGTTTGGCACGAGATTTCGGAGTTTGTTCCTCTAAGGCTTCAGGTACGACTCTCCTTGTTAGTAAAATTTTTGAGATTACGAATTGCAAAGAATAAATCTATTTCGAAAGACTTATTCGGACTATAGAGACTTTAGTGTGATACGTATAAGCTAACTTAAAATCGCTACATATAAAAGAAAAACAAATACAAAAAAAAATATATTTATTATTTTGATACCAATAATAAATGGAACAATCTATGCTATTATTAAAAGAGAATACATACTTCCGACTTTTGAAACTTTTACTATGTGACATTTAGATAGGGGTTCAAAAAACCAATCATAACCAATTACTTTCACATTCGTACTTTTCCACGTTTGTTTCCCAAGTTGTTGTGCAGTTTCAAAATCATTTCACTATCTTCAATTTCTCTCTATTCAAGGACCTTTTTTATTTTTTTATTTTTTGGAATCATTGCAATTTTATGATTCTATGGCAAGTTTGTGAAGTGGTTATCCAAAGTACATATCTACGGCTAATCATACACATTAAGTGTAATATTATTAATTATATTTTTATTTTCTCTAGTAAAAAATTCCATTATGTGATTAGGTTCTTTTGAAAAAAAGAAGAAGACATCGCATGAGAAAATATAGAGAGAGATTTGCAAGAGTCTTGGTATGCATTTCATACTCGGAATGCTTTTGTATTTTTGTATTCAAATTTTCCCCGTTTTTTCCTTCTAATGCTTTTGTTTGTTTTCTGATTGAAAAGCTAAGAGTTTAGATCCTGAACAATGCGATTAATTTCAGATTTTTTGTATTGGAATTGATCAATCTATCTTTTTCTTATATCTAAACTCAATATATATATATATATATATTTTTTTTTTGAGATTTTACGTTTTAATTTGGTCCAGGTTTGGAGTCTTAGTAAAATTTTTATACAAGTGATTTTAATTGTTGTGCTTTTATTTTTTAATTGTTGATTTTCTTCGTGTATATTAAATATGTTTCATTGTCCTTGTTTATTTTTATTTGTGTCTATCAAATTCTCTTTGACTATATGTGTATTGAGTTTGTATTTTTCTACAACTGATTATTTTTTTGTGTGTTTATCAAATCTCTTTGACTATAAGTGTTCTAAGTGTTTTGGATTGATATTTTTCTATTTTGTATACTTCTATATTTTTATATTCACTTTTTATTTTTATTTTTAAATTTACATTCAGTTTTGTTTTTCATGTTTCACTTTTTTTTTCCTGTATAAATTCAGTTTTTTGAAAATTTAGTTTGTTTTTTTACTTAATTTTGTGTGTGTTTTTTAAAAAATAATTCAGTGTTCTTAAAATTTGTATTCTTTAAAAAAAGTATTGTTTGGTTTGTTTTTTGGGTTTTTATTATTTTAAATTTTATGTTAATATTTTAGTAGTATTGTTTTTTTGTTTATGTAAATCAAATGTCTTTGACTATATAATTGTTTGAAAAGTGGGTTTTTTTTGTAGGTTTTTTTATTTGTAGGATAATATTGGAGAAATTTTTTTTTGTGTTTGGGAAGATTGTTGGGTTTTTTCATGGTTGTATGTGATGTTTGTGAGAAAAAAAGTGAAATGATTATGGGGTTTGATGTGATATTTTGTTTGGATTTGGTTTTTCTTTTTAATTTTGTAACCAATTTGTCTTTTAGTGAAAAAAAAAAAAAATCTAAAAAAATCTTTCCCAAACACCGCCTATAATGATTGATTTTGTTCGTGTATATCAAATCTGTTTCACTTTTACTATATAATTTTATGTGTGTATCAAATCTCTTTGACTATAAGTGTTTTAAGTGTTTTGGGTAGGGGTGTTTGCAGTTCGGATTGGGACGGTTTGCTGTTCTGTTTGGACCTACCCACATCTATACAGTTTGGGAAAAAGTTAACCCGCAACAGCCTGTAGTGCAGTTTGCAGTTTGTGCAAATAGGGTTCGATGATGTGTGGGCGGTTTGCAGATTAGACCTTTTTTTTTCAAAAATTTATTGATTTTGTCAATATTTTTTGGGCCCATTCCCTTCATTTTCTAAAATGCTCTAACATTAATAATTAATGAATTAAAACTTATAAAATAAAAAACACAACAAAATCAATTCCTAACCTAAACAAATCATTCAAAATCCTACATTCATCATTAGTTTGCATTCATCTTACATTCATTATTCTTAACCCAAATAAAAAAATCATACATTAAAATCCTACCTTCAAAATCCTACATTCATCATTTCTAACCCAAATAAAAAGAAAGTAATTCTTCATTAACTTACATTTATCCAAAATGCAATTAAAAAAAATAAATAAAAAAATTTGTTGTTAAATTTCATTCAATTCAAACCCATGAAATAAAATAAAAACATTTGCAAGATATCAAACTTCATCATGAATCACATCCAATCTAACTTTCAAAAATTTCAATTCTATGCATTTGGTTGATGAACCTTGCACCAAAAAAAAACTGAAAAATATAAACTTTAATAAACCTTAATCTTCAATTTTCATAATTCCTTTGACAAAAAAACTGTAAAAGAATAAAATAATGAAAAGACAAACAAATGTCTATATATTGCATCTCAATATAATAAGAAAATGTATTGAGTATATGAAAAAATTATCAATGAGCGAATGAATATTAGAATTCAACTATAGCATCAACATTATAGGTTGAACTTGAAGGTGAACTTGACTCCAAAGTATCTAATTAGGTGTCAACAATAGAAGATTAATAAAACTTACATTACAAAATGAACAATACAAATAAAAATGAAGATAAATAAATTCTCATATTACTCAAGTCATAGTGCTCAAATTCCTCCATCTCATCCCTCACCTTTTGAAGAGAAATTAGAAGATTACTTCGAAACCAATTTTGAGTACATACAAGAGCTTCAACCATAGAAGGCGAGAGTGAACTACGAAATGGGTCAAGAATACGCCCTCCGTACTAAAAGCCGACTCAGACGCAATGGTAGAAATAGGTATGACCAATACATTCATTGCAAGTTGTGATAATGCTCTATATTTGGTTGCATTCACCTTCTAATAATCCAAAATCTCAAATGTTTGATTCTTTGCAAAATGTTCAACCTCGGATAAATATTATTCCAATTCCGACTTAGATCAACTAGTGCATTGCCCCTCCAAATAGGAATTAAATTGGGAGTCAACCAAAGAATAGGGATCATCATCATCATCATCTTCCACCATATTTACAACTTCACTTACACTTGGAAATTTCTCACTTGAAGGATAAAGTGTGACATAATGGCTATACAAACGATTCAAACAACTCTTAACATTGTCTACCATATTTTTCACTTTCTTATTATCTCTAAGAAATAAATTTGAAAAGCAAAACTCCAAATATGTCATTTTTTTGGTAGGATCAAGAACAACAGCAACATACAATAACAAATTAATCTTACTTCCATCTCCCCAATACTTGCTAAACTTTTGTTTCATAGTTTTTGCCATTGTGCTCAAAGTATTATCCTCCTCCAAAATTAATTAGTTAATTTTGCTTTCAATAATAAACATTTCTTTGTAAAAAGCATTGGAAGTAACAAAGAGAGACCCTAACAATTTTTTAGTTGCAAGATAAAATAATTTTAGAAATCTCAAAAAAATTATACATTTTTTCTAATCCAACTCATTCGGACTTCTCCTTATGCCACCATTAACATCCTTGAAATAAGGTTCAAAGTTGGAATCCACAAACTTCAAGTGGTTAAAAGCCTTCTCATATTTTTCGATGGCCTCTAACATCAAATAGGTAGAGTTCCACCTAGTTGGTATATCTAGGTATACAAGAGCTTTTGAATCAAGTTTGAGTGTAGCCGCACACTTCTTAAAAACATCATGCCTATGAGGAAAAGACCTCACATATCTCACCGCAAGTCTAATGTTGGCAATAAAATCGTCTATTTCTTTTAACTCATTACTCGCAATGAGATTAAGAATATGTGCACAACAACGCATATGAATAAACTCATGTTGCAAAATATTCCCGTTCCAATCTTTGGTTATCGTTTTTAAATATTGAATGGTAAGATTATTAGAACTAGCATTATGAACTGTTAAGGTGAATATGCTATTAATGTTCCACTCAATCAAACACAACAATTTTACGACCCAATGTGTCTCCTTTGTGATCTTCAACTTGTTGAAAATTTATTATTCTTTTTTGAAGTTTCCAATTATCATCAATGAAATGAGTAGTCAAACACATGTAACACAAATTCTGAATAGATATCCAAGTGTCTGTAGTAAAGCAAATTCTACGACCCTTCATAGCCTTCTTTAACTTATCCCTTTCATTCTTGAATATGTTAAGCACTTATCTAGATGTGGTTTGACAAAAGGGAATTGGTGTGAATTTGGGTTGCATTACATTACAAATTCTTCTATTCCCAACACCCTCTACAAATCTAAATGACGACTCATCAATGACCACCATCTCCACAAGAGACCTTTTATAAGCATCAAAATTAAAAGTTGTTGCTACAACCTCAATACATTCTTCATTTTGTTTCGATTTAAGATTTAATGTTTGTTGACCATCTGTATTCCTGTTTGGATATTCTTTACAATTGGGTATATGACTCCTCAAATTATTAGTCCCATGAAGTTTAGAGTTAGCCAAATACTCTTTCTTGCAATATTTGTATATGACTCTACGCTTCCCATTAGTCTTTACAACCTTATCAAAATGATCCCAAACTGTGGATGGTGCTCTCTCTTCTCCACCGTCACTCTTTCTTTTTGGGGGTCTAGGAGGCTTAGGTTCAGGTTTGGGTTCGACTAAAGGCGGATTCATTTGAGAATTAGAGGATTTCGGAGGTAAAAGATTGATTGCAGGAGATTGAACACTATCCTCCATTTAAATTGGATTACAAAAATTACAAATTCAATTTCAATAACATAACAGATTACATATTCAATTTCAATAACATAATTATAGATTCAACACAATTACAGATTCAATTTCAATAACATAACAGATTTAATAACATATTCAATTTAATAACATATTTAATCACCCTCTAAATTTTTTTTAATAACAGATTCAATTATAGATTCAATAATAGATTTAATTTCCACTTCTAACACAGATTCAATAACAAATTTAATTCCAATAACACAGATTCAATCACAGATTGAATAACAGATTTAATCTCAATAATAGATTCAATTAATGTCCAATATATTCAATAAACTCAGAATCTTAGTCACACAATTGAAATAGAATCTAATTGCATAAAAAAAAAATTAGAGACAGAATTTGATTGCATAAAAAAAAAAAAAAAACCATTAAAACAAAATCTTAGTCACACAAACAAAAATGAACAAATAAACTCAGAGAATTGTTGCTATACATCTGATTGCATAATTTTTTTTTTCAAAGATTAGGGAGAGAGAGAGAAAGAGATCTAATTGCCAAAAATAAAAAATAAAAAAATCAAAGATTAGGGAGAGAGAGACAGAGACAAAGAGGCTTACCTGTGAGTTGTAGAGCAGAGTTGATCTTGTGAAGGTCAATCGGTCTCTTTGCCGGTCGACAGAGAGAGAGAGAGAGATAGATGTAAGAACGATATAGTGAGATTAGAAGAGAGGCTACGCATAGAGAGACACAAATCTGAATGCCTACAAAAAATCGAGATTAGGAAGAGAGCAGAGACAAAGTCAAAGAGCATACGAGAGTTGGGAGAGAGATTCGATCTTGCGAGGTCGATCGGTGCGATGAGAGAGTGAGATCGATCGGTCGATTTTGCAATAAGAGAGAGTCGATCTTGCGAGGTCGATCGGTCGATCTTGCAAGGTTGATCGGTATAGATGAAAAATGAGAGAGTGAGAGACTGATGAGATGAGAGGAAAGAAAGAGTTCTTGGCGAGATGTGTTTTGATAGGTGATCAAAGAATCAGTAAAATTAAGTAATCCGATCGATCCGGTCAATCCGATAGATTTGGATTGATTTTTGAATCCGTGGTTTGGTTAGGATTGAAGAATTAAAATCCGTAATCCACGGTTGGTTAGGATTGAACACCACGGTTCCAGATTGGAACCGATCCGGACCGTATACAAATAATCTATATTTTTATTATACATCCTTCCCCATAGTATCTTCTCTTATTCCATATAAAACTAAACTCAAACCTAAACCTGCATCATATCTTCTTTTATTACTTTTGTTTGTTAGTTTTTAGTTTTAATTTGTAATGGTTTAAATACTTATGACGAAACCAATTTTCTCATGGTTGTTTAAATTCTAAAATAGTATGTTGTTATTATAGAAAGACATGTTGCTATTGTGGAACTAATATAGCACTATATTTATGTTTTTATAAAATTAAAGTGTTATATATATATATATATTTTTGTTATTTAATTATGTGAATCCGTGGTCCTAAACAAATCCAATCCGTATTTAAATGGATTGGTTTGGATTGGTTCCATGATTTAAACGGATTGGATTGGTTCCAATTTTTCAGGAACCGTGAATAACGGATTGGTCATAGTTTTACCCTAATCCGGTCCTAACCGAACCATGCTCACCCCTAGTTTTGGAGTTTGAGAGATTAGATTAGGGTTTTTAGTTTTGTTTGTTTGGGTATAGATGAAGTGAAGATGAACGGTCCAGATTTGAAATATAAAAATAATAATAAAAAAAATGTTAATGTGGGTGGGTTGAGCGGGTGTGGTTCAAACCCGCAACCCACTCGCAACCCGAAAATCAGTCAAAATTCAAACCGCACCTGACTCTAATGTATTTGCGAAACCAGCCATATGTGTGCGGGTCGGATCAGGTAGGGCGGTTTGAGTGAGTTGGATAACCCTATGCACAGCCATAATCTTGGGTTTGTATTTTATATTGTTTGTGTAATAATAATGTTAATTATACTTTTTATAGAAAATAAAAAGTTCCATCATGTTGTTAGGTTGCTTGGGAGAAAAACATCCATATAAGTTGGCTATTATTCTTCTTATTCGTGTATATCAAATATATTTCACTGTTTATTTTTCTTTGTTTATTTTTCTTTATGTATATGTATGTGAAATCTTTTTGACAATAAGTGTTCTAATAAGAGTCTTGGGTTTGTAGTTTTTAAAAAACTTGTGTTTTCCATCTTAATTTTTGTGTGTTTTTAAGAAAGAATTCAGTGCTATTAAAATTATTATTTAAAAAGTGTTTTTTATTTTATATTAATATGTTTTGTTATTATTTCTTTTTGTGCATATCAAATCTCTTTGACTATAAG
This sequence comes from Camellia lanceoleosa, assembly GCA_025200525.1. Classification (NCBI taxonomy): domain Eukaryota; kingdom Viridiplantae; phylum Streptophyta; class Magnoliopsida; order Ericales; family Theaceae; genus Camellia; species Camellia lanceoleosa. The sequence continues at coordinate 147,933,410 of CM045761.1, forward strand.
TGTTTTAAGAACTTTGAGTTTTCTCTTTGACTATAAGTGTTTTAAGAGTCTTGGGTTTGTATTTTTCAAAATTTTTTATATCTGTGTTTATAATTTATGTTTTCAAAAAATTAATTTGTTTGTTTCTTAATTTTGTGTGTGTTTTAAAAAACAAATCGTGTTTTTAAATTTTTTATTTTAAAAAATTATAAAAAAACAACAGCATTAAAATTTGATTTTTTTAAATAATTTTTTTTTAATTTTTTTTGGGTTTTCATTATTTTATTTGTTATATTAATAGTTTGTTATTATTTTTATTTGCGGGTATCAAACCTCTTTAATTGTAATATTTCAAAAGTATGATTTTGTATTTTGGTATTTTATATATAATACTGTTAATTATATTTTATTTTTTTCATTAAAAAGTAAAAGCAGTGAATAATGGAAGCTCAAAGATGAGGTTAAGTGGGGCACCTGACCCAACCACCAGTCTAAAGTGGGCCGGCCACTTGAAGGGAGGCAGGTAAAGAGATTTCACAGTCGTGAAATTTGAATAGAAATTAGGAAAGGGAAATAAAATAGTAAGTAAAATGTAAATAAAATATATTTATATTTTACTTAATTTTATATATATATATATATATATTTTTTCTTTTTAAATTTTCTAACTAAACATAGTGTAAGGAATTGCTAAAAAGTTTCATTAAGGAAAAAAAGAATAGATTATCATTTTTCTTTATTTATATCAAATTTGTTTCACCGTAATTATTTATTTTCTTTATGTATATCAAATCTTTTTTACTGTAAGTATTTTAAGAGTCTTGAGTTTGTAATTTAAAAAAAAAAAAAACTTTGTTTATTTGTTTATTATTATTAATTTATTGGCATGTCTTTTTTTTTAAAGAAAGAATTCAGTATTCTTAATATCAAATATTATATTACACATTATACATATAATTTATATATATATATTATTAGAAGAAAAAAAAAATTTCATATTATAACTCCAAATGAATTAACACAAACATCGAAATCTCTTTATCTCTATTATTGGCATCCCAATCATAATTCTCAAGAATATATGTGTTTTTGTCATATCTTCTTTTTGCCTTCCTTTTGTGTTTGATGAGGGTGAAACAAAATCCAAGATCCAAGCAGGAATGCAACTGAAATGGATTGGTCTATAATAGGTAGGTAGTGTAGTGGCAAAATGTGATATTGGTCTACTCCAAACATTATGATATGTGTCTCTCATAATAGAAAAGTGCATTTTTGATAACATATGTAAAATAAAAATATTAGTTCTAAAATATTAGACACTCACAATTTCTCTATAATAATAATGATGAGAGAGTTGAATCTTATATAATTAAATATATGACAAATAAAAATCTCTTAAATTATACATTTTGTTGATGTTATTTCATTCAAAAATACCAATTTTTCAATTGTAGCCTCTTTTTTTTTTATATATATATATTTTCTTCATTGGATTTAAATCCAATTGTTTTAGGAATAAATCTTGGATTTAGACACATGGGTGACTTATTTAAAGGTTTTATATTGGTATATTTGTAATGAAAGGTGGAGAAATGCGGTGGAGAAGCACCAAGCGACTTAGAATCGATCAATTCATTAATGCGAAATTAGGTCTTAAAATTTCTTTCTCTATTTCTACACGGACCAAAAAAGTGAATAAAATTATTTAAATTGATGGAGTTCTTCTTCTTGGAATAGACGAATAACCTCGTCCATATTGGAGCACATTGGCCATATGATAATAGGGCAAATTAGTACTATTTATTAAGTTATCTTAGGTATGATTCAGATTTTTATGATCCAAGAATACCATATGGTGGGATTCTTTTATCTAACATATGTGAAATAATTTTACCTCAAATAAGGTAAAACAGTCCTAATCAAAATAAAGTTCATATCACAAAAATATTATAATACCAACCTTTACTCTACCTTATGGTCTCCTGAATCAAGATACCCTTAGATTTTTATTAAGAGAAGAAAATAAGGTTATGAAATACAATCTTCCAAAACATTAGAGTAAAGACAAATACTTGATATATATATATTCAGTCATGGCCACCATTAAAAAGTGAGAATAATGGTTTCCATAACCATACAAATTAAACATCAATATGAACCCAATATAATTTTAATCATTTGTAGAGAGTTTCAATCTAAAGAAACTTCAACAATAATGGGGTGGTGTTGTTTATTTATTTATCAGAATAATGGGGCGTTGGTTGTTTCCTTCTTTTTGTCCAACACAAAACAGCTGGCTCCAACTTTGTTTTTTGGGTAAACTTGGGCCAGTCAGTGCCCACTTTTCTGTACTTATTGGCAACTCCAACTTAACTTTTGATGCCATCAAGATTTATCTTTAACTTATTCAAGATATATCTATTGATATTCTATACACTACTTACATTTTTTATTTATTTATTATTTTAAATTTTAATATCGGAGTGTATGAGTTAATTCACGTACATCTTAACTAATTTTAAAAATCAATTTCTATTTAAGTCACGGCAAATGTCTTATATGAACATGGTCTCAAAGAACTTATTACTATTACTGTGTATTGAACATGAGACCTGAAAATAATACAGTCTTGGTTTGGAAAGTGGATTGGTTTTTTGATTTTTTTGACTATTTTAATATGGGCTAAAAAAGTTTGGTTTGGAAATTTTTTTTTGACTTTTTAATTTTTTTGATTTTTTTTTGTGAGAGAAGAGTATAATGATTATAGGTTGAATGTGATATTTTATTTGTTGTAACTAAAATAACTTATTTTGTCTCTTGTGGCAAAAATAGCCCAAAACCCTCTTGTCAAACGAAGCCACTCTCATATTCCATGTTTTACCCACTTAGCCAACTCCGTACACTGTGTTTGGTTGGAGAATTTAAAAATAAAAAAGAAAAAAATGTATAAAATTAGATAAAATATATGTATATTTTATTCATATTTCACTCATTTTTAAAATTTTTTTTTTCCCCCTAAATTCCTTATCAAATTTTCTAATTAAACACAGCATTAAGATTCACATATTTGTACATTAGTAATAAGTTCAAAGATTTAATCCCTTCACGGGTTTGTACAAAAACAGTAAGTAATGTGTCGTCACATTGTTCATAGATGTGATCACATTAAAAATGAATTTATAAATGTCACATATTTCAGTTTTTGTGACCAAGAATTGTGTATTTGTATTCTACTAGTAATTGTGTATGATTTATTGGATCATGCACGAAGATCAATCATGAATGACCTACCAGGATAAATGTGTCGTGCGTGTTTTTCTCTGCTGAGGCTCCTCCATCTGGACTTTTGTGGGTTCATCGATCGGTCACGAGATCTTGTCTTCTATTAGACTATTTTTAATCTTTCACCAATTTTTTTTATCTAATTTAATTTTAAATTTAAGTAAAAAAGTTTAATTTAATATAAATTATTTCAATTCTTTTATCAAATTTTCATTAAAAGTTTTTAAAAATATTTTCTCTTATTCCAATCTTCATTTTCATTTTCATCAAATATGATGAAAAAATTATCTCCAAATACTTTTCTGTTTGGTTTAGTTTTTGAAAACAGTTTTAAGTTTTGAGTTGTATTTTAAAAGATAAATTGTTAAAAAGAGTTTTAAAATTTGAAAATTTATTTGATTATGAATTTTGAAAATAATTTTGGGATGATTTGTATTTTTTTTTTAATAGATAAGTATGAGAGAAAATTTGATTGATTGATTGATGTGTAGAATGTAAGAAAAAGTGATTGATTTATTAAGTAATTAAAAAAAAAGAGAGAAGGAGAGAGTGTAGCTTACTTTTCGTACTTCTTAGAGGGGTTTAGTCTCATTGAATATGACAGTCTTACAGTTCAGACTCTCGTGGTTCTGAATTTGGTTTTACAAGTGCAATGTAAAATAGATTAAACAAATGAGAGTTCAAATTCGACAAATCTTAAAAAATTCATTTATCATCAAAGATGCTAGAAATAGGTTGCATTGCTAGATTTCAGAGTCGTCACCTAAATATTTTTGAAAAATTTAGGAAACCCATGACTCGTGCCAAAGGCCACTTGTCCGTCATAACCAAAGTGTCTTGGCTCAAGAATTTAGGCATGAAAGGGAATGTCATGAATTGAGTACTCCTTCATCGAACAAAGATTGGTCTCTACTAATCATGATGTGATTTTTATACGTTATATGCTCTTGTTTTTGATAATTATGCTAACTTACTATGTGAGACACACAAGTATAGACTATATTTCTTGCTTTGGAAATGAATTGATTTCATGTTTGTTTGAAAAGAGTTTTGAATATATGCTATTTGAAAAAGTGAGCTCATATGTACATTTATCAAAGTCGTTCAAACTTAAGCAAATTGGCCTTCATTTACGACACATTCAAAGAGATATATCAAATAAGCACTTAGCCTCATGGTAGCATATTTGATATGGCAATACAAAACACACATGCAATATGCTAAAGCAAGAAAAATGCTCACCTAGTACTTAACCGAAGCAAGCCAAAAGAAAGGAAAATAATTAGAAAAATGCATGTTCCTAATATGCAAAGTAACTAATGCAATGCATATAAAATGCAACTATCAGATTTGGTTTCTTAACATGACATATGGATCAATTCAAGGCATATGGTAACGCATGTATTCAATTAAGTAGGAAATGACAATAATGTTAGAATGATGAGCCGAACCCAATGCATGCAAAAATGGATACAATACATGGTAATGATATGAAACTAAAAATATTATACTACCATGATAAGCATATAAATAAAAGGGAGAAAGAAATTGGGGTTGGAAGACATACAAAATATTACAAGTGTTACAAATTTGCCTTCGCACAAGAGGGTCCGAATGAATGTCCTAATTAATTACAAATCCGAATGAATAATTACCTAATTTATTACAACAATAATATGTAAAGAATGAACAAGGATCACATGCGCGCCAACGAAGATAGTCCTCAGAAACTGCTCTATCTATTTTCTAGGAAATTGCTCCGTTTCACCTTCAGCCACTACTCTGTGTTTTTGGCAAACTACACTGTGTACTATAATTTGGACTCCGGCCGGCCCACAAAGAGGCCCGGTCGAGTCAAAAGAAATTCGGCCGTGCCCTATTTTTTGGTAAAAAGACTGTTTTGTGCACTGAGGTGAAAACAGTGCAGACAGAATATTTCTAAGAGATGTTTGCCCTCTCTCCTCTTTCCTATCATGAAGATATTCAAGGAAAGAGTAGATTCACTTCTCAAATCATTAACCAATGCAAATTTATTGCATGATGATCTTTAAAAGCAATAGGATAAGAATTCAATAAACAAAACAAAAAGACAAACATTACCCCCTTCTTATCATGAAATTGGTCAAGGAAAATGTAGGCATGCTTAACTCACAAATCATCAAGTCACAAGGTAATACACGATGATCATAGAACAACCAAAAAGGAACAAAAGTAGCAACCCAAAAAGTATTGTTAACTCATCTCCCTACTCATGAAATAAGGATGAAACATCCATTTCCATGCTACAAATAGGAACTAGGAGAGAATTTTCAACACTTCTCAAGAAAAAGCTCTCTTAGAGCATCAAAGCAAGTAACCAAAAAAAAAAAAAAAGCAAGCTATTTATCAAAGCTTAAACATACAACTTGTCAAAGTTGTTGACAACTCCTCTTTTCATGGAATAAGGATGAGACACCTATTTCCATGTGTCGGAAATGATCGGTAAGAGAGTTTTTCAGCACTTTGAACACAGAAGCTACTACCTAGCTTCAAGGTGAACAACAATAATACGAAAGTAAGAAATTTACACTAGTTAAGCAAACTTGTGGCGGGGTGATTAAGCCTAAGATCTAATCCTCCCATGACCACAAGGTTCCAAGAGATATAATGAAAGCTAAAACGATCAATTGATTGGCCACTATATCCTAAACACAGCAAATACAAGAGGACTTACAACAACACAAATATGATATTTAAAGCATGATAAGTAAGAGCACAAGTAGTAAGGAGGACTAGGACTTTTTTGTAAGCCTATATTCAATTCATAACACACAAAAACAACTCAAAAATGATGTCTACAAGGTACTAAAATTTACCGAATAAAGTGAAAAGAAAGCAAAAACAATGGAAGAAAAACAAAGGGGTGCACAACTAGTGAGCTAGCCAATGAAAGGGTGGCTAGCTCACTCACTTTTAACCAAGTTTTAATCACATTTTTAAGCTTAAAATAGCTCTAAAATTAGTATAAAAAGGAAAAGAAAGGAGAGAAAAGATGGTAGAAGAGCTCTAAGTTTATCTCTTGAAAGAGAGAAAAAGCTTCTTATTTAACAAACCACAAACCGATCACTCTCAAGGAGTTGAAATGGTATTCAAAATCTCAGCAAAAGCTTTAAGTCCAAGCTTGTATGGTGTATCTATTGTGTATGTAAATTACAAGAGAGGAGAGGAGTGTTGAGCAAGCTATAGGCTTTTGGATATTTTTCTAAGTAAAGCATAAGGAGAGGCCTTGTACTTATAGGAAAACATCATCTCACATCGAAAATATCAAGAAAGAGACAACTGGTGCAAAGCATGCACATGGGGACAGCTGGCTATCTCAAATATCTGCTGTTGCTAAATATGGCTAGTCGACCAATGAATTGTACGGTTGGTCCAAAAAAGTGGCCTGCCTAGTCTAATTTTAGTGCATTGGTAGGGAGACGTGGGACCCCAAATACTGCAATAGGGTCCAAAATACTATGTCGGGTCAAAAGTCTGAAAAGATGATTTTTAAGGGTCTAAAACATTTTGGTCAAAATGGGATTAAAGGTTGGGATTATAAGCTCAAAACTAAATTCTTTTGCTGAAGATTCGAACGATTGCACAACGTAACATTTCATCATTAAGTGTTCATAATGAGTGCCCAGGTCTTAAGGGTGGTCAAAATGGGGGTGACTACTGTTGCCTCTCTTTGATAGAGCTCGAAGTCATGAAATGACGTAAGTGAATGTCAAAGTCGAAGACGACCCATTTGACAAGGTCGTAAAACTTGGGCAAGCAATCAAAATGTAAATGCAATTGGTAGAACTCGAAAGTTGCCTATGTATCCTTTTACAAGGAATCAAACCATGTGTAGTTCAGGGATAGGATACAAATGATATTTAAATACAATGCAACAGTTGAAACCACAAACGAGCATACTGCCCAAAGATCAAGAAGATGAGATCAATGCAATGCAATAATTGAAACCACAAACGAGTATACCGCCTGTACATCATGAAGATAAGATGAGAGACAAGCCAAACTACGTATCATGCAGAAAGGGTGAATAGATGCAAGCCAAACTACGCATTACATAGAAAGAGTGAAAAGAACAAGTCAAATCACACTCGTGTGATAAGGGTGAAAGATATGAGCCAGACTCCGGATCATGTAGAAAGGGTAAAGATACAAGCCAAACTACACTTCACGTAAAGGGGGTGAGTGATACAAGCCTAAATGCATGAAATGCAAAAAAGGTGAAGGTGCAAGCCAAATCACACTCGTATGATAAGGGTGAAAGATGCAAGCCAAATCACACTTGTGTGATAAGGGTGAAAGTTACGAGCTAGACTACGCATCACGTAGAAAGGGTAAAAAGATACAAGCCAAATTATGCATCATGTAGAAAGGGTAAAAGGATATAAGCCAAATCACACTCGCATGATGAGGGTGAGGGGTACAAGCCAAACTATGCATCACGTAGAAAGGGTAAAAGGATATAAGCCAAATCACACTCGTGTGATGAGGGTGATGGTACAAGCCAAACTACACATCACGTAGAAAGGGTAAAAGAATATAAGCCAAATCACACTGTGTGATAAGGGTGAGAGGTACAAGCCAAATTATGCATCACGTAGAAAGGGCAAAAAGACACAAGCCAAATCACATTTGTGTGATAAGAGTGAGAGGTACAAGCTAAACTACGCATCACGTAGAAAGGGTAAAAAGAAAATGCAATGGCTATGAAAACAACCCTAGATGCGTTTTATAGCGAAAATGGTGAAAACGGGTTCATGCTCTTCGAATATTTAAACGGGCGAATGAATTTTAGGAACTTGATGCAGAGAACCATCCCATTCTGGGAAACAACATTTTTTTCTAGAAAACATCTTGAGGAGCGGTGTTCATGGAGACCACCTCGTTAGGATGTGAACAGTACTTGGACTTTACGCGTACCACGCTGCCGGAAAATGATACAATTATACAAATTAGAAACAACCATACTAATTTTATTCTTGAAAATGGGGCCCAAATCCAAGGTTAACACATCCCAGGAAAATGACAAGATACACAGAAATGTACTCTGAACCTTGGTTCTGTAATTCTTGAAATTTGGGATAGGCTCTGATGTGAAAACACCTTATTTCAGTTGAGAGAAGCTTACCTACGCATCCAGCTAAATTGAAGCAGAATAGCATTTTGAAAGCAGAACAACATTTAGATTCGACCGGATCTAAAAACACACGACCGGGCCCAAAAGGACATGGCCGGATCTCGATAGCGGCTTGGGGTAGTTTTAATTTTTCACAACCCATGCCCCTTTAAAACATACTTTTGGGCTCTTATTCCACACCCACATCGTGCAAAAATGCTCTCCCCCTCTCTCTAGATATTCTCTCTCTCTAGATTTTCCCTTCATTCGCGTTACCCAATGGTTCTTGTGAAATTTGTTTTGAAAACCCTTCCAATCCTCTACATTTTGGATCGATTGGATTTTAATTTGGTTGAGTTTGGGTTTCTCTTGGTTTTTTTGGCTCATTCTCACAATTTTCTTGTGATTTCCTCTATCCCCTCTTGATTTTCAACTTTTTCTTTATTTTCTCTTTCCTAGGGCTTGGATCTGGGGGTTTTCACCTATTTCTCTCACTTTCCTTACTTTTCTCTCAATACCCCCTTACATTTGCTCACTTTTACACTCCTCATGGCTGATGATGAGGTTCTATAGGGTGGTGTGCCTTTGGCTAATGTTGCCATGCCTATTCCAGAGCCGGCCACAGACATTGAGGCCAATCTCGTGAGATTTGGCGGTGAGGACATTTCTCCTCCAGCACTAGAGCCTGAGTTTCTCCCCCTTGCAGATAGACCATTTGACCTAGCTACCTACCAGCTACGCTTTCATGCCTTGACTCTTGGCGGCATTTTGAGATTCGAGGGCCTCATTCTTAGGATTGATGAGGACATCCTACTATGAGATCCGGTGGAGCACTTATTCACTGATGCCTCTACGGTAAGAAATCTTTCCATTCAAGCATATTTTACTTGAATTACAATATAGTTCCTTTGTTCAAAATGCTAACAACATTTCTTGCTACAGGTCATGGCCCAGAAGATGAGCGGGTATGGGACTGTTACCAGACCACAAGGCTGGTATGAGAAGCTCCCTCAGGAGGTCTGCACTTTGACTAATGATGCTAGCTTCAGACCTTTCTGCTCAGGGCTTATACAGATGAAGGCCGAGTCACTACTATATGGTGCTCTGGAGGAGAGGTGTTGGGACACCACTACCTTCTTTCACTTCTCATCAACTGAGGAGATGACCATGACTCCTTTTGACTTCTCGATGCTCACCGGCTTGCGAGTAGGAGTTGGCAACTAGAACCCGTTTGATCCTAACATGATTCAGTGGAGAGATGCGCAACTTTACCTTCTTAGGGCAATCTCAGATGTTGCCAGACACGGGATGGGGTGCTATAAATTTGGTTTCATTTCTGCGCCTCTAGCCAGCTACTCTAGATGAGATTGCACAGTACGCTTGCAGGGTTCCTCATGTATCTCCTCGGTACTGCCCTGTTTGCAAATAGGGAGAATACTGCAAGGTTATACTTTCTGGGAACACTGGTGCACCTCCCGTAGATGGGGAAGTATAATTAGGGTGGTGCCAACCTAGCCACCCTCTCCTGCTATATGAGCTCGGCATCCTGCCAAAATGTGGATTCACTTGGTGGATACTAGAGAGTCTGGGAGGTATACCTTACACTTCATTTTTTGTCTTGCTACAAACCATGCTTTCTACTTTGCACTTTATATTTATATCTGCTTCATTTGTCTGCTCGATTTATCAATTTGTTTTCCTTTTGCAGCTGTGGGTTTACACATATTTCACATCTATCACCTATTTTCCTGTGTGGCCCATTGAGTTGTCTCTCTCGGTATTACAATTCTAGATTGAAGTATCGGAGAAACCGGATTGTGATTTTGCCTACTTCTGCCGCTTCTTTGACACAGTCACTACGGAGAGGGTAACAAAACCTCATATTGATCTTTGTCTTTTATTGCTTTTACTATTTTCATACTGTTCAACCCTTGATATCTGACATTTGACTTGCATCCTCTCCTTGCAGATTGATTGGCACCCTTGGGCAGGCATTCCCCAACCATCGAGGGTGACCTATACTGTGCATGGAATGCCTCCATTATGCGAATTTTGTTTGAGGGTCCTTTCGGCAGGGCCTATTACTTGGGAAAGAGGTTCATCCGCTAAACTTCAGGTAGAGTTGATCATAACATTCCATATTCTCTTCTTCTAGGCATGAGGCTCGTTGATAGTCTTCATGATGGACACCGGATTGACCACCTTATGTTAGAGGAGGACGACAATTTACATCACGGAGGTGATGACTTCATTACATTCTTGCAGACCCGTGTGATGGCTCATCTCACTAAGGGTGTGGGTCGTGTGCTCTTTGTTCTTTTCTTCTTCGCCCTTTGGAGGTGTTCATTGCGACTTCCATTCTTAGGCTTCATTATTCCTCGAGGTCATACACATGTGACGGATAGGGTGATTGAGCAGATCTTTCTTGATCATATTGAGGAGAGAGATTGTAAGTTGGTGATTAGTTCTGACGTTGCACAAGTAATCATTTCTTCTTTGTATTCATCCATTATATTTCATAATTTTGTTCTGTCTACTCATGTCTTCTCTCACTTGCAGGTGCCTTTGGAGTATGTTGATGATCTCCTGTGGACGGTTGACCGTCTACTTCTCATAGTCTTGGAGGAGCAGTGCCTTGGCTTCTTATGGACTTACCCACTCTCTCTATAGTCAAATACTTTGCAATTCATTCATTCTTTGGCTCTGATATACTCTGATATCCTGTTCACAATTCTGATGTATTCGTTCTGACACCTTGTATCTTTTTATCTTGAGCTTACACTCGCTGTACCTATGGGACCTCCTTCGACTAGAGGGAGGAGAAACGAGCAGTGAGAGGTAGAGGCGGTGACCATGGGAGACGTTGTAAAGGTAGAGCGAGACAGCGCTCGCCTTCTTTAGAGGAGCCTCTTTATGATGCTGAGTACACCTCCTCTGAAGGCGAGGGGGATGGTAGTGTTGATATCCAGTCTACTGGAGATAACAGTAAAGTGATGAGTCCCTTCCTCCACGACCGAGGATGAAGAGGGCTAGAAGGGGTTGACTTACTTTTTCTTTTCCTTTTTACTTTGTAGTCAGGAACCTATGTAGCTTTAGATGGACCTCTTGTTTTGTTTTGAGGACATTTATTTCTATTTTTATTTTTGTGAAACAATGATCGGGGTTGGACCCAACGGTTTATGAAAAGAAAGATTTTGTTTGTTTTTGCACAACATGTTGATGAGTGGCATGGCACTTGCACAAAAATGATTTTTTTTTCTAAAAAAACAAAAATGAGAATGAATGCTTCTGAATTGAGTTCTAAATTGGATAAATAACCTACAACCGACCAAAATGCAAAATACAACTGGATAAAAGAAAACAAAGAAAAAACAACCTAAACACACCTATTTACACTTTTGGACCTAAAGCAACACTTAAAACAAGAGCTCAAAACATAACGATGAGGTTTGTTGCTTCTGTAGTTTGGGCAAAAACTGAGATCTGGCCGGATCTAAAATACACACGATCGGATCTAAATTAGGACGGCTGGATCCACTTAGCGGTCAGGCACTCTGATACAGCTGTCGCTCATTTCTCCATTCCTAATCTCTATAAAAGGTGATTCCTACTTGCCCCTGGTTGCAGCAGATCCCAATGCCTAAAGGAGGGTCAAAGCCGCATAGGTTTGGCATTGGTGAAAACCTTAATGGGCTTGGATGTTTTCCATCGGTGGGAGACTTGTCAATTCGTGGGGAGCCCGCTACTTCTTTAGGTTTTGTTTTACTACCCTTACTTATTTATGGTTCTCACATCACTTTGGCACTCAATCTCTTTTTATTTGAAAAACCCCTTCTTTACTTTTTTTCTCAGCGCATATCTCTCTATTCTTTAATCTCTCTTATTTTTATCCCTCTTTAGATATGGTTGATGGTGTAGACATCCCATTTTTGAACGCCCTTATGACTTGGGTGCCACCGCTTGCGCACCCAATGATGAATTTGTATGTGCTTGTCAAGTGCCCGAAGTCCTCAGCAGAATGCCATAACTTTGAACCTTCAAACCCTACACACTTTTTTGCCTTGTTTCCATAGTTTTTCAAGCCTAAACAAACCTAGGACACCTTGACCACCAATGTGAGTTGCTGGCCATTTAATAACTGCCAGCCACTTGTGTGTTTTTACAGATATTTTGGCTAGCTGTGCCAGCTGTTTCCACAGATGCATGTACCTGCCTACACGTGTATGTATTGATATTTCTGAGGGAGTTTCATTATTTTCAATATATAGAAGACCTCCCATTCCATTTTTGAGGGTTGAACATTTTGGAGTAAAATTCTCTCTGTCTCTTACAAGTTCTTAAGCTTTTGCCTATACACTTTAAACCAAATCTTGTGGTATTTGAGCTGAGGTACTTTTAAGCTTACTTTGAGCTCTTGAGGGTGTGTAAGTGTTGGTTTGTCACCTAGAAAGGGTTCTCCTCTTCAAGAGGTATAAGTTTTGGTTTATTTCTTTGCTTTATTTGCTATTTTGCCTACTGTTTTTAGACTATTTTTATTTGAAACATTTATACTCTCTGTATTTTTGGGCTGAAACTTGTGGTTGAAGGCCATTAGGGATGGAGGGGTGGATCACCCTTTTTTGTACCTAATTTTTTAGGCCTTTGCCCTTGTGTTTCCCACTTCTTTGTTAATTTTTTTTTGAGATTTTTTAAATACTGAATGTCAGAGCTTTTTCAGTGGCTAAAACCCTGTTTTGAAGTTCCAAAAATGGTGGAGGTAGCCTCCCCTGTTTGTTCTTATTTACTAGCTTAACTTGCTCTATGTTGTAGCTTATCATTTTAGCTATTTTTGTCTTAATTCCAGCATGTTTTAGGACTATTTTAGGATTGATTTTGGTTGTTCATTGCATTTGAGCTTTGTATTGCATGCTTGTAGTGTAATTGTCCTCATAGGCTTAGTGGTTTGAGCCTTAGCCACCAACCTATTTGAGGTGATAGCATTTATTTCTTGCTTTCCATACTTGTGATCACTTCTAATCACCTCTGCAATCTCCCTCATTTCTTGGCTTTTTCTTTGCTTTGAAAGTAGTTTCAAACTAGTTGCTTGTTTAGGCTTGAGATTGAGGTCTTGTGCTTAATGGTTTAATCCCTTTGGGGGTTCATTACCAACGACATGACACTTCTCTCAAAACAACACTTGGTTTGGTATTTCTTTCCATTACAGGACTTAAAGATCACTTTTGGACTCAATTGGTTAAAGAATGGTTGGTAATTAAAATGGAGTAATAAAATGAGGGCTAAAAATGATGCAAGATAATAAGTAATTTGGTATTCAATCGAACGTTAATTGAACACATGGAAACTTGAGGTATTTCATATTTGCTAGTGATGAAATGGTTCAAGTTTCCAAGGTCAACCACTTCCTTTGATCAATCCATGATAGGGAGGAGGTTTAAGAGTCTTTTATGTTGCATTTATCGAACTTGTACATCTTGGTTCATAGGCGATCATGCAATGAAATTGCATCAATTGATGGCTTGCGAATTGAGCTTGCCACTCCTTTGATGCTGTTTGATGATAAGAAGGGGTAAGGGGTACAAACATGCCTTGAGAATACCCTATTTGTGCTCTGTATGCTTTACATTGCGGGAGGAACCGAGCTTTAATGGCCGACAGGCTACCTTTGTGCCGACGGCCATTACTTAGCTCTGTAGTCAAATTGAGCAGCAACTTTTTGTAACAGAATAGAGCAAAGGCTAAGGTAAAAAAATAGTGAAATGCTCCAACTGTGGAATAGAGGCATTCTGGCAGCAGGACAGTGGGCTTTTCGGGTGGAAATCCGCGAATGCATGAGCATTTCTCGTTTCCCGGGGCTAATTGGTTAGCTTAGTTACTTCTTTGATGTTGTAATTAATTAGTTAATTCTAATTTGTAATTAATTAATTAGTGTAATTAATTAGTTCTTTCCATAGAATAGTTAATTAATTAATTGGTTTTGTAATAACTAGCTATCATGGTTAGTTTATTCGGTTTGTAATAGTTAATTAATTCATAGTAATTAGCTTAGCTAGTTTTATTCATTCAGACCCTTATGCGCAAGGGCAACAATGTAATAATGTGTATGTCTTCCAAGGTCGGCCCTGACTTATTAGGGGCCTAAGGCAAATTTTTTAAATTGGGCCCTTCATATATCATTATCTAAAAAAAAAAAAAAAATTGTTTAGATAAAAGGATAAAAATTTATTTCTATTGCATTACAATTTAACAAAATTTAGATAACAAATATATATATATATAATAGTTGAATTTTAATTAGTTGAATCGAATTTTTATTTTTTAGCTTACCAATGCTATAAGAACTAAAATTAATTGGGGGTAAGGATGCGAATTTTTTACACAATTCAAGCAATATATAAAATTAGCAAGTTAAGGTTGACTATTTTTCAACATGAATCCAAGTATGACACGATTCAATAATATGAATTATTAGTTATATATTTTAATGTTCACTAAGGGAAGCCATGATAATTTTTTAATCTTTTATTTAACTCCATCTAACTGAATAAAAAAAAGTATGTAAAATAATAATTAAGGCTAATACCTATTTTAAAGTCAATCTAGTAAAAAAATATAGTAATAAGGTACAATTTTTTTAATTAGAAAAATGCAATTGAATTAAAATCAAACATTCTATGAATAATTTCATTTAGTAGAAATAAATTTTTATAAAATTCAACTTATGGGAAAAATTTTAATCTCTCCATACACTTGCTAAGCTAATTTTAACTAAAAGTGAAAGTTTTCACATTAAATATCAATCGGACACAAATCAAAAAAACACCATACGATAACATGATAATAGATGAATTGAGCTAGTATTGAAGTAATTATGAAATGACACAATATGATACACTCCCTTAATTGGGGGCCCTAAATTTTGTTCAAAATTAGCGGACCGAGGCGACCGCCTTAGTCGCCTCACCCCAGGGCCGGCCCTGATGTCTTCCAATCCCACGTCTTTCTCTTTTTTATTTAATTGCTTATGATTGTTAGTTTAGGGCATCATGTTTCGTTTAGCATTTTTCACGATTTACATCCACTTGTTTTGCATGCACTAAGGCTCTGTTCATCATTCTAAGTTGCATTGTTAGTTAATACTTCTTTGAATACGTACTTAAACCATATGCTATCAAATTGATTCACATGTCATAATTAATAGCCGAGCCTATTAGTCGCATCATTGCATGTGTTGCATTAGCCATGTTGCATTAGTTAGAATCATGTATTTTTCTAACTAAAGTTTCTCTTTTGGGCTTGCCTCGGAGTACTAGGTGAGCATTTTTTTGCTTTAGCATATCACATGCGTGTGATTGTATCCATGTTTAGTATGCTTGCCATGAGGCTAATTGCTTAAATGATATATCTCTTGAATGCCTGTGGATGAAGGCTAGTTGCTTGAATTAGAATAATTTGAGTAATGTACATTTGAGCCCACTTTTCAAGTGGCACATTCACAAACTTTTTCAAAAACAAAACATGAAATAAAATGTTTCAATTTTTGCAAATTAGTCTATACTTGTGTGCAACACATAGTAATGTTAGTCTAATAATTGGAACAAGAGCACATAATGTAAATAAGATTCACGTCATGATTAGCAGAAGCCGATCTTTGATCGGCGAGCGGGGGTGCTCAATTCATGACCTTCCCCTCTCGTACCTAAGTTCCTGAGCGGAGACAATATTAGTGATGACGGACAAGTGGCCTTTGGCACGAGCCATGGGTTTTCTAAATTTTTCAAAAATATGTAGATGGCGACTCTGTATCTGGCAAAGTAGTCCATTGTTGGCATTTTGATTCAAAATCAAATTTTCAAAAGATTTGCCAGATTTGGACTCTTTGGTGTTTTTCTATTTCACATTGCACTTGTGAGATAAGGTTTAGAGCGGCGAGTCCAAACTGTAGGGTTAGTCTACTTACAAAAAGAGTAGAAAAAGTCGAGCAACAGATGGATAAGCTGGAAATTGTGGATCCAGTGAGGGGGTCAAATATCCAGCCCTAACTCTAGTTTGTGCTTCACACTTGGCTTGATACCTCATTGCTTGGAGGATGAGAGAGCTTTTGGCCCCTGCTGCTAGCTTCCGTTGTGCCCTTTCTGGCGAGTGTGTTGACAATGGGGAAAAGATAGAAAACCTGACTCAACTGTGCCCCTAGGTCATCACTTTGACCCTTTTTTTTTTGGCTTTTGTGCTTGACTTTTTTGCTCCTTCGGATACTACTAGTTCTCTGATTCGGACTCGTGGTTACGAATCGATCTCACAAGTGCAATGTGAAATACATAAACACAAAGAGTCCACATCTGACAATTTGAAAAATCTTTTGGAAAATCGATTTTGATTCAAAATACCAAAAATGAACTGCTTTGCCAGATACAGAGTTGCCACCTAAATATTTTAAAGAAATTTAGAAAATTCGAGACTCGTACCGAAGGCCACTTATCTGTTATTACCAAGATTGTCTCGGCTCAGGAACTTAGGTACGAGAGGTGAAGGTCATGAATTGAGCACCCTACTCGCCCAATCAAAGATCGGTTTCTACTAATCATGATGTGATTCTTATTTACATTACATGCTCTTTTCTGGTTATTAGGATAACATTACTATGTATTGCATACAAATATAGATTAATTTGCAAAAATTAGAACATTTAATTTCATGCATGTTTTTAAAAATTGTTTTGAATATGTACCACTTGAAAAAGTGATCAGATATATATATATATATATATTACTCAAATTATTCCAATTTAAATAATTAACTTTTATCTACAGGCATTCAAGAGTTATATCAATTAAATAATTAGCCTCATGGCTAGCATGTTTGACATGACAACAATCACATTTATGCAATATGCTAAAACAAATAAAAGCTCACCTAGTACTCCAAGGCAAGCCAAACCAGCAAAATAATTAGAAAAATGCATGTTCCTAACTAATGCGATATGACTAATGCAACACATGCGATATGCAACTAATAAGCTCAGCTACTAGTTATGACATGTGAATCAATTTGATAGCATGCCGTTTAAACATGTATTCAACGAAGTAATAAATAACGATGCTTTGTTAGAATGATGAACCGAACCTTGATGCATGCAAGACAAGTGAATGCAAACATGAGAAATGTTAAAATGAAACATGATGTTCTAAACTACCCATCATAAGCAAGTAAATAAAATGGAGAAAGATGTAGGGTTGTAAGACATACACATTATTACATTGTTGGCCCTCGCGCAGGAGAGTCCGAATGAATAACCTAGCTAATTACTATGAATTAACTAACTATTACAAACCCAAATAAATAAATTAGCTAAGCTATTTAACTAATTATTACAATAACAAATTAACTAACTATTCTAGCTAAATTAAATAAGTACAACACACAACTATTCTAACTAATTAATTACAAGCTCGCTACTCCAAGCACAACATGCTACACAACATGCAACTATTACAACATCGCTTCATGGATTGCAAGGATCGAGGGACGACTCATGCATGGATGTGAATTTCCACCTGATAATGCTCTCCGTTTTGCTACCGGAATACCTTTGTTGCATAGTTGGAAAATTGCACTGTTTTTCCACCCTAGCTTTTGTTCTGCTCTGCTAAAAAAGGGGACTACCTGCTTAGAAAAAGTGGCTAGCAACCCAGAAATAGTGGCCAACAAGCCACTAATAGTGGGTTGTCGTCCAGAAAAAGTGGCCTGCCGACCACTGATGACTTTTTTTTTCCTGCAGCAACAGAAGACAAACAGAGCACAAACCAAAGTATTCTCAGGGGATGTTTGTCTACCCTGTCTCACCTTATCAGCAAACAGATCAAATGAGAGGTAGGCAATGCAAATCATCAATCGACGCAATTTTATTGCGTGGCGACTTATGAATCAAGGGAGACAATTCAATAAATGCACAATTTAAAGACTCATAAACCTCCTCCTTATCGTGAATTGATCAAGGGAAGTAGTTGACATTGACTCTTGAACCATTTACATCACTAACAAGTATGAAACGACTCAAGACTCAATGGGTTCAATTAATGTCCGATTGAACCCAATTTGATTTTATTATCTTGAATCACTTTTAGTCCCAATTTTATTACTTCATTTTAATTACTTTCCATTCCTTAATCAATTGAGTCCAAAAATGAGCTTTAAGTTCTCTAACGGAAAGAAGCATCAAACCAAGTGTTGTTTTAAGCATGAGAGAAGTGTCATGCCATTGGTAATGAACCCCCAAAGGGATTAAATTATTAAGCACAATAACCTCAATCTCAAGCTTAAACAAACAACCGGATTGAAACAACTTTCAAACAAAGAAAAAGCCAAGAAAGGAGGGAGGTTGCAGAGGTGATTTAGAGATGAAAACAAGTATGGAAAACAAGAACTAAACACTATCAACTCAAATAGGTTGGTCGCTAAGGCCTAAACCACCAAGCCTATGAGGATTATTACACTACAACCATACTATACAAAGCATGAATGGAACAAACACATAAAAAATAGTCCTAAAATAGGCTAAAACAGTGTTGGAATTGAAGTCTACAGAGCTAAAAGAGTAAGCTACAACATGGAGCAAGCTAAGCTAGTAAGCAAGCACAAGGAGGGGAGGTTATCCCCTCTATTTTTGGGACTTCAAAACATGATTTTAGCCTCTGAAAAACCTCTGAGACTTAGTAGTAAAAAGCTCAAAAAAATATAATAGAAAGGTGGGAAACACAAGGGCAAAGACTTAAGAAGTTAGGTGCAAAAAAGGGTGATCCACCCCTCCACCTTTAATAGCCTTAAACCATAAGTTTCAGCCCAAAAATTCAGTGTGAAAATAGTCCAAAAAATAGTAGAAAAGATGGCGAAAAGATGGCAAATAAAGAAGGGAAACAAGTTAAGAATTATACCTCTTGAAGAGGGATACCCTTTTTGAGTTACAAACCAACAATTACATACCCTCAAGAGCTAAATGCAAGTTCAAAAATACCTTAGCCCAAATACCACAAGGTTTGGTTTAGAGTGTCTAGGCAAAGAGTGAAGAACTTGCAAGAGAGAGAAAAATTTTGCTTTCAAATTTTTATACCCTTTAAAACATGAGAGAGAGGGCCTCTATATATAGAAAAACATGAGACCAGCTCAGAAATATTTATACAGACACGTATGGACTGGTGCATGCATTTGTGGAAACAGTTGGAAAAAATATCTGAAAAACACACACAAGTGGCCGGCAAACTACATTAATGGTCGACAGTCCACACTAGTGGGTCTGCAGGTCCCAGGATGTTTAGGTTTGAAAAACTGCTGTTTTGGTCCAAAAAACAAAACAAGCGGTTCATAGGGTTTTGAGGCTCAAAGTTGAGGGATTCTGCTGAGGACATTGAGTATTTGACAAGTATATACAAATTCATCATTGGGTGTGCAATCGATGGCGGCCAAGTTGTAAAGGCGGTCAAAAATTGGGTGTCCACAGTTGTCCCTCTTTGATAGAACTCAAAGTCATGCCATGACGTGAGTGAATGTCAAAGCCCGAAGACGACCCATTTTGACAAGGGCGTAAGACTTGGGCAAAAAATCAAGACATAAATAAAATTGCTTGAGCTCATAAGTCGCCTATGTATCCCTTTGCAGGGAATCAAACCAGCGTAGTCCTGGGACAAGATGCAAATGATATGCACAAAAAATATACCTTGAAAGCTGGACTCTCATGCCTCACAAAGCTGGTTATTTTGAAAACTCATGATCATGCAAGATGATGCAATAAGCAATAATAGATACAATAAGCAATAACAAGAAGTCGAACATGTTTCACGTGGGAAGAACTAAGCAGCGATGTCTGGTAAAGCGATGACCTTGTTGTTGTCGGATCTTGAACTTCATGGTGAAAGCGAAAACAATCGATGTCATGGCAAAGTTGCTGATGGAAGGCGCAATACTTGGTAATATCATGCCTGGCTGGAAGGCAATTAGGAAGAGGCTGAGAGTCAAGGGGTTTGAGATGGCCTTGTCGTATGAGGATTGGAGAGTTTTGGAAAAGGTCATGTAAAGGGGATTGAAGGTGCGGTTACCAGTCCTGGAAGTATTGATAGAGGATTCGGCAAGTGTCAACTAGGTTTGGAGACCTCCTCCTACAGGTGTAGTATTGAAGTTGAAAAGAGTGTTTCTGGTATAACATCCCTTTCCATGGCTTATCCCCTGATTCAAAGTGCTCCCAACTTGAGCAACAAAAGTGTTATCTACAATTTTTGTAACAACTACAAGCACTTGCTGCTTGTTCAACCATTTGACCTTCAAAGCCTCAATAGCCCACTAGAGATGTGCATAGGGATCAATACTTGTCTCGGCCTTGTTCTTGCCACTTGTTTCAGCTTTGTCAAAGGACTAGGTCGCTATATTGATGCGATGCCCATTTGTTGTTGATATGTCATCACCTGGACTTGAGCTAACTTCAAGCTGGCCCTTTCTAATTGCAGCTCACCCCAAGATTGGGGAGCTTTTTGACATGAAATTTCTAGCATGTGATGCAGTTGATGATAGAGCCAAATCCCAAAGGCTAAATCTGCCACAGTTCTCTTAAGATCCTTAATTATGCTCATTTGAAAGTAGTGGGTTGACCATTGGCATTCGTAGTGTATTTGACCCGACTTGGCCTTGGTGAATTGGTTGGGCTAGGTTCTTTGGAGTGGGTTGGAATGGACTTGGGCTATTGTGGATTTCAAGTTTTGGGGTTTGCGGTGATTGGGGTTCAAGTGCATCCATTATACACAAGTCAGGTGCTTCTTTGGAATGAACACCTCGAGCTTAGGTAAATGGGCTTGGGTGATGTATATCTTTGGGGTTGTGGGTGGATGGCGGTGTATGGATTAGGTTGATTTTGAGGAGGAGGAGGAGTCTGTGAACTGTCACGGAAATGGGTTTTTGGTTACTGTAGACACCCCATTTTTGACCGTCTTTAAGACATAGGCGCCTTAGGTTGATCAGTCGATGATGAAAGTTATGCTGTACAATCATTCAAATGCTTCAGCAAAAGGCTTCGATTTTTGAGTTTCTAATCCTAACCTTACACCCCATTTTGACCAAAACTATTTTAGACCTTAAAACCCTCTTTTTCAAAATATTTTTCCAAATGTTTCTACGATGTTCCAAGGCTCACATTTCATTTAAAATATTGCATATTTCGGTAAACCAAGTAAAGACAATGTGGAAATAAATGGAAGGGAGGTGAACTCTTTGAAAATATTTAAAAACATCTTATTTATAGGTTTGGAGTTGAAGGAAATAGGAGGGGAGGGAAGAAAACTAGTTTAGGAAAAGGTCAGACCTCAAATTGTTAAGAAAAGACATTAGCAGCCTTCACTAAATTAGATATATCTCTTATTACACTTATAATTTAGATATAAAGTCACCACCATTGGAAAGTAGACATCTGGGGCTTCAATTTAGACTCAAGAATTACCTAAAATTGAGTTCGGATGAGGAATATATACTTGATTAAAGTCGTCTTAAGAGTAGAATTTTGTGGCAGTGGCAGTTTTGAGACATTGTCCCCACTTGGTTGAGCTAGGTGTCTCGACAGGTAGATATTTTACTGCCAGCTGTCCCCTCATATGTATGCATTGCACTAGTTGTCTCTATCTGAGATATTTCCTACGAGAAATTGTTTTGCTATAAATATAAGACCAACCCTCTTGATTTTAGTTAGAAAAAATTATCAAAGAGCCAAAACTTATAAAACACTCTTCCTCTCTATCTTGCAACCTATACACACTCTCTCTACACTTCTTAAACCAAAAATTTGGTTTTTCTTCTTTGAGTTCTTGAGCTCAAATCTCCCTTGAGAGTGAGAACTTGTTGGTTTGTGAACAAAGGAGTTACCTTTCTTTAAGAGATGTAATTTTGGGCATCTCTACACTACTTCTCTCCTATGTTTTGTTGCTATTTTTATTATTTTTACACTATTTTTATGGGCTAAAACTTGTGGCTTAAAGCTATCAAGGTGGAGGGTTAACCACCCTTCTTTGAACCTTATCTTCAAGCTTTTGCCCTTGTGTTTCCCATCTATTTAAAAATAAATTTCTACTATTTTCTGAGTTTCCAAAGGCTAAAAAGTGGTTTTGAGGTTCAAAAATGGAGGGTTAGCCACCTCCTTAGGCTTCTTTCTAGTTTCATTTCTCCATTATTGTAGTCCACTTTTCTAGCTTTTCCATGATAATTTCAGCACTATTTTGGTGAGTTTTAGAATTTGTTTTAATGTGTTTACTTCATTCATTATTTGTATAGTATGCTTGTAGTGTTGTAGTCCTCATAAGTTTGGTGGTTTAGGTCTTAGACACTAACCTATTTGAGTTGATAGCCTTTATTTTCATAGCTTTCATACATATGTTCACACTTGTTGAAATCACCTCTGCAACTTCCCCCCTTTCTTGGTTTTCTTTGTTTGAGAGTCGTTTCAAAGCGAGTGTTGTTTAATCTTGAGAAAGAGACCTTTCCATGCTTAATGGTTTTAATTTCTTTGGAGGTTTATTACCTAGGCTTTACATTTCTCTCATGTCAAAAACAACTTCTTGTGACACTTCTCTTCTTTTAGTAGACTTAATTCTCATTTTTGGACTAAAATGACTAAATAATGGAAAGGTAATTAAAGAGGCTAATCAATTGGACTAAAATG
Organism: Camellia lanceoleosa; assembly: GCA_025200525.1. Classification (NCBI taxonomy): domain Eukaryota; kingdom Viridiplantae; phylum Streptophyta; class Magnoliopsida; order Ericales; family Theaceae; genus Camellia; species Camellia lanceoleosa. Next base: position 147,956,509 of record CM045761.1, read on the forward strand.
GTATAAGATAATAAAATGGTTTGGGTTCAATCGGACGTTAATTGAACCCATTGAGTCTTGAATCATTTCATACTCTTTAGTGATGATAATGGTTCAAGAATCAAGATCTACCACTTCCCTTGATCAATTCTATGATAGGAGGAGGTTTTGTTGGTCTTTCATTGTCATTCATTGAGCTTTTGTCTGTTGATCCATAGATTATCATGCAACAACCTTGCGAGCATTGATGATTTGTGGTCGATTCTACTCCTCCCTTGATCAATTTCATGATAGCGAAAGGCGAGAGGATAAACATGCCTTTGGAAACACTTTGTTTTTGCTTGGTTTCCGATACATTGCGGCATGGTAGTACCAAAAATAGTGGCCAGCCGGCCACCTTGCCATCCGTCTGACCACTTTCCTGGCCGGCCGGCCATCTCATTTTGACCAAGCAGTGCCATTTTTATGGCAGAACAGAGCAGAAGTTGGGGCAAAAATAGATTTATTTTCTGACTACGAATAGATAAGTTCAGATAGCTGAATAAAGGCATTTCTAGGTGGATGTTTTCGGTTGCACACGTGAATTGCTCTCGGATTAATTAATTAGCATATTGTAATTAATTAGATGATTCCTTTGAATTTGTAATAAGTAGTTACTTAGTTAATTAATTCCGCTTTGTAATTAATTAGTTAGCTCAATTCTAATTTGTAATAGTTAGCTAGTGTAGTTAATTCATTTAGTTAGTTGGTAATAGTTAGTTTAAAATTCGGACATTCATTTGGACCCTTTTGTGCAAGGGCAAATATATAATAATGTGTGTGTCTTCTAACCCCATTTCTTTCTCCTTTTATTTTCCCACTTATAATGGTAGCATCATGTTTTACATTTTCATGTCATTACCATGACTTGTATCCATTTTTGCATGCATTGGGTTTGGTTCATCATTCTAGCCTCGTTATTATTTCCCATTTAATTGAATACGTGTGCTATTGTATGCTTTGAGTTGAGACATATGCTATGCTAAGTAAACTGAATCTATTAGTTACATTTTGTGTGCGTTGCATTAGTCATGTTGCATATTTAGAACCATGCATTTTTCTAATTATTTTGACTTCTTTTGGCTCACCTTGGAGTACTAAGTGAGCACTAATTGCTTAAGTTGGGATGATTTGATTAAATGTACATACGAGATCACTTTTTCAAGTGGTACATATTCAAACACCTTTCAAAACACACAAAAAAACAAAGTGTTCCAACTTTTATAAATTAGCCTATACTTGTGTGCATTACATAGTAAGAATAGCCTAAATAATCGAAACAAGAGCATATGTTGTACATAAGAATCACATCATGATTAGTAGAGGCCGATCTTTGATCGGGTGAGTGAGGTGCTCAATCCATGACCTTCCCTTTTCATACCTAAGTTCACGAGCCAAGACATTTTGGTGATAGCGGACATGTGGCTTTGGCATGAGTCACGAGTTTCCTAAATTTTCTAAAATATTTAGATGGCGACTCTAAAATCTAGCAATGATCTATTTTGGCATTTTGATTAAAATCAATTTTTCAAGAATTGCTAGATTTGGACTCATTTGTGTTTATCTATTTCATATTGCACTTGTGAAATCAGATTTAGAACCACCGGAGTCTGAACTGTAAGGCTATCGTATCCGAAAGGAGCACGAAAAGCAAGCTACAGTTTCTAGTGATTCCGCTAGGGAAAGTAGAGAACTTGACTTAAAATTCATGATGTGAAATTTTATTTACACATATATGCTGTTTGCGTTGCATTTGCATTAGTACTCTAAGTCATTGTGTTTTCCATCTGCTATTCTTAGACGGTTTGCCGAAGGCCTTGCCTAAAAAGCTTGCCAGAAGGCTGACCAGTAGTGGGCTCTGCCATGTTGGAAACACAACCCTTGGATCTGGATTATTGTTGTACCGTTTGATCCTCCTTTCTTTTCTCGATGTTAGGTGTGAGAGGTATATTAGGTAATTTTGCTGAGGTACCCTTTTGACCAATCAGCCTAGCTGCATATAGTAGAGCCATAGTGACTGTTCCAACTTAGGATAGGATGCTCACCGTATGTAGGATTTTGTGAAACTACTTGCATGAAGTAGTAAAACCCTAGACCATGCCAAAAACTAGGACAGGGTAACCCTCCCCCCTCATAGGGGTGTTTTGGCTCTTTTTACTTGGTATGTGCTTTATAGTGAAACTATACAAGGGTGCTTGATATCAGTGGTATAGTTGGTATTAGTTTGTGGGACAGAATTCATGTGATCATATCTATTCTAGTGAAATTGGGCTGAGGTGTTGTCTGTTTTCTCTTTTGCTAGGTAGTCCTGGAACCATAGTTTCAGAAGGCTCTGATATTCCCTGGGTACTCTGGACTCGTGCCGATAGACTTTGTATGGTCGAGGACCTAGTTCAGGGGCAACCAATGTTTGCTTCTTCTTTGCCGCGCAAGGCAAAGAAAGGCAGACAGGCTTACCTTGTTACGGCATTTACTAATTAGATCACCTCTGTTCAGAGCATAACCATCTACCCCTATTATGGCTCAACCTCTGACAAATCTAGAGGATTTACTGATCCGTTTTCAACAATTAGTAGATTTGCTCTGATGAAGATATGAAGCTTGGCAAGTGAGATGTCGTAGAAAATAATATCCAACTTTAAGGACCTCCATGAAATTAGGGTTCAAGTCAAGGATGTCGTCAGACAAGAGCTTATTGTGGAAGGTAATGAGCCTATGAGGAAGAATGTTGATCACAATTCCAATGCTACTACCAGTGTTAACATAGTTGCAAAATGCTCAGAAGTAAACACTATCACCACTCCTGTCAAAAACCCTTTTACTGATAATAGCCAAAAACCAACCACTTCAACTCGGTCCCAAGCCCGAAATTTCCATCTTTTTTACATTAGTCTTTCTTAAGCCTTGAAAACGTTGCTAGAAAAAGGGCACCTAGAGCTCTTAGAACCCCGACCCCTCCTAAGTCCTCTTTCACCAAGACATAACCCTGCTAAATACTGTGCTTATCATCAACAACATGGTCCTGATATAAATCGTTGCATCTACCTCCATCATAAGATTTAGGATCTTACTGACGAAAAGATCATAGCTCCACCAAAAAGGCCTCAGTCCACCACTAACCCATCAACTCCACACCTCAACCTAATCCATACATTGCCATCCACCTACAACCCCAGCATATACATCATCCCAACCCATTTACCCAAGCACAGAGGTGTTCATTCGAGCACAAATTTGTGTATGATGGATGCACTTGAATCCCAATCACCTTAAACCCCAAAATTGAGCACCACAATAGCCCAATTCCAGCCTAACCTACTTCAAAGCACCCAAACCAACCAATTCATCAAGACCAAGTCAGTTCAAATACACTGTAACCACCAACAGTCGAGCCCACTACTTCTAAGCTATTGAGCATGATTGAAGATCTTCAGAGAATTGTGGTAGATTTAGCCTTTGGGGTTTTGGCCCCATCATCGACCACATCACATGCCAAAAGTTTTATGTCAAAAAGCTCCTCAATCTTTGGACGAGCTGCATTTGAAAAAGGCTAACCCGAAGCTATCTCAAGTTTGGGTGATGACATGTCAACAACAACTGGGCCTCGCCTCGACATAGCCTCCCAATCTCTTGGCAAAGCTGAAGCAAGGGGCAAGAACAAGGCCCGGGCAAGTATTGATCCTTATGCACATCTTTGGAGGGCTATCGAGATTTTGAAGGCCAAGGGGCTGAACAAATAGCAAGTGCTTGCAGTTTGTAGCTTGCTTTTCGTGCTCCTTTTAGATACAATAGCCCTACAGTTCGGACTCCCTTGGTTCTGAATCTGATCTCACAAGTACAATGTGAAACAGATAAACACAAAATAGTTAAAATCTGATAGATCTTTTGGAAAATCGATTTTGAATCAAAATGCCAAAAATTCACTACTTTGCCAGATTACAGAGTCGTCACCTAAATATGTTGGAAAATTTTAAAAAACCCGTGACTCGTGCCAAAGGCCACGTGTTCGTCATCACCAATGTGTCTCGGCTCATTAACCTAAGTGCGAGAGGAAGGTCATGAATTGAGCATCCTGCGTCCAGATCAAAGATCGGCCTCTACTAATCATGATGTGATTCTTATTTACTGTAATAACCCCGACCCTGATTAGCGCTAATTGGGACTTAATTATGTCTAAAAATGATTAAGGGATAAATCTGGAATTTAATTGCATGTGCATTTCATGACTTATGTGTTTTTATCTGTTCGGTGTCGGAATATCTATTTATATTTTAAACTTTGAACTGCAAATTGGAAGTCCTATCGGCGCCCGATTCTGAAATTGATTAGTGTTTTGGACTCGTTAGATTTTATGTGAATTTATGGTAGACTCAATTAAAATTTGATTTGGGACGATTAAATTAGATTAAATAACGTTAAATTACATTAGTTCAATTATTCTGAGGCGCCACTTGGTGGACCACTTCTAAGAGACTTGTTTGGGACTTGATTAGAAATCCCCATACATCATTTCCTCAGCCATATTTGAGACAAAAACGTAGGAGAGTGAGAGAGGAGAAGAGACTTAGCTTCAACAAGAGTTCTTGGCTTGGAACTTGAAGAATTGTAGAGGAGTTTTCATAATTGAGCCTCAATACTTGGAATTCAAGACTTAAGGTAGGAATTTCATTCTCTTGAACTAGAAATTAGATTAACTCTTGCATACTTCTTGACACATTGAAGATTAGAGTCTAGATTTGGGCTTGAATTGTTGAGTTGGGTAGTGTAATATACATGCATGAACACATTCATGGAAATTAGAATTGTTGGGTGTCAAATTTCTACATGCATGTGCATATTTTTGCTAAAGCTTATGAGTTCAACAAAATTCTAAGTTTAATTTCACCTTGGAGCATGTTTTGAAGCTTTGAAATCAAATTAAACTCATGCATGTTTGGTTAACCCATGTTCTTGGAAATCTATGGCAATGGTGCTCACAAGGACTCACTCTTGGGCAATGATTTGTCAAATTAGCCTTTGAAACTTGATGTAATATGTGTTTCAAGTGTTTCTCCAGATTTTGGGCCCAAGAGGTTGAGTTTTGGATTGTTGAATACTTGGTTCGAACTTGGGAGACAAATCTGGAAATTCCAGATTTTGCTTCCTCGCTCGAGCGAAGGATTCCTCACTCGAGCGAAACCTTTGATTTTGCAAGCTCGCTCGAGCGACCATCGGCGACCATCGCGTAGATTTCAAACAACGATACTTTTCTTTGTTTCATCGGCCGCTCGGCGAGGAAGGCTCGCTCGGCGAGCATTTGATTTTGGTGAGCTCGCTCGGCGAGCATCGGCGACTCATCGCGAAAAATTTCAACATCGATATTTTCTTGTTTCATCGAACGGCTTCGAGTGAGGAATGTTCGCTCGAGCGAACCCTTTGATTTTGGGATCTCGCTCGAGCGAAGGAAGGCTCGCTGGGGCGAGACCCCTGTTTTCAGCAAATTTTGTAAAATATTTTCTAAGACATTTTTGCATCCACATTCCATCCTAGGCATTCCTAGACCACGATTAAGACTCCATACTAAGGTTAAAGGGTTAAGTACACACTTAGAATTGTTAGCGTAAGTTTTGATACGATTAAGTCGCATTTCAAGTGTGTACCCATTATGTGACTATGTAGGTCGTGTCTTAGTAGTTGGTTGATCGTTTAGCTTCACCCATCGGTTCCAGCGCCCTTGTGAGTAATAACTACGTAAAGTTATGTTCAACTTTAAGTATTTTCGTGATATGGTATGATCGATTTACGAAATACTACGTTATGAATTATGAATGATTGTCCAAATTTACGATATGTATTGTGGCACTTTTAGTCCATATGGCCCTACTTGGAGACAATACCGTGGCATATGGCCCTTTAGGGAACAATCACAGTGGCATATGGCCCTCGCCCGGGAGACAATACCTAGTGGCATATGGCCCTCGCCGTGAAACAATCTAGTGGCATATGGCCCTTGCAGGAAACAATACCATGGCTACTTGCAGCAAGGCGAGGACCTTATGGTTGTTGGTACCAACTTTATTGTGGTCTTTGGACCTAATTGATCGGATAGCTATGGGTGTACCACATATGATTTTATGCAGAATTTGTATATGAATATGAATATGAAAATGATTTGGAATTTGAAAATGCATAAGACACTGTTTCTAATAAGATTGTGTTTCTGATATAAGCTTGATTTCTAATTCTGTAATGGACATCATTCATTAACCCCTTTACTCTGTTATTATTCACTGGGCTTTCGCTCACAGTTTATTACATATATATGTAGGTGAGACGGCACAAGACCACGGCGAGTTGATGGCCTCTGTTCCCTTTTTGGTTAGCGTGTCGCGCCTCCAGGAGGTTCAGTCAAAGCCTAACCAGGCGATTTTGTTTCATGCTAGTCATTGGTTGTTTTGTAAAGTTGGATCTTGGGGCATACTTGTGTAAATATTTTGTACATATGGGTGTTTAAAGCTAGCATGTATATATATATATATATATATAAATAAGTTTTAAAGTTTACGTCCCATGTATGTCATCACTCATTGGACCTTGTTTATTTTGCTTTATTGCTTCCATGACCCCTTATTAATTGTTAATGCATGCGGAGGCCGTAGGTAATCCACGGATTCTTGGCGATTCGTCGCTAAACCTATAGGGCGGGTTTGGGTCGTGACAGTGGTATCGAGCACGAGTTATACCGCACACACAGGTCCATATGAGCTTAGGATGTCCTAGTAAGAATTAGGGGCATTCCATTTGCATGTGTGAGTGTGTGGTAATGCAACTGAATATTAAAACTGAATGCATATTTGAATATATAAAGTTTTGTTTACCTATAGCCATGGACAATCCAAGGAATGATGATCTGAGGTCTTGATGCGAATGGATAGAATGGAACAAATGTTGGCAACCTTGACCGAAGTAGTGATGCAGCAACAGAGACAACAACCCGCACCCCCTCCACCTCTACCAGTGCAGGCTGAAGCTGATAACGGTGAAATCATCAATTTGACACAGAAATTCTTGAAAATGAAACCTCCAATGTTCTATGGTGGGATTGAGCCTTTGAAAGCTGAAACGTGGTTGCTTGAGATGGAGAAACTGTATGAGGTATTTCCGTGTTCAGAAACTCAGAAAGTTCTTTTAGCTACCTATACTTTGAAAGATGAAGCCCGCAGATGGTGGTTACTGATTCGAAATGGCCATGAAAACATGACATGGACTCAGTTTAATGCAATCTTTTATGATAAGTATTTCCCTCGATTGCTTCGCAGGAAAGTCTCGAAATTTGGGAACTTAAGCGAGGGCAAGATATGCGTGGCGCGATATGAGGCCAAATTCTTTGAGCTAGCTAGGTTTGCCCTCATATGGTGGATCTGAGGACAAAAAGGCTGCAAGTTTGAGGATGGGTTGGATCTGGACATCTTTGGGCGGGGTGGGAGTTCTGAATCTACCCACATATGTGAGTGTTACGGATAGGGCATTGATGGCGAGAATCCATCCTAGACAAAAACAAGCTCTTGCTCCGCGGGTGATTAGGCGAGGAAAAGGGAAACAACTTTAAAAAGGCGTTCATTTTTAGGGAATAAGAAGCGTATCTGAGGATCTCCTGACTCGAGTCAAGGTCAGGACTCTATGACAAATTGTCCCGAATGTGGGAAACAGCACAAAGGTCCTTGTCACCTAACATCGGTCGTGTTTTGGTTGTGGCGGAGAGGCCATATGGTGAGAATTGTCCACTTAGATCAGAGGCGCTAACCGCCTGCGACAAGTTGGCGAGGATCATACGTGGCCAAAACCAGCGCCAAAGCTAATGCGAAAGGAACCACTAAGGCAGGGCAGTGTTTGCCTTAGTGCACAGTGGCGTGCGAACACCTATCCGTGGTGTCGGTACACTTTGTATGTTCTCAAAATGCATGTGTATTGATAGATTACGGTTCCACGCATTCTTTTGTGTCACATGCTTTTTCTCGAAAATTGACTAGGCCACTAGAACATATGACATGTGTATTATACGTATCTCATATGCAGGGGATTCTATGATGTGTACTCATGTTTATCCGATGTGATGTTGTGGTGGATGAGATGGCGTTGTATGTGGATTTATTGCCATTGGACATTCATCATTTTGATTGTATTTTGGGGATGGATTGGTTGACTAAGTCTTCGCTACTATTGATTGTGCAAACAAAAGCGTGGTGTTTAGACGCGGTATGCTGAATTACCTTTAGAGGAATGGGGTAGTTCCTCCCCGTGCTTGATTTCGACTATGGCCGTGACACTATAGGAAGGGATGTAGGGGTTATTTGTGTTGCATATTGACTACATCATCGGCGGTCCTCTTAGAAACAATCCTGTTGTTTGTGACTTCACGATGTGTTTCAAGTGATTTGGGGATTTAGTTGACGGAGAAATTGAATTCTTGTTGAGGTGTTTAGGGACACAACCTATTTCCAAGACTCCTTATAGAATGTCCATCTCTGAATTGAAAGAATTGAAAACCCAACTTCAAGAACTATTAGACAAGAACTTTATCCGTCCAGTACTTCACCTTAGGGTGCCCAGTGTTATTTGTTAAAAAGAAGGATGTGTCTTTGAGATTGTGCATAGACTATCGGAATTAAACAAAGTGACTATTAAAACAAATATCCTTTGCCTCGAATAGATGACTTATTTGACCAACCGGGGTGCCCAAGTGTTTTCTAAGATTGACCTCAGAATGCAGGTATCATCGATTAAAGGTTAGGGCGAGGACATTGAAAGCGCATTTCGAACTAGATATGGACATTATAAATTCTTGGTAATGCCATTTGGGATGACAAATGCGCCTGCTGCTTTTATGGATCTTATGAATAGAGTGTTTAAATCATATCTGGATGAGTTCATTGTTGTATTTATTGATGATATTCTAATATATTCTAAAACGAGGGAAGAACATGAAAAGCATTTGAGAACCGCCTGCGAGATATTGAGAGAAAAAAAGTTGTATGCTAAATTGTCTAAGTCACGAGTTAATTTGGGCGATTATCGCATTTACAGGCCATGTGATTGACAAAAATGGTGTTTACGTGGACCCTCGAAAATTGAAAATTTGTTGTGGATTGGCCAAGGCCTACAAATGTGACAAGTCTGAAGTTTTACGGGACTTCTTGAGGGCTACTACGGAGATTTGTGAAAGACTTCTCGAAACTTGCCTTACCATTGACTCATTAACTTTCGAGAAAAACATGCCATTATTTGGAATGATCAAAGAAATGACTTTCAAGAGTTGAAAACCGGGTTAGTATTTGCACCCATTTTGACTTTGCCAAATGATGTGATGGGTTCAAGTGTGCAGTGATGCTTCATATAAAGGCTTAGGATGTGTGCTAATGCAAAATGGGAAAGTGATAGCTGCGGCTTCTAGACAACTCAGACCTCATGAAAAGAATTACCCAACACATGATCTTGAATTGGCAGCCGTAGTATTTGCTTTGAAAATATGGCGTCATTACTTGTATGGGGTAACATGTGGAGGATATACAGACCATAAAAGATTGAAATATTTCTTCACCCAAAAAGAGTTGAATATGAGACAAAATATTTGGATGGAACTAATCAAGGATTATGACTTGCAAATTACGTATCACGGGAAAGGCTAACAAGTGGCGGATGCCTTGGCCGAAAATCTGGTGCAAGCGTGTGCGTGTTTGCTATCTGGCGAAAAGACTTGTCAGCGGTTGTGAACGGATGGTGATATCTGCTATCTCTGCTCAACCTGCTATTCTTGATGAGATTAAGCAGAAACAATGTGAAGATGAACACTTAAAGAAGATTATAGAGGAGTTTGATTCGAAACCGAGGCCCGGATTTGTGTTTGAAAATGGTGTGTTGAAATTTCAAAACCCTCTTTGTGTGCTGATTGCTATGACTTGAAAGCGATGTTATGGCCGAAGCTCACGTAGTAAATTTGCTATGCATCAGGGAACGAAGATGTACCACAACTGAAAGCAGAAATTTTTGGTGGCTGGAATGAAGAAAGTATTGCGAACTTTGTGGCTAGATGTCTACTGCTAGCGAGGTTAAGCCGAACATCAACGACTGCGGTTTGCTACAACCACTCCCAATACGGAATGGAAATGGGAGCACGTCACCATGGATTTCATTGTGGGATTGCCTCGCTCTTCTCGGTATGGACTCTATTTGGGTTATAGTTATTTGTTTGACTAAGTCGCACATTTCTGCTGTTAAAACTATTTATACTGTTGATAGATTGGCTAACATCTATATGGTGAAATTGTGAGGCGCATGGAGTACAGTGTCTATTGTGTCAGCGAGGGACTCGAAGTTTGTGTCAAGATTTTGGCGAGTTTACCTTGAGCTTTGGGAGCGAAATTGAGATTGGCGGTGCTTACCACCCACAGACCGATGGCCCAGAAAGAACTAACCAAACTACGGAGGATATGCTCGAGAATGTGTGTGTTAGACTTCGAGAAGTGGGAAGCTTACTTGCCCTTTGAGTTTGTGTACAATATGATTATCACTCAAGTATTGGGATGGCTCCTTCTGAAGCTTTGTATGGAAGAAAGTGTCGATCTCAATATGTTGAAATTTGAAGTGGGTGTGAGACCCTTGTTGGGACGAGAACTTGCGAGAAACAAGCGAGAAAGTGGCCCAATCTGGCGTTTAGCGCCTGAGTAGGCAAAAGAGTTATCTTGATGTTCGAAGAAGAAAGGGAATATGAAGTGGGGATCATGTGTTCATTAAGGTGACCGATGAAGGTCAAACCGGTTTGGTGTTAAAGAAAAATTGGCTCAGGTATATTGGACCTTATGAAGTTCTTGAAAAGATCAACAGGTGTCTTATCGAATAGCCTTACCTCCGTGATGGAACATATGCACAATGTGTTTCATGTATCGATGCTTAGAATATTTGAAGATCCACTCACGTTATTGAGCCAAGCGCATGTACTTTTGAAAGATGACTACACCTATGAAGAGGCCTATTCGGTTGTGAATCGAAGAATTAAAATGAGAAACAAGGAAATACCGTTAGTAAGGTTGATTAAGCGAGAACCACGGGGAACCTATGCAACTTAGGAAGCAGAGGAGGACATGAAGAAGAGATATCGGATTTGTTTCCTCTGGGCAGACATTGACTTGAATGAAGGTAACTTCGAGTTTGGGGACCAAACTCTTTTAAGGGAGGCGAATAACCCGACCCTGATTAGCGCTAATTGGGACTTAATTATGTCTAAAAATGATTAAGGGATAAATCTGGAATTTAATTGCATGTGCATTTCATGACTTATGTGTTTTTATCTGTTCGGTGTCGGAATATCTATTTATATTTTAAACTTTGAACTGCAAATTGGAAGTCCTATCGTGGATTCTGAAATTGATTAGTGTTTTGGACTCGTTAGATTTTATGTGAATTTATGGTAGACTCAATTAAAATTTGATTTGGAGACGATTAAATTAGATTAAATAGCAGCTAAATTACATTAGTTCAATTATTCTGAGGCGCCACTTGGTGGACCACTTCTAAGAGACTAGTTTGGGACTTGATTAGAAATCCCCATACATCATTTCCTCAGCCATATTTGAGACAAAAACATAGGAGAGTGAGAGAGGAGAAGAGACTTAGCTTCAACAAGAGTTCTTGGCTTGGAACTTGAAGAATTGTAGAGGAGTTTTCATAATTGAGCCTCCATACTTGGAATTCAAGACTTAAGGTAGGAATTTCATTCTCTTGAACTAGAAATTAGATTAACTCTTGCATACTTCTTGACACATTGAAGATTAGAGTCTAGATTTGGGCTTGAATTGTTGAGTTGGGTAGTGTAATATACATGCATGAACACATTCATGGAAATTAGAATTGTTGGGTGTCAAATTTCTACATGCATGTGCATATTTTTGCTAAAGCTTATGAGTTCAACAAAATTCTAAGTTTAATTTCACCTTGGAGCATGTTTTGAAGCTTTGAAATCAAATTAAACTCATGCATGTTTGGTTAACCCATGTTCTTGGAAATCTATGGCAATGGTGCTCACAAGGACTCACTCTTGGGCAATGATTTGTCAAATTAGCCTTTGAAACTTGATATAATATGTGTTTCAAGTGTTTCTCCAGATTTTGGGCCCAAGAGGTTGAGTTTTGGATTGTTGAATACTTGGTTCGAACTTGGGAGACAAATCGGAAATTCAGTTTTGCTTCCTCACTCGGCGAAGGATTCCTCGCTCAGCGAGACCTTTGATTTCTGGCTTCGCTCGGCGACCATCGGCGACCATCAGCGTAGATTTCAACAACGATACTTTTCTTGTTTCATCGACCGCTCGGCGAGGAAGGCTCGCTCGGCGAAACATTTGATTTTGGTGAGCTCGCTCGGCGAGCATCGGCGACTCATCGCAGCGAAAAATTTCAACATCGATATTTTCTTTGTTTCATCGGACCGCTCGGCGAGGAATGTTAAGCTCGGCGAACCCGCTGATTTTGGGATCTCGCTCGGCGAATGAAGGCTCGCTTCGGCGAGACCCTGTTTGAACTTTGTAAAATATTTTCTAAGACATTTTTGCATCCACATTCCATCCTAGGCATTCCTAGACCACGATTAAGACTCCATACTAAGGTTAAAGGGTTAAGTACACACTTAGAATTGTTAGCGTAAGTTTTGATCACGATTAAGTCGCATTTCAAGTGTGTACCCATTATGTGACTATGTAGGTCGTGTGTCGTAGTTAGTTGATCGTTTAGCTTCACCCATCGGTTCAGCATACTTGTGAGTAATAACTCTGTAAAGTTATGTTCAACTTTAAGTATTTTCTGACTGATATGGTATGATCTGATTTCTGAAATACTACGTTATGAATTATGAATGATTGTCCAAATTTCTGATATGTATTGTGGCACTTTTAGTCCATATGGCCCTCGCCCGGGGGAGACAATACCGTGGCATATGGCCCTTGCCCGGGGGAGACAATACCGTGGCATATGGCCCACGCCCGGGGGAGACAATACCGTGGCATATGGCCCTCATGGAAACAATCTTACCGTGGCATATGGCCCTTGCCTGGGGGAAACAATACCATGGCTAGTTGCGCGCAAGTCGAGGGCCTTGATGGTTGTAGGTTCCCACATTATTGTGGACTCTGAACCTAATTGATCGGATAGCTATGGGTGTACCACATATGATTTTATGCAAGAATTTGTATATGAATATGAATATGAAAATGATTTGGAATTTGAAAATGCATAAGACTCTGTTTCTAATAAGATTGTGTTTCTGATATAAGCTTGATTTCTAATTCTGTAATGGACATCATTCATTAACCCCTTTACTCTGTTATTATTCACTGGGCTTTCGCTCACAGTTTATTACATATATATGTAGGTGAGACGGCACAAGACCCTGGCCAGAGTTGATGGCCTCCTGTTCCCCTTTTTGGTTAGCGAGCTGTCGCGCCTCCCGAGGAGGTTCCAGTCAAAGCCTAACCGGCGATTTTGTTTCATGCTAGTCATTGGTTACATTTTGTAAGTTGGATCTTGGGGCATACTTGTGTAAATATTTTGTACATATGGGTGTTTACGGCTAGCATGTATATATATATATATAAATAAGTTTTAAAGTTTACATCCCATGTATGTCATCCTGACTCATTGGACCTTGTTTATTTGCTTTATTGCTTCATGACCCCTTATTAATTGTTAATGCATGCGAGGTAGTAGGTAATCCACGGATTCTTGGCGATTCGTCGCTAAACCTATAGGGGCGGGTTTGGGTCGTGACATTTACATTATATGCTCCTGTTTCGATTTATTAAACTAACTTTACTAGATGATGCATGTAAGTATAGACTAATTTGCAAAAATTGGAACACTTTGATTTCATGTTTGTTTGAAAATTGGTTTTTAATATCGTCACTTAAAAGGTGAGTTTGTATGTACATTAATCAATGCATCCCAATTTTTGGAATTAGCCTTCATCCACTGGCATTCAAAGAGTTATATCACTTATACACCTAGCCTCATGGTATTGTGCTTGGCATGGAAACAATCATACTTATGCGATATGCTAAAGCGATAAATGCTCACCTAGTACTCTAAGGCAAGCCAAATAAAGGAAAAAAATGATTCGAGAATATGCATGTTCCTAAACAATACAATGTGACTAATGCAATGTGCACATTTATGCAATTTTTATAGGCTCGGTTATGAGCATGGTATATGATCTAATTCAAGACATGTGATAAATCACGTTTTCAAACAATGAAGTTAAAATTGACATTGGTTAGTATGATGAGCCGAACCCAAATGTATATGAAACAAGTGTATGCGAACATGGAAATGCTAAGTAAATATGATGCTCTATGTTACCATCATAAGCGGGTAAATAAAATGGAGAAAAAAATGGGGTTGGAATACATACACCATTATTACATATTTGCCCTCATACAAGAGGGTGCGAATAAGTGCCCAAATGTCCGGATTAAACTAATTATTACAAATTCTAATGAATGAAGTAATTAACTAAATTAAGCAACTACTTATTACGAATTCAAGGAACACTAAGCTACCTATCTAATTTATTACAACAAGGATATTTAAATGAGCAATAAACTAGCAATCTAAGTTAACTAGCTATGTAATTACAAATAAATAGCAATAATAACTACAACAACAACTAATTACAATCATAATAAGTAATTGCAACAATAATTATTTATAACAATAATAATTACAAAATATAAGCAACAACGAGGCACAATGATCGCATGCACAGTGTCCAGAAATTGCTCTATCTGCCCAGATTGCTCTACTTCACCCTCAGCCACTGCCCTCTGTTTCTGCCAAAAGCTCACTGCTTGCCAAACATTGGGAGCTGGTCGGCCCTAAATGAGCTCGGCCGACCAAAAAAGTGCGGTGGGAACTAAATTTTATGCCAAAAATGTTTTTGTGCTATGAGATGAGAAACGATGCAAGAGCCTTTCGAATACTGTTTGTCCCATCATGCTCTTCTCTGCCATGTGAAACCCAAGAGAAGAACAAATTTGCGTTCAAAACCATCAATTAGCACAAGTTGGTGGCTTGTTAATCCCGAACACCTTTGGACAAAATTGGTAAATGTGATGAAAAACCACCATTCCCTTATATCATGAAAACTTAAAAAGAGGGAAGTAGACCGCTTTGAGTCTTATCAACGCATCATGGATTGATACGTGATAATTCTCGGAACGATGGGCTCGGCATAACGTTCGGCCGAATCCAACCAACTCGAAACATTTTCTTTATTTCGGTCTCATTGATTTTAGGCCAATTTTGTTAGTCTTTTCCATTCTTTAACCAATTTGTCCAAAATGACGTTTAAGTCCACTAAATGAGAAGAAACGTCAAATGAGAAGTGATCCTAAGGATGAAAGAGAGCCTATGCCTTGACGATGAACCTCCGTAGAGATTAAGCTATTGAGCATAGGTTTCTATCTCATGCTTTGAATAACCGTCAATCAGTTAAAGTAACTCTCAAACAAAACAAAAAAAAAGAAAGAAAAGAGGGAGGTGGCAGAAATGATCATATGCAAACTTGATTATTTAGATTGAGACTCTTGACATGAAAATTAACCAAAGAAAAGCTATCAAAGCATTGGTAATACAACACAAGAAGCTAGATATGAAGACTTATAACATATCAAGCTAGATATTCAAAGCATACACTAATTAAATAAATTACAACAGCCCTAAAATAGCCCCTATTATGCTAAAAACAGTAGCAAAAAGTCATGTTAAAGAGCATAAAAAAGTAGAAAAGAACAAGGAAATGCAAAGCTAGTGAACAAGAGCAAGGAGAGGTAGCTAACCTCTCTATTTTTGAGACCTCAAACCATGTTTTTTATCCTTTTTTCAAACAACGAAAATCGATTTAAAAGACAAAAGAAAAGAGTGTAAAACAAGGGTGTGAGCTATGAAGTAGGGTACAAGAGAGGGTGTTAACCCTTTCTACCTTTAGTAGCTATTCAAACCCAAGTTCCAACACTTGAAATAGAATCAAAACAATACAAAAACACAAGAAATAGACAAAGAAAGATAGAAATGAAAGCAATACAAAGGTGGTGAGCTTATACCTCTTGAAGAAGGTAAGCTTTTGTTTGAGAACCAAACTTGGTCCAAGGACACTCTCAAGCTTGAATTGTGACTCATAAAGCTCAACCAAGGTTCCAAGTCTTGGCTTCCAAGGTTGTGTATGGTGTAAGGGTGATCAAATATCTTAAATTTAGCTTGCAGAAGAAGAAGGAGCTCTCAAGAGTTATTACGCTTTTTGAAAATTTTCCAACCTCTAACCTTTGAGATACATGCTTGTATTTATAGCATTTGAGCAAAATAGGTCATAAATATCTTAAAAATGGATATTTGGCTCATTCCGCCTAGAAACGGTGTTTCTTGCTATCGAGAGCCGACTCCCAATAGTTATAACCAACTCCTAATGTAGTGCAGCCGACTCCCAATGTGTTCCCTGTTCCACTATTTTAAACTTAATGTAGGGTGGCACAATATTCAAAAATGAATTTTGGGGTAAAAATAGTATGAACATGGAAGGTTTAGGATTGGTTTTGGAGCAGAGCTTACATTCCTTTGTTGAGACTTTGAATTACACACAACATAACTTCATCATCGAGTGCCCAGGATAAAGCGTCCAAGTCTTGTGGGCAATAAAAAATGGGGTGTCTACACAATTATGGCAAAAGGCATGGATGACATTTTTATCATTAGGGTTGGGGCATTTTAAATGCAGGGGCTAAACCAAGAAAAGAGATGCGACCAAAAACACCAATTCGGCTCAATTCTACGTGTAGGAGGTTTTCTCCAAATGCAATCAATACCTACCTACTCCTCTGTCAATGCTTCTAGGACTGGTAACCGCACCTATAATTCCCTTTTCATGACCTTATCCAAAGCTCTCTAAATCCTCATAGGACAAGGCCATCTCAAATCCCTTGACCCTCGGCCTCTCCCTGATCTCCTTCCAACCAAGTATAATGCTGCCAAGTACTGTGCCTTCCATTAACAAACCGGCCATGACACTAACCATTGTTTTCTCCTTCACCATGAAGTTCAAGATCTGATTGACAATAAGGTCATCACTCTACCAGGTCCTACAAAGTCTATTGGCATTGGATTAATGAACTTGGGAGATGATGTGGCTAGTTCTTTGATCGAGAATGAACCACCTACTGATGGTGCTCATTTTACTCTGGGCATGGTGGATGGCATGCACTGGTTTTAGTAATATTGAAAATGTTGTTTATTTTACTTTCTGAAATGGGTGTTGAGTCAGTCTTGTTTTGGTGATTTCGGGGGTGTTAACTCGGACATCACTTTCTTGTTTTGTGTTTGTCTTTTAAATCTTTTCTTTTGAGTCTGTTTCTACCAATGAGCCAGTTAAGCCAAAAAATCTGAATAAAATGGCAATAATTTTCATCTACTTCTTTGTGCCTTTAAATCATTGCATTAACCATAGTTTTCCAAAACTGTTTCCAAAACTGTGGTGAAAACAAAGAGGGAGGAATTCCTCGGGATTTGTAAAATTTGATTAACTGAGAGGAAGAGAGGTGTGCTAAACCCTTGATGAATGAGATCATATACATTAATATGGATCTTGAGAAGGATCTTGGCTTGATCGATTGGTTCTATATTGTCTTGAGAAGTAATGAGTGACTAGTCACTTTATTAAAAGATTTCAAAAATGTTTTGTGTGGTCCTACGAAGACATGCCTGGAATTGATTTTGAGATAGTACCGTATAGGATCACTCTCAGCCTTAAGACTCGACCCTTTTACTTTCAAACTTTGATTTAGAATATTCAACGGTCAATCAAAATATGAAGCTTGCATGGCTGGGTTTGAAGTAGCCCTTGAACCAGGGGCAATAAGGTCGTATGTTATCAAAGGAAGCTTGCATAGCTGGATTAGAAGCAGCCATTAAACTAGGGGCAAAAGGGTTAGATATGCTCGAAGATTCAAAACCGGGCCATTTCTTAAGCTAATGGAGATTGACAAGAAAGCCCAATCCCAGAATCTGAAAGAAGAAAATTTATTGCTGAAAGACAATCGAGTTTCTATTTGTGACACTAGGGGCAAATTCAGACCCAATTGGATGGGCCCTTACATCATCAAGACTATTTGGTCAGGAACAATAGCCATTCTCGGGGATTTAGATGGCCTAGAGATCTCTGATCGATCAACATGGACAAGTTAAACTTTTTCTATCCTTGAAAGGCTCATTGAAATTTGAAATCAGGAAAAGCGACCGAGGCAAAAGCTAGAGCAAGAAAAAGAAAAGATAGAAGAAGAAATAAAAACAAAGAAAAATAAAATAAAAGAAAAAAAGAAAAAAAAAAGAAAGAAAAATAAAAAAGAAAAAAATGGAGCTCATGAGGTTGAAAACCTAAAAGGGTGGCCTTAGCAAAAGTGAGAGTGCAAAATGAGAGTGTTAATGCAGAGTGCACCTTACGAAACTCGTGGGCTGATTCCCATCTTTGGGATACATAGGCGACCTCATCACAAGTTCGACCCCAACTATTTTTAACACCTTGTCTTATCCATGTTGATTGGCTTATCCTTATTCAACTTGACTATCCTATCCATGTACAAATTGGCTCATCTTTATTCAAAATCGGTTGTCTATTTCGTTAGAAGATGTAGCTGCAAGACAAATCAATTTCAGATCTAAGGTTGTGCATCTTAAGAGTTAATTCCTCGTTGGTCGGGTAATGGCCATTTGCAAACATAGTTTTTGAGGATTTTTAGTGAAGTTGACTAGTTCTCTTGGAAATTATTCCATTTTTCTAAAATCGGACCATTTTTTGGACCCAAAAAAGGAAAATTTTTAGTGCTCACAGTTTGACTTGCATGATTTTAAATTAGAAACATCAAACAAGCATGTTAATATAAACCATCATGTTGGTCAAAATTGTTTTAGTATAAAGCCAAAAACAAAAAAAAAAATAGTCAAAATGATGAACTAGGGGCATAGTTGAGTCAGGTTTTCTATCTTTTCTCCCTTGTCAGCACACTTGCCAGAAACGGCACAATTGAAGTTAGCAGCAAGGGCCAAGCACTCTCTCATCCTCCAAACAGTGAAATATCGAGTTAAGCGCGAAGTGCGGACTAGAAAAATGGAGCAGGGTATTCCACCCTCTCATCTGGATGGGTTTGATCGCGTCTAAACTGGTCATAACATTATCAATCGATGTCAGTTGCAGATCTACTGCACATCCAGTCGCACCACAACCCCTATGTGGGAAAGCTCATTGGTTATGAGCAAAAGAATGAGAATCTAGTAGAGTACTAGGGACAAGGGTTCACAACTTTCAACTTATCCATCAACCACACCTAGAAAGGGATAAAAAATAAAAGAGATTAAAAAATAGAGAAATGTGAGCTGAGAGAAAAAGTAAGGAAAGGGCTTTTAAGAGAAAAAGTGATTGAGTGCCAAAGTGATGTGAGAATCATAAATAAGAAAGGATGGGAAACAATCGTGGAGAAGCAATGGGCTCCTCGTGAATTCCAAGATGTCTCTGTCAATGGAAAACATACAAGTGTTGTGTTTGTGTTTTTGTTTGTTTTGAGTCTTGTTTTTAGTTGTTTTGAATTCGGTGAGTATAAATAGATGTAATGTTTTTTACTTTGTTTTTTCTTTTGTTGAGTTCGTGGTATATTGTGTCGTAGGCTCAATACCGGTTAAGAACTCATTCTTTGTTCCAATTTTAAAAAATAAATCATTTTGTGCTTAGAGTGCCGTGCTATTCTCAACATGATCTGCAAAACAGGATTCGTTCTTTCATAAAACTGCATGGCCCAACCTCGATCAAAAGATAGAGTAACAAAACAAGGACCTATCTGAAGCTATATACGTTCCAAACTGTAAAGAAAAAGAAAAAGAGGGAAAATTGGAGCACCTGAGTTTGTTTCAACTTTAGCAAATTCTGAGATTATATTCCAGATGCACCTTCTTAAGCCCCGCCATTTCTCCGAAATATGGGTGTACCTCGACCTCAAGCTCAAGCTTGCTTCGTCAGAAGGGCAATCAAAAAATGCTTTGTGAGAACCCATATTTTTGCATATTAAATTATTTTGGTAATTATATTTGGCTACTTAAATTTTGTAATCAACAATCTATAATCCAATTCCATAACAACATTTTGTTATGAAATTCTATAATTAACTTTTAATTATTTAATTAGTGTAATTTTTATCTTCATAGTATTATTGTTATTGTTGTCATCACTTTTATGACTACACAAATCTAATTCTTAATATATATTATTCTGTATAATTGTTCTATATAAAGTTTTGCATGAAAAATTTGTGTACAAGAAAAATTAACCCATGGAAATTAATTGGTTCAGTCTCAAGTCTTTTAGTTACATATAATAATATTATAATATTAAGTCAATTAATAGTGATTATTAAATTATAAAATTATAATGATACTAGTATCACGATTAATACCAATATTAAACTCCTTTAAATAAATTTATTTATGTGATTAAATTTTTGTATCTAAATACAGTTGTGGAAACTAAATGAGTTAAACAAATAATAACTAAGTTAGTTAGAAAATAGTAAGGAGCAAAATATCTAGTAACTAGGTTATATATATATATTCATTGATTTTTATTTTTGTACCAAAAAAAAAAAAAAAATGAAATCAAAATTGTTTTTTTTTTTTTTGGTTTTTTGGGGCTTCCCAAGGAAGGAGGCTATTGGGCAAGCATGCCAATGCATGCTAAAGCATGTTTCCAACCACACCCTAACCTATACATTGTAGGTAATATTCCCAAGCCAAGAGGAATAAAAATAAATAAAATAAATAAAAAAATAAAATAAAATAAAAAAGAAAAAGAAAAAAGGCCTCCAAACTCCTATATAAGGACCCCATCTTTAGCCACCTTAGAGATACATGGCTAAGCAAAGAAAAACAAGAGAGAAAGAGTAGAAAAGAAAGAAAAGAAAATGAGAGGAAGAGGAGAGGGTCCTTGGTGGTTACCAATTCAAAACAAGTTTTGAGAATTGTTTGTAAAAGTTCTTGAGGTAAAAATACTCAACCCCTATCTTCCTTTAGATGTTTTCTTAACTAAATCTATACATTAAAAATATGCAAGAGTGTGTATTGATAATACACAAATACTCAATGCATGTTACATTTGGATAGAATGATAATCTTATGATTATGTGATTTATGTCCTTCTTACAAGTATGGATTAGATGATTTAGCTACTGATTTTGTTTCTCATGTGTTCAAATATTCTCCATTGTTGAATTAATCTTACATGCTTATGAATTTGTGTTTACTCTTCATAAATATTATTTTCTGTTATCACTAATGAAAGTAAATATGAAGGATTAGAGTTTCACATGGGAATAATAGTAAGAAACATTTTTTTTAGTCTTGCATGTGATTCGTGGTGAATACAAAGTGTGTTTTTTGCAAACTAATGAACTTCCAGCAAAATAGATTTTTAATCTGTTTTGAATAAACCCTTAACAAACTCATGAGAACACTTTCATAAAATCTGAAGCTACTGGAGTTAGGTTAACATGTTTTCATGGTGCTAGAATATCGAAGAAAATTATTTGACAAAGTTTCATGGCCTGAATATATTTTTAACTTCATTGCTGTTTGGAGGCAACATTAATGCTGACTTTACCATGTCACCGTTTATTCCACAGAATGAATTTTCAAGTGATTCAAATTGGCAAAGTTATATTTTTAAGTTACCTTTCAAATTCCGCTGGTTTCATAATTTTTTATTAAGCACTGAGAGAGAAACGCCAATTTTTCCAAAATGTGACAGAATCTGTTCAATTTTCTTATAAAAATTATTTGACCATCTTCCACTGGTTTTCAGTCTTCAAACTCTTTTGGAAATATGTTCTAAACTCAAAAATTTAGCAATCCTTTTGGACCATGCCTCTTTTTGACACCGTTTGAGGCCACCTTTTTATTTTTCGAACACAGAACACCTGTGTTGGAGGTTAATGTAACTCACTGTCCCAGAAAACCAGTTTTCTTCCAAAAATTATTTCTCCATTTTAAAATTGTTTTTAGCCCTGGTATTCTTCTCAAAATATTTTCCTAACTTGATGAACTAGCACTAGTTAAAATATTATAATGGTTGAACTTCGTTTGGTATGGGTTTCATATTTTGTTTTGTTTGACCATACAGTGCTGAAAGAAGAAGTGTGTGAATTTTTAAGAAATCTTGTGATGATTCCTAAGATACTCTATCACATTTATTTTGGTTTCCATATATGATTGTGTTGTGCTATATAAACATTATGTCACTATGGTTCTCAAACTAAAACTCTCACATGCATAAAAATGTGAATTCGACAAAGTAAAGAAACACGAAATTGAACCGATGATACATTAAAAATTTAAAAGTGATGGGGTGAGCCCGGTTTAGAATCTTGCAAGTGAGTTGCGAACTCTAACATGGCACGGGAAGGTATTTCGGCTCTTATCGGTGTAGGCAATATAAGTTGGTGGTGTGGGTGTCACAACATAGACCGTTCCCTTGGGACAGACCGTGATGTCGCGACTCGGGTGTGTAACCAGTGCGTGAGCATCATTGGTAGTTACACAAGTAACATATGAATATTTGATCAAGGGGGAGTGAGAATTTACGGTGGCCATTATTTAGCGGTTGAGTGGAAATAGTGCTCCGCGGGGAGTTACTTAAACTTATCTGATAAACTAAATCTATGAGAATTTAAAAAGAAAAGTGGGCATTTTCCTTATGATGAAATACTACTTCTGTTTTTCATTTTTTTATTTATTGTTATTATTTCAACTGATAGTATTCCTGTTATGCTTATTAAATGCCACCTGTTATTTTGTTACTATGCATTATTTATTAATTGTGAGTATTATTATCGGGGTGGGTATTTCAGGTTGTAGTATCTTATTGAGCTCGTCGCTCATTGGCATTCCCGTTGCCCTGGCGTTTCATGCCAGGTACCGAAGAAACCGAAGGAAACACCGAGGTGTTGGAAGGCAACATTCAGCCTTGATTAGCTTGAAGCGTGACAAAGTTCCATGAACCATTTTTTTGAGTTTTCTAGTTTTTCTCTAGTTTTATATATATATATATATATATATCTGTTAACTAAGACAAAGTTTCAAGTTTGACTGGAGTTGTAATTTAAGAACTTTTAGTTTTTGTGTTGTTAATTAATGGATGATGGTAAATTTGGTGGGAACATTGATGAGGATTCTTAATTAAGAAAATTGATTTTAAGTTTTAAACCTTATTATAATGTCCTCAAATTTTGAGGCGCCACATGCTTTCCCTGAGCACCATTCCTCACCAGAGGCATCTTGGCTATGTTTGCAATGAGTTCTTAGGAGACCAACTACGATGGTGGAAACTAAAGTTTGAATGGCGATGCCTAGAACACAGGTTTGGAATTTCCGAGACTAAAGTTTGGTTTAAATACCAAGGATGTATCCGCGCCTTGAAATCTGTATGGCAGCCCTATAGATTAAGATAGCATGTGTGTGCCTCAATTCTGGATATTAAACTAACCTAGTCTGTCACCTCGTTGGAGAATAGGGAAAGTTGTGAATATGATTAGGAAAAAAAGCGACATCCGTGGTTTTCGCATGCATATTTTACCCCTTTTCAACATTTGAGGACCTTTGCTATGAGTTGGAGGTAAGAGTTTGAAGAACACGAGAGGAAGATCCCCGTTAGAGTAGAAGCGGTTCATCGCCACTCACCTGTGAGGTGCTTTCTAAGCGCCCCGTTTTAGTTATTGCATTTCCTAAGCATCATCCATTACATTGTTTCGGATATACCATATCATCTATCGCACTTATTGCATTTATTTGCATCTTGCGTTATCTTGTATCATTCATCCTTTTACGCTGAACAACGTTATCATGTATTATTTATCCTTTTACTGTTGATCGGCGTTTAGGATCGTGTCATGGGGCTTTTCTCAGGGTGTACGGAAGCACGATCCTTAGTGGTTTTTCTCTTCCTCTTCTCACGTTTTCAGCATGATTAGAGCATCTCAGGGTGTGCAGAAGCACGACCCTGAGCGGTTTTTCTCTTTCTCTTCTTACATTTTCAGCGTGATTAGAGCATCTCAGGGTATGCGGAAGCACGACCATGAGTGGCTTTTCTCTTCCTCTTCTCACGTTTTCAATGTGATTAAAGCATCTCAAGGTGTGCGGAAGCACGACCTTGAGTGATTTTTCTCTTTCTCTTCTCACGTTTTTAGTGTGATTAGAGCATCTCAAGGTGTGCAGAAGCACAACCCTGAGCAATTTTCTTTTCATTTTCTCATGTTTTCAACGTGATTAGAGCATCTCAGGGTATGCGGAAGCATGACCCTGAACGATTTTCTTTTCCTCTTCTCATGTTTTCAGCGTGATTAGAGTATTTTTGGGTGTGCAGAAGCACGACCCTGAGCGGTTTTCTTTTCCTCTTCTCACATTTTCAGCGTGATTAGAGCATCTTAGGGCATGCAGAAGCACGACCCTGAGCGGCCTTTTCCCTTTCTCTTTTCACGTTTTTAGCGTGGTTAGAGTGTGTTTTTCTCCTTTTACGTGAAAGTGTTTGTAATTGCCATTTGCTTACTTCTTTTGTGAAACATAGTTGGACCTATTTTGATTTAAGCATGAAGCTTGTTGCATATGCAGTCATTTTGTTATTTCTCATTGCATTGTCTTGCATGATCATGGATTTTCAAAATAACCGGCTTCGCGAAGCGTGTAAGTCCAATTTTCAAGTGTATTCTTTGTGCATATCATTTGCATCTTGCCCCTGAACTACGCTGGTTTGATTCCTTGCAAAGGGATATGTAGGCAACCTTCGGGTTCAACCAATTGCATCTGCATTTTGTTTGTTTGCCCAAATCTTACAACCTCGTCAAAATGGTTCATCTTTGGGCTTTGACATTCACTCACGTCATTTCATGACTTTGAGCTCTGTCAAAGAGGGGTAGTTGTAGACACCCCAGTTTTGACCGCCCTTAATACTTGGGTGCCTCAGGTTGATCAGTCGATGATAAAAGTTACGTTGTACAATCGTTCAAATGTTTCAGCAAAAGACTTCAATTTTTGAGCTTCTAATCCCAACCTTACATCCTATTTTGACCAAAACTATTTTAGACCTTAAAACCCTCTTTTTCAAAATATTTTTTCAAATGTTTCTACGATGTTCCAAGGCTCACATTTTATTTAAAATATTACACTTTTCGATAAACAGTAAGGACAAAATGGAAATAAATGGAAGGAGGTGAACTCTTTGAAAATATTTAAAAACATCTTATTTATAGGTTTGGAGTTGAAGGAAATAGGAGGAGAGGGAAGAAAACTAGTTTAGGAAAAGGTCGGGCCTCAAATTGTTAAGAAAGAAATGAGATAATTCCTTTGAATTTGTAATAGGTAGTTACTTCGTTAATTAATTCCGTGTTATAATTAATTAGTTAGCTCAATTCTACTTTGTAATAGTTAGCTAGTGTAGTTAATTTATTTAGTTGGTTTGTAATAGTTAGTTTAAAATCCGAACATTCATTTGGACCCTTCATGATGTGTGTATGTCTTCCAACTCCCATTTCTTTCTCCCTTTTATTTCCCGCTTATAATTGTAGCATCATGTTTTACATTTGCGTCATTACCATGACTTGTATCCATTTTGCATGCATTAGGTTTGGTTCATCATTCTAGCCTTGTTATTTTTTCCCATTTAATTGAATATGTGTGCTATCGTATGTTTTGAGTTGAGACATATGCCATGCTAAGTAAATCGAATCTATTAGTTATATTTTGTATGCGTTGCATTAGTCATGTTGTATATTTAGGACCATGCATTTTTCTAATTATTTTGACTTCTTTTGGCTCACCTCAGAGTACTAGGTGAGCACTTATTGCTTTCGCATATTGCATGCGTGCAATTGTTACCATATCAAGCATAAATACCATGAGAAAGTGCTTAGTTGATATACCTATTTGAATGCCTTTGGATGAAGACTAATTGCTTAAGTTGGAATGATTTGATTAAATGTACATATGAGATCATTTTTTCAAGTGGTACATATTTGCACAAAAAATCACATAGTAAGAATAGCCTAAATTAGTGTTCTAACTTTTTCAAAACACACAAAAAATCAAAGTGTTCTAACTTTTGCAAATTATTCTATACTTGTGTGCATCACATAGTAAGAATAGCCTAAATAATCAGAATAAGAGCATATACTGTACATAAGAATCACATTATGATTAATAGAGGTCAATCTTTGATCGGGTGAGTGGGGTGCTCAATCTACGACCTTTCCCTCTCATACCTAAGTTCTCGAGCCAAGACATTTGGTGATGACGGACATGTGACCTTTGGCACGAGTCATAGATTTTCTAAATTTCTCAAAATATTTAGGTGGCAACTCTGAAATCTGGCAATGCAATCCATTTTTTGCATTTTTGATTCAAAATGATTTTCTAAAAGAATTGTCGGATTTGGACTCATTTGTGTTTATCTATTTCATATTGCACTTGTGAAATCAGATTCAGAACTACGGGAGTCCGAACTGTAGGGCTATCATATCCGAAAGGAGCACGGAAAACAAGCTCTGATTACATTGGGTTTCTAGGGTGGAGCTATAACCTTATTGTCGATGAGATCACGAATCTCATAATGAAAGCGGAAGCAACCATTGGTGTGATGGTCGTACTCTTGATGGTATGTATATCTTGGGTAAGGTCATGCTTAAATTTGGAAGTGGGTCAAGAAGGGTTAGGGATCAAGAGGTTTGAGAAACCCTCTTTCCATTAGGACTTTTAGTGCTTGGGTTGGGCTTATGTGGAGAAAAGCGAAAGTTAGGTTCGGCTCGAATTTGGGTAGGTTGTTTGTGGGCTTATACTAGCAAAAAATGGCAATCTTGGTAGTTGTGGTGTGGTCTTGATTTGAGGCCTAGGAATAGTGCTATTGCTAGCATTAGTACCCCTAGTAAATGGCCTTTTGCGGTTCACTTGTTTTTGGATAATTCTCTTCTTGGAAGTGCTTTCAATCTAGATTCCCAATTCATGTAAAGCATCGAGCATTATCTGATGGTGCGACTATCATCCTTTGTAACATATACGTTCGAGATTTTGAACTACTAACGGACTTGTTCATTTTACGAGAACTGTTTGTCATTTTGGTGCCTTTGCCCTCCATCTTGCAACAAAAGTCGATAAAAAAGGGTTCCTTGGGATTTTTGGGTGGTTGCCTCAAATTTGCTGATCATTACCTCTATCTGAGTATTGTAGGAATATTGATTAACGAATCCCTCAGACAGTTCTTCCTAGTTCCGTTTGGTCGATTCCTCCAGTTTAGCATACTAGATGGTTTCCACGTCTGATAAGGTTCTTCTGAATAATGACAATTTCCGAGCCTACGTCAAGACCATTGGTTTCAGGACATTCGAGAAGAGACAGATGTGCATGATAGGATCTTCACTTCTGTCAAATCTGTCGATGTGAGGCATTTTAAAATTTTCTGGCAATCCTAAAGAAGCCTCGGTATAACCGTCTTCAATGTCCGGGATGGAATTGAAGCCTTGATATTTCTTGAGCGCCTTCTCTAACTTGGCAATTTTGGGGTTGTGCCAGAGGCCTGAAAGATTGAGCTTGTGCTAAAATTTTTTGGGGATCCGGGACTTGAGGGTTTTCAGCTGGTGGAGGTAGAGCAGGGTTCGGCTAGGCAGCCGAGACCAAATGTATAGTAGATGCCGATTTCCCAAATGGGCGTCGCATTTTATCAATAGTCTCATCCTGAGCGGCAATTCTTTGGTTCAGTGTATCCATAGTTCTTTGAAAAGCTACCATCATAACAACAACCTCCTCTAGACTACTATGTGCCATTGTGTGTCTAGGAAAGTTAGCTATTGGCGAGCTATTGGTGAATTGAGTGGGTAAGAATGGACAAGCGACTACTGAGTGCTCAGTGCTAACGAAAATTGATTAGTTTTTCTCCT
Organism: Camellia lanceoleosa; assembly: GCA_025200525.1. Classification (NCBI taxonomy): domain Eukaryota; kingdom Viridiplantae; phylum Streptophyta; class Magnoliopsida; order Ericales; family Theaceae; genus Camellia; species Camellia lanceoleosa. Next base: position 147,984,548 of record CM045761.1, read on the forward strand.
CCGAACAACTGGTGAGAGAGAGACTAACACTGGCTGACCGTCAACTAGATCTCGAATTTTGCATAGCCTACCGGTGCGAGTCCACAAAACTTAGGGAATATCAGATCTCTCTGAAGCTATAATTGCAAGACTACCTAGGAAAAGAAATAAAGAAAAGGAAAGTAATAAACAAAAAAATCGAATAGCACCTGGGCCCAAATTTCCAATAGATATGATCACAGCTGAAGGACTGTATTTCCTACTCAATTCTATCCCCACAAATTGATATCAACTGTGTCACTGATATGAAGCATTCCTGTACAATTTCACTGTAAATCACATACTAGGTAAAGAGAGCCAAAACACCCCTATGAGGGAGTAGGGTTACCTTGTCTTAGATTTGACATGATCTAAGGTTTCACTACTTTAAGCAAGTAGTTCCACAAAATCCTGCATGCGGGTGAGCATCTTATCCTAGTTAGAACAGTCACTATGGCTTTACTATATGCAGCTAGGTCAAATGGTCAAAAGGGTACCTTGACAAAATTATCTAATATACCTCGCATACCTAACAGAGAAGTAAAGGAGGATCAAGTGGTATGACAATAATCGAGTTTGAGGGTTGTATTTTAAACATGGTAGAGCCTATGGTATGACCTTTTGGCAAGCTTTTAGGTAAGCCTCCGCAAAGTCGTTCATAAATAGCGGTCGAAACCACGGTGACTTAATGTCACGACCTAAACTCGCCCTATGGGTTTAGCCGTAACGGCGATGTCAAGAGATTACGAAGGCTTGCTTAATAGTAAGGCGATTATAGCAGTCTGAGGTAAGGCGGAAGCCAATCTGATAAATAAACAATGTCAATGATTTGTGACGGTCTGTATGCCAAAAGATTTTTCATACATTTATCTGAGCGATATGCAAAACATTTATAAACATTGATTATAGGGATCAAGTCCTATTAACTAATCTGATCGGTCTATCTGGTTTATCTGATAAACAAAAGCGATGCAGAGGAGGAACACTAAACACCTAGCCTTAGCTTGGCGGGCTCAAAACCTCATGATGAGGCACATAGGTTGGCTTGACAAAATTGGAAATACCCGGCAGCTTCTAGCATTGGTCCGATGCTGTACACCTACATATATATATATAAGCGATGAGCTAAAGCCCGATGAATAACGTAATGCATAAAGGGGTTTAGAATGAATGTCCTTCTGATAATGAAAACAATTCATTAAATCGATATTTGATCTTCGATCAATCGGTCATATGTAGTACATCCATTAGCATAACGATGCGATGGCGGTAGGTCTTAAAGACCAGAAACGATAATGATGGCCATCAATCGATTGATGAGTGGTTCCACGAGGCAAATAGAGATCTCTATAACGATACTTGATAACGATAAATAGTAGGTGCTAAGGATGCCTGATGCAGTTGAGAATATAGGACATACATTCATTGATAAACAATATCGATTCGATGTTGATTCGATTCGGTATTGAAGATAATCATTTGAACATATCTTTACACAATTGTTACTCACGAGTTACGGGCTCTGATAGCTAGGCGCATCGATCATCAACCTACGGTTCTGATTGAACACACACTAAGCCATACAGATGGGAAAGATAATAATTTAATCCCTAATTTGCCTCGGTATGTTCTACATCTATATCCTCTTTAAGATGCCTTAAATATGCCTAGGAATGCCTAGGATGGAAAGAGGATGCAAAGATGCACTTTTGAACACTTAACAAAATTTCTTTGGCGGGGTCTTGCTTGGCGTAGATTTCTCGCTCGGCGGACATCTGAACAAAGGATCTCCGCTTGGCGTGAACTCCGTCGCTCGGCGGTATGTGCTTCTGATAAAAATCTTGGATGCTCCAAATTTACGCTCGATGGGCGCTCGACCCTCGCTCGGCGTAAGACCTGATCCTCGCTCGGCGTGAGTTTCCTCGCTTCGAGTGGTGTGAACTTATACAAAATCTTGGATGCTTTCGCATTTCACGCTCGGCGTCACTTTTCTCGCTTCGGCGGAAGGCATGATCCGCGAGTGTGCGCTTGGCGTGAACTTCTTCGGCGTAGGCCCAAAATATGGAAATTCGGTTGAGTCCCAAGCTCAAAATCAAGTTTAAATGCAAAATTTTCGATCTTCTTGAAATTTGAAAACCTGGAAAACACTTGTAAACACTTAAAACAACATGATTCAAAGCTCAATTTGAGAAATCAAAGCCCAAGGATGTTTAATTCAAACTCAATTTCAAACTTATTTTCCATGGACAATACTCAAACATAACATGCAAGACTTTAAATCAATTGAGGCTTCAAAACATGCTCTATTGAGCTCATTCTTTTCAAAACAAGTTGAGAACATGAACTCAAGCAATTATGAACATGCATGTGACAATTTGCCATGAAATCAACTCAAAATTCAACAATGCAACCATGCGTGCATGAATTCTAACATGATCTAACATGTATGAATTAAAAACATGACTTAGCTCTATAATTTGACATGGACCAAGCAAGAATCAACATAGACTCAACAATAAGAGGTTAAATTTCCTTACCTAGGCCTTGAATACAAGCTATAGAAACTCAATTGTGCAAAAACCCCTTCAATTCTACCAAGTTCCAAGCAAAATCCACAAGACCAAGTCAAGTCTCTCACATTCCTCTAATTCTTTTCTCTATGGTGGCTATAGCAATGAAATGAAATTTGAGAAATGTTTTTGTTGAGTGTAAATAGGCTCAATGTGTTTTTGTAGATGGTGGGCCACTAGGTGGCATTCTAGTAATTAAGTCTAACTTTGCAATTCATCAATAATTAAGCTAATTTAATCATACCAATCGGTTTTGGATAAATACACCATAAAATCACATAAATTATAGCGATCATGACATACCAATCGGTTTAGGTTGACGCCGATAAGACCTTCAATTAGCAGTTTAAACATAAAGACATGAGCAGATAATCAAACAAGCAGCAGATAGATATACAACTAAGCAGATATATTCAATCAATTTAGTTCAGATTTGATCGATCGATTCGATATTCAATCGGTTCCATCACTTGTCATAATCGATTTGTTTAACGTGTCGGTGGTTATTGATTAGCGATATGAGGGTGTTACACTTAAAACACCAATGCAAATGCAATGCAAAGAACATATATGTGTAGATAAAATTTCATATCATGAAGTTCAAGTCAAGTTCTCTAAATTCCCATGAGTCGTTAGAAACTATAGCTTGCTTTTTGTGCTCCTCGGAGGGGTTAGTCTCCTTGGATACGATAGCCTATAGTTTGGACTCTCGTGGTTACGAAACTAGTTTCACAAGTACTATGTGGAATAGATTAAACAAATGAGAGCCCAATCAGGCAAATCTTAGAAAATCCATTTATCATCAAAGATGTCAGAAATGAACTGTATTGCTAGATTTCAGAGTTACCTCCTAAATTTATTTACTTAATTTAGGAAACCCATGACTCATGCCAAATGCCACTTGTAAGATTATAACCAAAGTGTCTTGGCTCAAAGGAACTTAGGTATGAGAGGGAAGGTCATGAATTGAGCACCCCTCACCGAACAAAGATAGGCCTCTACTAATTATGATATAATTTTTATGTCGTTATATGCTCTTGTTCTTGATTATTATGCTAACTTACTATGTGAAACACACAAGTATAGACTATTTAAGCTTGCTTTGGAAATGACTTGATTTCATGTTTGTTTGAAAAGTGTTTTCAATATGTGCTATTTGAGCGAGCTCATATGTACATTTATCAAAGTCATTTCAACTTAAGCAAATTAGCCTTCATCCAACATTCAAAGAGATATATCAAATAAGCACTTAGTCTTATGGTAGTATGTGATATGGCAATACAAAACACACATGCAATATGCTAAAGTAAGAAATGCTCACCTAGTATTCAATCGAGGCAAGCCAAAAAAGCGAAAATAATTAGAAAAATGCATGTTTCTAATATACAAAGTGACTAATGCAACGCATACAAAATGCAATTATCGGATTCGACTTCTTAACATGACTTATGGATCAATTCAAGGCATATGGTAGCACATGTATTCAATTAAGTAGGAAATGACAATAATGTTAGAATGATGAGCCGAACCCAATGCATGCAAAAATGGATACAACACATGGTAATGATATGAAACCAAAAATATGATGCTACCACAATAAGCATATAAATAAAAAGGAGAAAGAAATGGGGGTTAGAAGACATACAAAATATTACAAGTGTTACAAAATTTGCCCTTACACAAGAGGGTCCGAATGAATATCCTAATTAATTACAAATCCGAATGAATAATTATCTAATGTATTACAACAATAATATGACAACAATAATATGTAAAGAATGAACAATAGTACATGCGCATAGACGAAGACAGTCTTTAGAAATCGCTCTATCTGCCTTCTGGGAAACTACTCTGTTTCACCCTCAGCCACTACTCTGTGTTTTCAAAGCGCCTTTGTGTACTATACTTTGGAGTCGGTAGGCCTACAAAGAGGCAGCCGAGTCAAAGCGAAATCGGTAGTGCCTTATTTTTTTAGTAAAAAAGGCATTTTTGTGCACTAAGGTGAAAACAATGTAGATAGAGTGTTTCTAAGAGATGTTTGTCCTTTACGCCTTCTATCATGAAGATATTCAAGGGAGGAGTAGATTCATTTCTCAAATCATCAACCAATGCAAATTTGTTTGCGATGATCTTTAAACAATAGGATAAGAATTCAATAAACAAAACAAAAAGACAAACATTACCCCATTCCTATCATGAAATTGGTCAAGGAAGAGGTAGGCATGTAACTCACAAATCATCAAGTCACAAGGTAATACATGATGATCATAGAGCAACCAAAAAGGAACAAAAATGCTTGACCCAAAATGTGTTGTCAACTCATCTCCATGCTACAAATAGGAACTAGGAGAGAGTTTTGAACACTTCTCGAAAAAAGCTCTCTTGGAGCATCAAAGCAAGAACCAAAAAAAAAAAAGAAGACAAAAAGCAATCTATATCAAAGTTTAAACACACAACTTGCCAAAGTTGTTGAAAACTCCTCTTTTCATAGAATAAGGATGAGACACCCATTTCCGCGTGGCGGAAATGATCGATAATAGAGTTTTTCAATACTTTGAACACGGAAGCTACTACCTAGCTTCAAGGTGAACAACAATAATGCGAAGCAAAGAAATTTACACTAGTTAAGCAAACTTGTGGCGGGGTGGCTAAGCCTAGCTCTAATCCTCCCATGACCACAAGGTTCAATGAGATATAATGAAAGCTAAAACTATCAATTGATAAGATTGTTCGCTATATTCTATACTCGCCAAATCCAAGTGGTCTTACAACAACTCAAATATGATATTTAAAGCATGTTATGTAAATGCACAAGTAGTGAGGAGGACTAGGATCCTTTTGTAAGCCCATATCCAATTCATAACACACAAAAACAACTCAAAAACAGTGCCTACAAGGTATTGAAATTTACCGAATAAAGTGAGAAGAAAGCAAAAGAAATTGAAGAAAAACAAAGGGATGCATAATTAGTGAGCTAGCCAATGAAAAGTTGGCTAGCTCACTCCTGTAACAAGTTTTAATCACATTTTTAAGCTTAAAATAGCTTTGAAATCAGTATAAAAAGGCAAAGAAAAAAGAGAGAAAATATAGTAGAAGAGCTCTAAGTTTACCTCTTGAAAGAGAGGAAAAGCTTCTTATTTAACAAACCACAAACCAAGCACTCTCAAGGAGCTAAAATGGTATTCAAAATCTTAGCAAAAGCTTCAAATCCAAGCTTGTATGGTGTATCTATTGTGTATGTATATTGCAAGAAAGAAGAGAGAGTGTTGAGCAATCTATAGGCTTTTGGATATTTTTCTAACACCAAAGCATGAGAGGAGGCCTTGTACTTATAGAAAAACAACATCCCACGTCGGAAATATCAAGAAAGAGATAGCTGGTGCAAAACATGCACACAGGGACAACTGGCTGTCTCAAAATATCTGCTATCGCTAAATATGGTCAACTGACCAATGAATTGTATGGCTAGCCCAAAAAGTGGCCTACTTGGTCTAATTTTAGTCTGATTAGTAGAGACACAGCGGGGCTAAATACTGCAGTCGGTCAAAATACCACCGAGTCAAAAGTTTGAAAAGATGATTTTTAAGGGTTTAAAACATTTTGGTCAAAATGTGGTTGAAGGTTAGGATTATAAACTCAAAATTGAATTCTTTTCTTTGAAGATTGAGCGATTGCCTGATGTCACATTTCATTGCTCGAGTGTTCAGAATGAGGCACCCAAGTCTTAAGGGCGGTCAAAATGGGGTGTTTATAGAGAGGAGAGAGTAGAGAAAAAATAATTTTGAAAATTTGTTAACCAAACATGTTTTTTGATTTTTTGATCCAAATGTTAATTTAAAAACTAAACCAAATGTTTTCATCTTTTTAAATTTTCATCAATTTAATGAAGGATTTGATGAGTTCTCGATTTGCTGAAGAAAATAATTCTCCCTTACTTTGATGAATACTTGATGAAATGATTGAACATAATTTTTTAGTATTTTTTCATCTAATTTAAATTAGATGAAAGAAAATTTGAAGGATTTAAAATACTCTTATACAACGATGAGGTTGTATTTGGTTGGACGATTTGATGAAGAAAATATATAGGAAGCGAAATATAAAGAAAATGAGAAAGAATTGATGGGACTTAAATTTCATGTTATATTTGGTTGAGTTGAGAAATGTAGAAAGAACAAAGTCTAAGAGCATTCATGTTAAACTTAGCAAAATTCGTCAAATTATAACCCAAAATCCACTTTTGTATTTTAGTTAGTCTCTTTTGTATGTGCACACTATATCTATCAAACTCTCTATTTTAAAATTCTATTTCATTAAAATATTTCTTTTATTTTGTTCCCTTTTTAATAATTTTTATTATATTTTATTTATAATCTTATGGGTTGAGATAGTATTCTATTTCATTAAAATATTATTTTTTGTAATTTTTATTTTTTATAATTTATTTATAATCTCATGTGTTAATACTATGTTATTAACAAATATAAATAGTGAAATCTATTAAATTAATACAATATTATCACATATTTATTATTAATATAGTAATAATTTATTAAATGATAAATAAAATACAATATATTAAATATTTATTACCTAAAATTATTTGATGAGTCATTTTCCCCTAATTACATGTAGCTAGTGTTTTGATATTCAACTAAAGTAACTAATCAAGAATTGAGTTTGATGGAGTGTATTTCTATGATTTTGTGGTATAAAATAGCCAAGAAAAGACTCTAATGAGCTTGATAAAAAGGTGGGATTGTATTTCTCTTACTTTCTTTTCTCATATGTTTTCCATTATAACCAAATAAAAGTAAAATTATATTTTCTTTACCTTTTTCATTTTCTTTTCAAATCTTCAACTAAACACAATATGAATAAATTTTATTTTATTTTATGTTTACAAGATCCACCCAACAAGCGCTTGTTGCATGAATGAATTTACATAAAAGGTAAAAGAAAATAGTGGAATCATTTTGGGGTAAAGATCATTTTTTCTGTTAAATTTAAGCGTATTGCATGAGAAGTTAGGGTAGCTCGCCGTTGCTTGGAATGATCGCTCATGCCATACAATTGATGGAAAAACTTCTTTTTATGCCCTAGCGCCCAGAAAAGCAGTGAAGCGGTTGCCCTCTCCCTTGATTACGGCTCTGAGGGCAATGAAGGCAGTCTGTTGCCCTTCTTAAAACAAAATTTGGAGACTTGTGACCCAATTGGTCACCTTAAAACAAGTGAAGCCTCCCTAATTACCACTCTCTAAACTTCGAACTTCGATATATGAAAGGTGGATCTAGATTGTGCTTCTTGGGGCTGCAGTGGATTAAACCCTTCCACCTCTTATTGTCCTAATTCTCCCCTACACCTCGACTCCTCTGCTGGAGCCTTTCATCCCTCTTCTCCTCGATCAGAATCAAAGTCTCTAAATGAGCCGCGCTTCCACAAGAAGGCCATAATCATAATCATGGGCGCGACCACCTTGAAAGTTTAGTCCTCAACCTCTTTTCAAACTCCAAGCAACGGCATTCCTCCGTCGCTACTAACTCCGGTGCAAACCTTGACAAGCTAGTAAAGGTAGCCTCAAACTTGGCCACTGGTGTGTTAAACTGCTTGAGCTTCAAGAACTACTCTCTTAACTTTTCCCTTATAGTGGGAGGCAAGAACTTGTCTTGGAAGGCGTTGACGAAGGCTTCCCAAGTCACTCCAATGCGTCCACGCGCAAACCTCTACCATTAACTCGCATCTCCCTTGGTTGGGCCGGATGCCAAGGTCACTTCGGCTGTAGTCCTTGATGCCAAGCGTTTCGAACGTCTTCAACATCTGTTCTACCCACTCATTTGCCTTCAGTGGCTCCTTAGGATCACCTAAAAACTAATTCGGATTAGACCGGAAGAACTCCCTCTTTAAGAATCACGGCCCTACTTGATAACAGGCCTAGACTTGATTCTCGACCCTAAGAATGTCCATAGATTCTGCAGCAGGCCATTTCACGGACTAAAAGCGTCCACGCTTGGCGACCTCTTGGTTTAGCCACATTAGCTTGACAAACCCCTTTTTCTTCTTGCAGAATCTCATCCGTATGACACTTTTCTGCGATCCTAGGCACCACGCCTACCACCACGCCCATGTCTTGATATCCTAATGGAAGTAACACAAGAGATTAACACATTTACAAATGTGCGAAAGCTAACTTGCATCCCTAAGGCAATGGACAACGATAATTCACTCACATAAGTACACAATCACATAAACACATAGAATTTCCTTTCTAGATAATGATAGATCTGTGTGTTGCTAGAGTTCCAGTAATAAATAGTAGTGATCAAGTGCTTTTCTAACAAGACTTCTAGAAACTCGTAGATCCAATCAACATCTTAGAAATTAAATCTCATACCTATATAATCACATAAGCATGTTATCACATAGCATACTATACATACAAATATCTGTATCAAGCGAGATAAACCCATTGTGGTAAGAACCACTCCCTATATACCCAAAGTATTTAAACTCGGGCAGCTACGATGCAAGTTATGCAGAAAATATAACGATAACTTATAACGTGTAACCAAGTAAAATAGTGCGTTTCATGAATATCCTTTCCATTCATATATGATTGAATTATACAAGAGATAGCATGCATTTACACATTCATAAGCTCTAAACTTGAATACATGGCATGTGTTACAACAAAGGATATGATATGAAAGTACAACAGATAATAAATGCCTAAAGGCTTATAACTTTCCAAGGCGATGCTTAGTTCAATAAAAGTGAATTTAAATCTAATACGATTAAAAGGCCCTTAACTTGTACAAAACATATCCAACAATCAAATAAAATGAAACTTTGCTCCAAGTCCTCCCAAGCTATTGCCTTGGCGGAGGCATTTCATCGACTTGAAAATGTTTTTCCCACATAGGGTGAGCAAAGCCCAATAGAAATAATCAACATAATATATGAATCTTAACAAAGATATAAAATGGATGCATATGTAATACTTTCGTGCCAAAATATTTTATATCTTTTCCAAAACCACGAAATGCGAGTTAATATTAGAATTCATAAATCACTTCATTTACAATAGAAAACAAAGGCGGTGAATCACACTTTGGGAATGTCAAAACAATTCCAACCTTTCGCGAAAATTTCTTCCCACGGAAAACGTAAATTGGCACCTATGTAGCGTAGTCTCTATAAGTACTACTATTGCCATTACGAAAATCTTGTCCGTAAGATCGGCACCCATATGTATATACGCGGTGTTTAGGACTTTCACTATGGACACTCAAACCAACTTATTTCAGCGAGACAATACATACTTTCGAGATTGACTCATTTTCTCACAATGATAAACATTTCCAATGTATAAAACATGAAATAATACTCGATGCAAAGGGATGAGACAATAGTTTCAATTCTCCTAATTCTCAAACAATTTTTAAAACAATCATAGTTATTCTCCACTGATAACCCAAAATAGATATTTCTAAGCAGATAAACAATTTTAATAAGATAAACTTTCCAAATTTCAAGATGTGAGTGATAATACATATCCAACTCCACCATCCTCATCAATATCAACAATTCACTTTTCCAACACCAATTTTATTTATCCTTTAAAAGCAACATTTGATACATTTAGAGTAAAACCCCATTCTTTATAAACTAATTTCAAAAGGTAAAATCCATTAATTCATCATAACTCAATAATAAATATATTCTTTTTATCATTTCCAACAAAGCATTTGAAAATTCCTCTTTTGAAATCAAGCCAAACCTTAGGTTTTGTCCAAAACTTCTCCAAATCACAATATTGTTTTATAAAGACAAATATCTAAGTTAAAAATCATAAGAAAGTCGGAGAATCCTTACCTCAAGCTTAGAAGATGAGAGAAAGAGTGAAGGAACTTCAACAGCGCTAAACCCAACTGTTGGATCAAAAGGAAGTCCATGGCGTACTGCCTTTTAACAAAAGGATCTGAGTGAAGAACTTGGCGAATCTAAGTGTATTTATAAAGAGAAGTAGAGCTTTAGAGAGGGTGTTGATCTGGGGTTTTAGAATGTTTAGAGAGAGATATGAAAAAGTGACTTTTACGGAATGATATCGTCTGAACAGCAGGCTCGAAGTGACCGCTAGAGCAAAAAATACAAACTTCACGAAGTTTATAGATGAACAACCATCGCCCGAGCTCAAGAAAAGACCTCTTGGCGAACAACTTTCGAAGCGAAGAATGTCAACTCCTAGTAGTTTTGCGGGCCTACAAAAGTACTAAGAGTTTTCAAAGACAACTTGAGCACAAGAGTGTTGCTCGAGCAAAGAAACAAAAGGGCAACTTAATAGTTTGAAAAACAAAATTTCGCCAACCTATTCCCAAACACAACTGCTTACATTCAATAGCCAAAAAATTCTCGGAGCATAAGTGGGTGCATTGTTGAGTCAAAGGCTCACTGATTGACGAGGCACAGCCACTAAGCTGTGTAGGGTGATGACACTATATCATCTTGAACTAAACACACTAGGCGTGCCACCCGAGGACAAAAACCTCTTTATATGTCACATTTGCTTTCTACTTGAAAGCGGTGGCGGCTACCCTCTCCTATGACTGGCGCTAAGGCGAGCCAAAAGCAGTGTGATTGCCTCCTTATCTATCTGAGCAAGCTAGAGACTTGTGACCCAAGCAGCCACCACGTGAAACAAGTGAAGCCTTCCTGATTACCTCTCTTTAAACCCGAACTTGGCACAGGAAAGGTGGATCTAGATTGTGCTGCCTGGGATTACTGTGGATTAGAACCTCGCTGCCTTTTGCTATCCCGATTCTCCCTCTATCCTTTCTGATTTCTCTGCCTGGTGCCCCTCATCCTCTCTTTCTCGGTCTAAATAATAGTCTCTAAGTGAGTGTAGCCTTCTAAAAGCAGTAGTAATCCTAATCATGGGCGTGGCCACCTTGAAAGTGATGCGGTCACTGACCTCTTCTCTCAAACTCAAGCAGCGAGTTCCTCCATCAGCTTGCAACTCTAATTGCAAACCTCGACAAGCTAGTTAAGATAGCCTCGAAACACTTGGCCAATGGTGTGTTAAGTTCTGGCAAGCTTTAGAACCTCTCTCTCTCAAGTTTTTCCTTATAGTTGGTGGCAAGAACTTATCTTGGAAAGGCGTTGACAAAAAAGGCCTCCTAAGTCACCCCAATGCTCCCACACACAAACTTCTACCATTGACTCACATTTCCTTTCAGGGGTTGAGCGGATGCCGGGTCACTTCAAGGTAAAAATGCGTCCTTGATGCAAGCATCTCAAGCGTCTTCACCATTTTGTTCTAGCCAGCGATCGCGAGGTGGCTCATTAGAATCACCTAAAAACTCATTGATTAGATCGGAAGAACTCCCTCTCCAAGAATGGCGGCCACTCTCCGATGCTTAGTCTGGACTTGATTCTTAGCCTTGAGAATGTCTGTAGATCCTTGCAAAGCTTTGGTCATTTTCCGCGGGCTAAAGTGCCGTTAACTGATGACTCACTAGTTAGGTCATATTAGCCTAACCAACCCGCTTCTTCTTCTGCGTCGGAATGTCATC